>OZ024866.1:41815850-41890850 GCA_964017155.1 Oasisia sp. SBJ-2009
TTCAAGTCACATAGCGTTGAGTAAATATTGTCTGGATATAAGTTATGTTTATGCCATGTGGCATTAATTTCACTAAAGTGTACCTGCATAGTCGGCATTAAAAAGCAGCTTGGCATTATTATATTTTATACAGGGTTGACAAATAATAATATGAACTAGAACTGTTATCTAGAGATCAGATAGTTTAAAAAGCCGTGTTTCGAAGGAGTGCACTGGATAACCTACACGTAAATAGTGCTGCGAAGACACACGACGTACAAAAGAGGATTCACAAACGTATTTTGTATGGCTAACCGACGTACCGCTCCATAGCTCAGTTCCTGGCATAGGTCTACTCTGACATATCCAATTACATATCAACACGTCAACCAGTCAATTAGTAATCCGCCAAACGCAATGATAATACTACATACAACTAATAAAAACACAACAAAGAACATTTTAAAACAGTCGTCACTGCACAGGCAACCAAAGTTTACATTTACAACTAGTTAAATACAGATATATAAACTAATGACCCATCTATTAGAATATATAAATTATTAACCGTTATAGTTAAATTATCAACCGCTCAAGTTACATCCTGTGAACTAACATGCCAGTTAACAAGACGTCATCCAACATATGATATAAATAACATATTTTCAACAAACAAGGTACACGCCATTTAACTCCCGCCGATTTAAATGTCCTTAACTAACTGATAATAAATAGTTTGATTCCTATGTGATATACTTTACATGGATACACGATTAGAACTACATAGAAAAAAGAAGTAAACTCGCTATGGAACCCCCACCTCGTCAATGTTGTCACGCATAGCTTGCGTGTGAGCATTCATATATGTACCAACGTATGGAGTGTACATTAAACTGTATCACTCATACATCAATAAAGCGTGTGTCCACATTAAACAAAACACGTCTTGTTTTATAGCCATGTACATCGCAAATAGTTCGGTGACAACTACATCTACTCACCCACTTGAAAACTGCGATCTTTGTTGACTTATACAACGGCGTTCCTACATACGTCTACACGCCAACGATTATCGGTGAACAAACCAATATGCAAAATAAGCCCTGAATAGAACACGCCAGTCACGCTACACATGTATATGTTTTGCCACGCTAACCGTCCGAACTAGTCGGATGGAAAGGCTGACCCACTTACATTGTCGACTCGTTGGACACAAGAACGCAGTGCTAGTTGCCATGTAGGCATTACAGACACAAGAAGACACGCCAATAACAATAGCTCACTGCGTGTTGCATATTTTATTTTAATAAAACGTTATGTCTTCAGTAATGTCTCGGTAGCCCTATGCTGTGCGTTTACGTTAATACAATAATAACTTCAGTGATGTATCGGAAATAGTCCTCCCTCCCTCCCCCTGCCCCCTCCCTCCCCCTGCCCCCTCCCTCCCTCCCTCCCTCTTTAATACAATAATAACTTCAGTGATGTATCGGAAATAGTCCTCCCTCCCTCCCCCTGCCCCCTCCCTCCCCCTGCCTCCCTCCCTCCCTCCCTCGTTAATACAATGATAACTTCAGTGATGTATCGGCAATAGTCCCTCCCTCCCTCCCCCTGCCCCCCTCCCTCCCCCTGCCCCCCTCCCTCCCCCTGCCCCCCTCCCTCCACCCCCTCCCTCCCTCCCTCGCGTCAAAATCTGCATTTGCGAACACGAACGCCTGCACACATGCGCGTATGTATTGTGTGTGTGTGTATGTGTGTGTGTTTGTGTGTGTGTGCGTGCGTGTGTGTGTGTGTGTTTGTGTGTGTGTAAGTGTGTGTGTGCGCGTATGTTTGCGTGTATGGGGGTGCGTTTTCACATGTACTTGTGTGCGTGTATGGGGTGCGTTTTCACATATACTTGTGTGGTTTTAACTAAGTGGTGTGTGCCTGTATGATGATGTGTCAATGTGTTGTGTGAACGCAAGCGTGTGTATAGGCGCGTATGTGTGGGTGTATGCATGAGAATGTGCATTTGCGAACATGAATGCGTGCTGTGTGTCGGGTTTAAATCAATTAAATTAGAATGTGTGTGTGTGTGTGTGTGTGTGTGTGTGTGTGTGTGTGTGTGTGTGAGAGAGAGAGAGAGAGAGAGAGAGAGAGAGAGAGAGAGAGACAGAGACAGAGACAGAGACAGAGACAGAGACAGAGACAGAGACAGAGACAGAGACAGAGACAGAGACAGAGACAGAGACAGAGACAGAGACAGAGACAGAGACAGAGACAGAGACAGAGACAGAGACAGAGACAGAGACAGAGACAGAGACAGAGACAGAGACAGAGACAGAGAGACAGAGACAGAGACAGAGAGGCAGAGAGAGAGAGAGAGAGAGAGAGAGAGAGAGAGAGAGAGAGAGAGAGAAAGAGAGAGAGAGAGAGAGAGAGAGAGAGAGAGAGAGAGAGAGAGAGAGAGAGAGAGAGAGAGAGAGAGAGAGAGAGAGAGAGAGAGAGAGAGAGAGAGAGAGAGAGAGAGAGAGAGAGAGAGAGAGAGAGAGAGAGAGAGAGAGAGAGAGAGAGAGAGAGAGAGTGTGAGACCATGGTCTACATTCCAGACACTTGCTGGCCTACGTCGCTCATTGTCGCCCCGGCCAGCACAAGGACCCGCGGTCAACCTGCACCATCGCCACCGTCACACTCTGTGAGCATGCGGGTTCAGACAAGACGCCAACACAATGGCCAACTCGCGTAACCCCAACGTGGTATCCGGTTTATGATCATTTACAAGAGCAGTACTACGCGCGTAATCCAACTGAACACCGATGATCATGATCACGGACATAAACCCCTTATGTAAATAAATAAAATTAAGTAATGTGTTTTTTAGTGTGTTACTGTGTAAATTGTGACGTTCATCTTCTTGGACTTTAATTATAATTCATAGAATGTGTTGACTTTAATCCATTTTTAAGTCCTTAAAGGATTGTGTCAAGTAATGTTAATTAATTTCGTATGCAGTAGGGGGCCTACGTAAGTTACTCGAGTGAATCCTGTAAAACTCGCGATTGCCTCGAGTAGCTAATCTTGGTCAAAAATGGTCACGTGCTCGAGTGATCTCGGTTGTTCGATTGGGACTCGGGTAGCCCTCGGGTTACGCGAGTTACTCGCGTAGCTCAATCGAAGTCGGCCTATGAGAGAGATCGGTTAATGCTGGCCTACTTAGGATCCCTCTCACCCAGGTGACTTGGCGGTCCCATAGTCATGCGAAGGTTTTCTCTTGTAAGAACATGTTGTAGGAGAAATCCAGCGACTTATGTTTTCACATCAGTTTGACCGAAATTACATATATTTTCAAACACTGTGAGGATATCAGTTATACATTTTTAGTAACGACACTCGCCACCCAGCCTTTTAGGTCACGCTCCACTGCACACATACCCGTTGACACACGCATGAATGGGCTCTACTTGACACAAGCTCTGCCGTCGCTTGACTGTGCATTACAGACATATCAATGTTCCCGATCTTTGAAAGTCATAATTAGCACGATCTAGAGGTTACTCTGCGTGGCGTGGTAAATAAAGTCAACCGAAGGTCACCGCAAAGTCCTAAGTTATACAACTGACTGTGATACATAATTGAATATATATATATATATATATATATATATATATATATATATATATATATATATATATATATATGTATATATATATATATATATATATATATATATATATATATATATAATATGTATATGAATTTTTTCATATGTGTGTTTGAGTATGTGAGGGTTCTTGAACAATGCTGCCCTCTTGTGAGAATATTTTAATCTACATTGTTTGTGTGGCTCTTCAGGCAACATTCACACGGTCGCTTGACTTGTCGGAAATCTTTCACAACTCGCTAGCAGGTATCTACTCGGGCTCGTTATTTGTCGAATAGACCGGGACGTGCTTACATATGTACTTAGTTATATTTTGATGGCATATACATGGATATACTGAATATTTGTAGTCACTCCAATGCTGTTGGATCGTTTCCTGCCTGTATTCCGTACTTCTTATTTGTCGAGCTGCTCGATAAATAACGACGAATTGGCTCGATATGTGTCGAGCAGATCTGGAGTTTCATGCATGTGCACTTAGAAATATTTTCATGTCATGTATACGTGGACATATAAATAGTTTGTCGTTAATCAGACCATGATGAATGGTTTCGGGCCTGTATTTGTCTGTTCTGGCGGGAAATAACGACGTTTCTTACAGGTGTGATGACAAGTGATGAAAGACGCGTACAGGTGTGGGGGGCTGGAACTGATGTCATATATATATATATATATATATATATATATATACATATATATATATATATATATATATATATATATATATATATATATATATATATATATATATATATATATATATATATATATATATATAAGCTGAAAGTGATACCAATAAGCGACGAAAGTTGTGTGTGGGTTTATATCACCTTACAAGCCCATACATGTACATCTTTCATCGCTTATTGGTACCACTTTCAGCTTTTATGTATATATATATATATATATATATATATATATATATATATATATATATATATATATATATATACAGGCCTTGCCTTTTGAGGAGCGCGATCGCGATCGCGCTCGCGCTCCATCGCGCTCCTTCTCCTTCTTTTGGGAGGGCGATTTTCCGCGCACCTGGGCGTTGGAAATTTTTTTAAGTCGAGATTCATTGTTCGCTTGAACACCCCATTTTATGCTGCATAACACAATAACTGTTGCAGTTACCTTATAATGTTCTGTGAGGGGAATGTAGCTGTGTTTGTTGCGTTTACTTTACAATATCCTGCATATTCATCAACGCCAATGCGTTCAGACAACGAGCGATATCGTTCGGCTTCGGTCAGTTCATGGGCACCGCCATCTTTGAATTTTCGAAGATCGCAAACACGAAATGAAATTCGCCACTAAGTCTGTCTTTCCAACGAAATCCGCTCCAATAACGCGTTAAACAGTTAATAAATATGTACAGACACAAACTATAGCAACATCAAACTAAACTAAAAACTAATCGAACTACTAAAACAACTAAAATCCAACTTCCAAATTCAAATCCGTTAAATTTCAAAATGCTATGACGTAGAATGATCTTCCCAGTTACAAAATCGAAAAAAATGCAACTTACACTTGGGTAATCAGAAAACTACTTGGTGAACATATAAATATATATAATGTATATTAGCAGAAGTAGTTTCCCTCAATCCTAAGTTTAGTAGTCATTTCTGCCTTCCGACAAGATAGTTATAACATTTATGTGTGGTATGAAATGTTGCTAGATGTATATATATCTGAGCCTATAACATCGTATAACACAATTACTACGTCTAGGGAAGATTTCTTCCTGCGGCACACTGTGTACTTCTGTCACTGCACTCACTCTATGTGACTGTTGTATTGTAGTGTTGAAAACTAGGCATGCTCTCACTCCATGTGACTGTCGTTTTGTAGGATGAAGGCTAAGCATGCACTCACTCTATGTGACTATTGTATTGCAGGGTGAAGGCTCGGCAATAATATCAATAGCTCTCCTGGGCCATTTTAGGAGGGCGATTTTTAACTCTCCAATAGCTCTCCTGGGCATTTTTAGGAGGGCGATTTTTAGCTCTCCAAGGTTTTTCAAAAGGCGAGGCCTGATATATATATATATATATATATATATATATACATATATATATATATATATATATATATATATATATATATGTGTGTGTGTGTGTGTATGTATAAGCTGAAAGTGATACCAATAAGCGATGAAAGTTGTGTGTGGGTTTATATCACCTTACAAGCCCATACAACTTTCATCGCGTATTGGTACCACTTTCTGCTTTTATATATATATATATATATATATATATATATATATATATATATATATATATATATATATATATATATAATCATGATCAAGTCGACATGCTTATATCCAATCTTCGTTAAAATAATTCACCGGGACTCGATGGTACAACTGCTGAACATCTTATTTATGGCAAATCCTCGTTACTGTGATCACTATACAATGCTATACTGTTCAGGGCATGCGTACCTACATCACCAACTAAACGAACCTTTAATTCTCAACATATACCCGAAACTAGTGTGACAAACAATGATGGTCTTGTTGACTCGATTAAACATCTTTTATTTACTGATAATTTTACCAAGCCATATTCACATGAACATCTTTTAGTTCATCTCTTAACCACTGCACTCTAATATATTACGCGTCTCTTTATTTTAACTGGTAATAATTATACATAATATACATTGAGTTTTATATATTATATCATGCCCCTGTATGTATTGTTGCTATTTATTTTATCAGGTTTTTATTCCTCATCGTGTGTCTTTTATGTGATTGTACGTATGAATATGTATGTAATGTTTCTTCTCCGGCAACGGAGGCTGAATAAATTAATAATATATATCGACGCATAACCTGCCGTCGAAGGGCGAAATGGTGTTGCACCGGCCAGACACCCCCAGTCACGCGTAATCGGGCCACACAAGGCAGAATCGTGGAAAATATTCTGTCGCGCTGGTCTAATTATTGCACACTACCGGGTATGGCTCCCAAGTTAATAAACTATCAGGTCGCGATGCTAGAAAGCTCACTAGGAGACGAAGCCATGCGGCTGTATGGGGCGCGGCACAAACCAGCAGTCTAGAAACCAGCAACAACAGACGTGTGTACAACATACGTGACAACAATGGGCCTGATGAAGACGGCGATAGTGGTGATGCCTGGGTGTACTTACTCAGTCTCACTGTCATCACGAAAACGGGGCGCATATGCGAAGTATTGAATGTTCGTAGACGGGAAGCAGCTCGTATTCCAAATGAACACAGGTGCACAGTCAATATGCTGCCAGCCAGATACGCCTGAGCAATGAGAACACGGTTCACAAAGCTCTGTCCAGTCGATCGTCCGAGGTCATAACAGCGACTGGACGCTATTATTGTCACGTCCATCAGAGCACAACACGGCACGTGATTGCGCTGACAAACCCATACGAACGCTACCATCAAGTGGCGTTGTTGCGCTTACATTTTTCCGGACGTTATAAACGTTCCGATTGACATTTCTGCGCATACGCGATAAATGTGAAATCATCAATGTGCAGCGAAACTACAAAGTATTTTTGGTATAAATGCCACGAGCTATTCGTTAACCCTCCTGTGATGATTACTGTACTACAGTCACGTGATTTACGCTTGCTATCAAAACATGCCTCAACACTTGTTTTTCCTCGTGTTAATTTGCGACAAATAAATTAGCTGAGATGTTATATACATCTTAACGAACAGCCCGTAGTATTTATACCATACATGCTTTGTCATTTCGCTGCACATTGATGATTTTACATTTATCGCGCATGCGCAAAAACGTCAATCGGAACGTTTTTAACGACCGGAAAAATGTAAGCGCGACAGCGTACCGAGAGATCGCGCACACGTGTACGATCCGGAGACCGTCATTGTTGAAAAACGCAGCCACATCTCAACAACAGGAAACTGCAAGTCTCACAAAATACACGACCAAGTAAGGTAGTTGTGCCGTTTACGTGGTCCCTTGTCTACACGATCCGGGAGAGTAGTCAGGCCCGTGGACAAATTGAACTTGTAGTACTTCAAGTTTATGGACAAGCTAAAAAAATTCGTGGATCAAGCATGTAGATGGACTGAGCTTAATTGTAGTTGATCGAGTCTGTAGACAAACTGAAATTGGCCTTAAATGTAATAGTGGCAATTAACTTTTGTAATCGTTTTATTTACTGTACACTTTCACGGGATAGTGTTAGCTTAATAATCTTGTTAGTTTATGCGTTTCGAGTGATGTTACACAGCTTTATAAGGAGGGAGTTGTTACGTGGTTATGTCTAAGACATATGCTGCCATCTAGCGAATGGCGGCGCAACTATAAAATATAGTGGGGTGTCGAGATGACGGGTCAACGCGCATGTATGTCTGGTGAAACACTTTGTCGTAGATTAAAACTGCTGGAGCCTAGTCATATATTCGAGTCGTTATTATTGATAGACGTTATCAAAACCGAAACACGGGCCGCCATTTTAAACGGCGACGTCAGAAATTAAACAAACTAGTGACAGTTCATTACGTCATAGTGGACTGGCCAGTATGAAGTAGCGACAGGTAACAATTAAGAGAAGCATGCCTGTTTCCTTGATGAACGTGTGTGAGTGCGTGCGTAGGTGCGTGCGGGCGGGCTGCATGCGTGCGTGCGGGGCGTGGTGTGTGCGTGCGTGTGCGTGTGTGTGCAAGAGTGCGTCTCAGTTGGTTTCCTTCTAACAGCCTAAACTTGGGCTAACGCTCTAGAATGATTAAGTCCACTAAAAGTTACACATTTACTCCCTGTGTGGCATCTATTACTTTTCCTGGCATAGACACCAGATAGAAATGACCATTGGCTTTTAGTGTCTCTTCCGAAAGACACAGGCAAATGTGGGGTGGACGAAATTGCCTAAGTTTCGAAACGGCGGTTGGTGGGATTGAGCCACCATCCCCTCGATTGACAACCCGGCTCTCACTTGCGCTGCCACCGCTCCCCACCTGCCCGTCCAAAAACGGGCAGAGCAGTAACGTCACTGCTCTGTGGATAAAGAAAACACGATTGCTGTTATTCGCAGAGCTGGTAGGAAAGGGTGTTTATTGACTAATTAGAACTTAGGTTTTATTAGCTGCTTACTAAATACAGTTGGTATGTGTTCATAGAAGTTTTTCTAAATACTATTTTGTCCTAACAATGACGAGGCGAGACGCACAGATAATGGCGTAAGCGGCGTGGGTAGTGTAGTGATTTGCATTCTGCCTATCATGCCAATGGCTCGGTTTTAATTCCCCGTCACGAGTTATATTTTTTCAATCGCTATACTCGTATTTTATATTTCTACTACATTGATAAATAATATAATTTACAACACTGCCACCAACACTACTTAAGGTACTGTTAGTTAAAGACAGCGACCTGTGCATGGATGTTTACATTATAATGACAAGCTTAGACCATACACATATATACTAGGAACAAATTTACTTTTTCACAGACTTGAAAGATAAAAGTACAAAGAACCTGTTTCATGTCCTGTGTCACTTGACCATTTATTTTTGTCACATGACACAGTTAAATTTGACACTTAAAAAGCAGCCACAAAACAAGTTTCACACATAAAATGTACTCTGAAAGGTAACCCTATTTACATAATTATATATTTGTCAACTTATTTGCATTTCCACTAATTTATTTGTTAATATTCACAATTATATACACCACCTCAACTGTGTGACCCAGAAAGGATCCAACCTACAAAAACTACAATGAAACTTACAAGCTCGCCTGAAGAGTGATGTCCCACCAGAGGGCGGTATGTGTCTGTTCATCGGAGGCGTACTGCCGAGACTCATCTTCCTCCATGATGCACCAGATGGCGCACCAATTGTAAACTGAACTGAAACGCAAATATTTAATAAAACGTGAAAACGTTTCAATATTTGTAAATACTCAATGTGTTCTGTATGTCACAAAACAAATATAAAATGGGCGAGGGAAACATCCAATTTGAGGAACTTTGACAATTGTATTCTGAAACAATTATATTCTGCCATATGTGAATGCATGCTTGCTTTGCCAATTAAAATTGTCTCTTATTAATCAGAACCATTTCCCTCAGAGACAAAAAGGATATTTATTTTACCACTTTGCTTACCTGAAGGGGATGAGATGGACCCCACAGGAGCAATACTTCCCGTGGAGGCCTTCCAAGGAATGGGAACATCCTAGGACACACAAAACAGACATAAATCATATCGGTTTCTTTGTTAGTTAAACAAGTAAAATTTCAGTCAAACAATCGAGCAATTGTCTACACAGCTATCTATGTAAAAGCAGTTTGATCAACAAAAGATGTTAAAATAATCAATCAATCAATAGAATCAATAGAATACAAATACATGCATTCATTTGAAAATTACCCTTACAGACTACTAAGAAACAAAGTAACAAATTTCACTGAAACAGTTCATGCAACAATAGCATTAACTCTAAAGTAAATGTAAATAATAGTGTTCAAAGCTAATCTACCATTACATTAATTTATTCTTCCAACTTGAACAAGTTCACAAAATTAGTATTAATCGACATCACCATCTCAACCATCACATATGATCCTCCTTTGAGGATATTGTTACGATGGCAACGCATTGTCTTTTTGTATTCTAATGTTTTGATAAAACAGTTATTAGGTTTCTGATCACAGTCACATATGGTAGCAAATGTCCAGTTTTCTCCTCAGCGCCGGAAGTTTTGATCTACGCATGCGTTACTTGATAGACGTGTGTTTTGTCTACGCAACCTGACAGCGGTATCAGGCTACCAGCAACGGACTTCTCGCTTGACGTCGGTTGGTCGGCGCGTATTCGACTGAATGTCCGTTTTGTGCAGTCCGGTCGAAGCGAACGTTTCTTGATCACCGCTGACGGACATGTATTGTTCCGGCGCACGCGTGCTGTGTTGTGACAGTGAAGTTTCGCGCGACGGTCGTCGCTCCATGAACGCGTCTAGCCGTCGGAGCCGACGATGTACGATCGCAGTTCGTGGGTCGTTGATTCAGTTGTCTTCACTGGTCGATCGTCACGTTGACTTCCGGCTTGCTCCGAAAACAAAACTGGGCATTGAGCGAGCGATCAAACATTCACAGCCGTAATAAATTAAAAGTATACTCTCACTGAAATAAACAACACAGACCCAACTATCGTCACGTCCACTGCAGTCGTCATTATCTGGATTTGTGCGACCCCCTGCGACAATCTCTCCGGTACCTACCCCACCCCCGACCCTGGGACGTTTCCTTAACATTTCACAAGATATTTTCGTCACGTCTACTACTGTCGCCTCTGGAAAATGCCGGCCCCGAATCTTCCCGGATACCCCCGCGCGGAACCCAAGACGTTCTTGTAGTCATAGCAATAAAGTATGGTCGGACAATTATTATAAAACCTTACTTTTCTATAAGACAATCCCCTTTTTGTGTTAAGAGTATATGTATTTCTAAGACAGCATTCGCATGTAAAGTGTTTCGACCTTAATCTTATTCTAAAGTATATTCTATATGGGTATAACGTTGTGGGGCCGGAGCGGAGTAATCGGAGGTGAACGGTTTGGGAATGAGGTTTGGAAACTGCGCGGGAAAATGGGGCACTCTTGACTTAAAGAGTTGCTGGTAGATATAGAAAATTGTCTTGACTTACTGCAATTGGTCGGCAGTCGTCTGCTGATAGTCCTGACCCCTGACTTTGGGCACACGCACGCACGCACGCACGCACGCACGCACGCACGCACGCACACACACACACACACACACACAACTTTTCACAATGATACTGTGAGGTGTACAATCAACATATGATAGACCTACAGTATGACTGTGTCTAGCATAATTATTAAGTCAGACATGGGGTCAAATACATTGAAATGTATGAAAACACAAATTCTCTTGAGGTTTCAAGTACAATTACAAATACTTTTTAATGCAAAACTTTTAAATACTTTTTTCAAATACTTGTCATTTTCAGGATATAGTATATTACTAGACAGAGGTAAAAAAGAAAAGCAAATCATATATCAAGACATCAAGTTTATAGCCATAACGTTTATACATACAACAGACAGACAAATGCTAGGAAGTCATGTCATTCCTAACTATATCACACTGACACTGTGACAAATGACTCAGAAACCTGCATCCACAGAGGCAAAGGCGATTATATGTTGTTTGCTAAGTAAACCAAGGACTTGGCAAGGAGGTCCATAATAAAACGCCCATGTTGGCCTCCAAAAGAGACAATGCCAACAACTGCTAGGATCTTGTGAGGAAGTGTGACAGTTCAACTTGAAAGATACCAGAATAGCCTGGTGCTAGCTTGGAGCCATGGGGGACATCTGCCATCTGTCCAGTGTTTTCTTCAGTAATTAGCTCTGTTGGGTGGCAGTGTGAGGTGTACAATCAACGTATGATAGAAACCTAACAACATCATGTACCTGGGTATACAACGTCATGTACCTGGGTATACAACATCATGTACCTGGGTTTACAACATCATGTACCTGGGTTTACAACATCATGTACCTGGGTATACAACATCATGTACCTGGGTATACAACATCGTGTACCTGGGTATACAACGTCATGTACCTGGGTATACAACATCGTGTACCTGGGTATACGTCATGTACCTGGGTATACAACGTCATGTACCTGGGTATACAGCGTTGACCATGTACCTGGGTATACAACGTCATGTACCTGGGTATACAACATCGTGTACCTGGGTATACAGCGTTGACCATGTACCTGGGTATACAACGTCATGTACCTGGGTATACAACATCATGTACCTGGGTATACAACATCATGTACCTGGGTATACAACGTCATGTACCTGGGTATACAACATCATGTACCTGGGTATACAACATCATGTACCTGGGTATACAACATCATGTACCTGGGTATACAACATCATGTACCTGGGTATACAACATCATGTACCTGGGTATACAACATCATGTACCTGGGTTTACAACATCATGTACCTGGGTATACAACATCGTGTACCTGGGTATACAACATCGTGTACCTGGGTATACAACATCGTGTACCTGGGTATACAACATCATGTACCTGGGTATACAACATCAGTTTCACATTACATAGTGTCTCAACTGCTAATCTGAATGAAAACAATTCGAAGTATAGACACATAGTTATATAGAAAATATTGTCCGGATCAATATTGCTCTCTTGATCACAGCAATGAATTCATTGTTAATAAATGAATAAAAGTTGAACATATCAAAAATATGTGGTTCAAGTTGTGGTTCAAATATGTGGTTCAAACTAATGAAAAGAACAATGTTTGTTTTGAAAATTTCTATAATAGTAATCACTGGTAAAATATTTAAGCAGACTGTTTTCATTTGGTCTGCATAAAGGGATTCTTTGACAATTTAAAATTCTGTAACATAATATTTTTCAGTTTTCAAGTAATCTCAAGTGTGAACATAACTATTTCATGTTATTCTATGCCTACAATTAATTTTAAAGAATTTTTAATTGTGTTTTATTATTAAATTATAATCCTGATAATGTCTCCAAAAAGAACTCCACATATGCAGCATTTCTAGTTTTGAGTCCATCTGTATTATTTGGGTTAGTTCGTCAAACTTCACCAACAACAAGTCAAGCATTAGAATAATTCAGAGTATTTAATTCTACTAACTTTCACCACAACATAAAGCGTTATAATTACAGCGTGAAGTATAGATAGCAATAGATAGATAGCAATCTTAGTCATTTGTTTAATTATATGTGTAAAACACTGTTACAATATATCATTGCGTTGGAGTGAAACATTCAAAGTAAATGAAAGTGCCCTGTATCTACCCTACATCTACGTCAAGTTTGAGGCAATATCCAACATTCATCATGATGTCGGGTCAATTCATGAAGTAGTAACTTTGCAAAGCAAAGTTTGACATGCCTATTTTTTAATGAAAAAACTATCATGGTTTAAAAAAATGCAAAAACGGTGACATAGATACATATATGAGCCTAAAAATGACAAGTTTGTGTGGATTTGTACACCACAGGCACAACATTAATATTATTGGGGTTCTTACTAGTGTGGAAACGGACGTCTTCAGTTTAGTACCACTATTTGACAATTATGTAATACATGTATCATAGTTGTAGGGTTCCTGTGTGGTTACGAATACATGTTTTCAAATAACTACTTTGGGAGAATTGTGCACCACAGGTATCACAGTTGTACAGTTTATCCTCATTGTGGATAGATATGCTTCTTAAAATCATAACTTTTTAAGAATTGTACAGCTCAGGTGTCACATTTGTATGGTTTATCCCGTGTGTGAATACGGACATGGGAGTTCAAACTACCACTGCTTGGAAATTGTGCACCACAGGTATCACATTTGTATGATTTATCCCCTGTGTGGATACGGACATGTCTCTTCAAATTACCACTGAGTGAAAATTGTGCTCTACAGGTATCACATTTATATGGTTTATCCCCTGTATGGATACGGACATGGGACTTCAAACTACCACTGTGTGAAAATTGTGCATCACAGGTGTCACATTTGTATGGTTTATCCCCTGTGTGGATACGAACATGGGCCTTCAAATTACCACTTACTGAGAATCGTGCACCACAGATATCACATTTGTATGGTTTATCGCCTGTGTGGATACGGATATGTTTCTTCAAACTACTACTGTCTGAAAATTTTGCATCACAGGTATCGCATTTGTATGGTTTATCCCCTGTGTGGATACGGACATGGGATTTCAAATTACCACTTTGTGAAAATTGTGCACCACAGATATCACATTTGTATGGTTTATCCCCTGTGTGGATATGGACATGTTTCTTCAAACTATCACTTCGTGAGAATTGTGCATCACAGGTGTCACATTTGTATGGTTTATCCCCTGTGTGGATATGGACATGCTTTTTCAAACTACCACTTAGTGAGAATTGTGCACCACAGATATCACATTTGTTTGATTTATTTTCTGTGTGGACATGGAGATGTCTATTCAAATTTCTACTGCACGAGAATTGTGCATCACAGGTGTCACATTTGTATGGTTTATCCCCTGTGTGGATACGGACATGTTCCTTCAAACTACAACTTCGTGAGAATAGTACACCACAGGTATCACATTTGTATGGTTTCTCACCAGTGTGGTTGTGGACATGCCGCAATAAGCTGTGGTTGTGTAAAAAACGTCTACCACAAGTGTCACATAGGAACTTTTTCTCCATAGAACAAGAATTGACGTCCATATTGAAAATACCTGCATTCACCACAGTCTTGTGTCTTCAAAGTTCTTCTGCATACAACGTTGTGTCACAGCCGAGAGAGCACTAGCACATGACTGGACAATACTCAGCAAGATGTGTACACCACCAGCATCACATTTCAAGTTCCTCACAAATGTTAGTGTAAAAAGGCAAGTTATAAGACAGATGTGACGTTTAAATTGTCACCACAAATGTCAGTGTGCACACACAGCACCAAACTCTTCTCTGATAAGAATTTGTTGTAGATTGATCAACACATCAAGGTGATTTATCATTCCGAGAACATTTCAGTCACGCTTGATTGGTTTCCATCAATGAATGATTTGGTGTCTTCAGATATGAAAATAAATCAATGTTCCATGAGTGTCAGTCACCAGTTTTCTCAAAGTCACAAATGTGGCCGTTTGATAACGTTTTGTTGGGCACTTGGATGTGACAGTTGTTGTCGTCACTGTATGCGTCTTGCTGCAGCTTTGTCACTTCACTGCAGATTCTTCGTCTTTGAGGTGAACACCTTTCTACAGATGTCATAATTATCTGAAACAACATCAGGTACAGTTACTGAACATGCCAGACATGTGTCTATGTTAAATGATACAGTAGTCATTTCAGAGGGGCTTTGTGGTTTGGTAACTATCGTAACATAAATTATCTTTGCTCTATTTGTTTTAATATAACTAAGTACTGATTTCAGAATGAGTTGTCTTTGTAGCACAATAAAATATACTTTTGACAAGATAAACATGAGGTATTTATCTGCATTTGTACATGCAGAGATAGATTGTTTGCCACCAGCAAAGATTTATTTACACAAATCAGCAGGAATATACAAAAGACAGACATGTTAAATGTCCTGGACTGGCTGGATTTCTATGTCAGTTGAACAAACCCAGTGTGATAATTGCAATCTGGGGTCTGGCGCTGAGCCTGAACAACTCCAGGACCACATCCCAACTGGGCCACTGAGACAACGATGCTGATGAATGGCCTGGGATTATTTAAAGTCTTGCATTGGCTAAACATAAAAAACGCTCCCTCACTTGTCTTCTTGTGTCTGGCATATTGTTGACACAGGTGATTAGCTTTAGATGTTTACTGTGAACTGCACATGTTGTAGATATTGAGGGTTCCCCATTCCGTCCACCACGAACCTGTCGGTTTTGTGGATCGAACCATGCTTTATAATATCTATATATCTTTATTATAGACCAGTTTGTGTAACTGTTTAATTTGTGTGTGTTACAATGTTGTCTGCATCATTATAGACCATAGTGTTAAATATATATATATATATATATTTTATATATATATATATTATATATATGCATAGAAAAAAAATAGTAAAAACAATTGGTGGGCTTGGTGTACACACTAAATTATAATTGTGACTGTTTTGCTTTATTCACAACAGTTGGCTGCATCGCCCTTTTAGAACTCGTTGCAGCCAGCTTTGATCTGTTTAACTCTTTGTCTTAATGGGTTAACTGGCAAGCTACTCAGTCATTGTTTTGTCGAGTTGATATTTCAAATGGAAGACAAGCAAATGTAGCACATGCTAGAACGGGCTTTGGTCATTGACTCATTGTTGACTTAAGTCAAAGGAAGAAACAAACTGTGATCAAATACCGTCCACGCAGGACTTAGTTTGTTGTGTATTATAGATAATATCTGATTGAAGATCATAGCATTGATTGATTTTGCACAAATTTTTTACTTAAAATATGTCATAGTTTGCTATATTTATGTTGAACTGAGTTGATATTTGGTGGTGGTTGTACATGCGTAGGTCACGCATACACCATGGGCCCATCCAAACACATACCAAATGTGTAACCAACATCTCATGTATGGGCAGGATGCCTTTTAGGCTATTGGTATATGACTAACTCTATTATTATACTATATACATATCAAAGGGTGTTGTAATCGATATTAATTTTCATGACTGGTTATACAATCGCACTAAGATAATACATAATATACGAAGACAAAACATAAATTAAGTTATACTTTCAATAATGTACAGAAAGTCAACGAAATGTAATTTCTATATTAATTATGCATTTAATATGTAATGTTGTAATATCTATAATTGTATTATATATAATATATACATAGGTTCGACAATAATAAAATGTAATGTTTTACCTGAATTAACAAGTTTGACAACAGTAAAATAATTGGGGCATTCCTACCAAAAGTGGTGCACTGTGACTAGTCTATACTGTTGGAGCAAAGCGACTTTGCGATTGGTGCATTGTGACTAGGTTTGTGGCAATTAATCATTTCTATATTAATTATGCATTTAATATGTAAAGTTGTAATATCTATAATTGTATTATATATAATATATACATAGGTTTGACAATAATAAAATGTAATGTTTTAACTGAATTAACAAGTTTGACAACAGTAAAATAATTGGGGCATTCCTACCAAAAGTGGTGCACTGTGACTAGTGTATACTGTTGGAGCAAAGCGACTTTGCGATTGGTGCATTGTGACTAGGTTTGTGGCATTCAGGCACTAGGGCATTCCGGATATAATCTTGTGATCTGGTCTAGTCACTCGGTCGGAAGTACCCATTCAGTCAGTGCACTGTGCAGACATTCCAAAATCACTACCACGCCCTGGCCCTGTCTTGCCAAAAGTGTGCAGCAATGGTAACCGTAATGTAACATAACAAGAATAAATATATAACTTGTATATTTTTGGGAATTATTAATTTAACAGAACATATCAGACACGTTATTTTACCCATTTTACCGTTACTTACGAAGATATTCGTTCAGATGATCAGATAGAAATGCTCAAACTGTATAACTATAATTCCTAGACGACGTAATCTCAAAAGTCAAAGAGTTATATAGTCTTTTTATAGACTATGTCCCAAGTCGCTTATGTGCCAAGTCACTTATGTCCCAAATACCGATGGCGATGCGGGTGATTCGCCCCGGACGAATACGTTTCAGGCCGAATAATTAGACTCCCCAAATCCAAGAAAAACCGAAATCACAAGACACCAGGCAGCGCAGTTTTTTAACTATGTCACTGTCAGTCTAAGGACATAGACTATGACACTCAATTATCGCCCGCACCGCCACCAGTACCCGAATTTTTAAAACATAATCAAAAATGTCAATTTTCCTAAGGCTAAGTGCGCTAGCGTATTTCCTACCTACACAGAACAGAGAGAAACTTTGAGCTGCGCATCAGAAGGCAGAAGTCACAAAATTACATAAGTTAGTAAGCCTGCGCCTTCGCGACCACTTTACAAATTCACTCCCCGTATGGTGGCGCTGTCGTGCTTACATTTTTCCGATCGTTAAAACCTTTCCGATTGACGTTTCTGCGCATGCGCGTATCTAGGGGATAAACGTAAGGGTATATACCACCAATTGATTTTCCATAGGCGGCCATTGTAACGTTTCTTTGATTTCCCGCCAGGTTTTTCGATCAATGTTATTGAAAATTTCAGACACTAAGTAGCCTCCATTCACACATATCATATATAAAATTCGTGAAAATGACATATGTTTTTCTCCTACAATCCACTCTCTAACCTGACACCCCTTCATTTTTGCTTCAATCAGCGGCCGATTGCCAATGATGACACCTCTAGGCCAAATTACACCTGTATGCATACGCACCTTTTCACTGTCTGACAAATTTCATTATTTCGCAGCTGTGATATCACGCTACGCAGAAATATCATTTCCATTCAACCAGTCCTACATTTAGTGCTTCCAGAAATTTACAAAAAGTGCACCATGCAGTTCTTTTAAGCAGGACTACTATTTGGTGGTATGTGGCCAAATAGATTCCCCGATTAGAGCAAATCTTCACGAAAGTTAGTCAGAAATCAAGAATAACATATAACTAGATTAACTGTCTAGGGAAAATGACACTGTCTCGATGGTTATTATAATATGCGTCTTCAAACTTTGCACCCCTCCAAGATAAGCAGCACCCTGTATTGGTTGAAACACGTTTGTTCAGTAACTTATATCATATACGACGTTCGCCTGAAATACGTGGTGCTGAGCATTACAAATAGTCCGCCACAGTGTCGTACCGATCCGATAGTAACATACATAGAATATTGAAGGAATATAATTTTTGGCAATTTTTTGGCAAAGGTTGCATATTTCCCCATAAATATATGAAAATTATAATTTTAGGCACCATTATACTTGGCATGCAAACTTATAATCTTCACGAATTTAGGTACATCATAATGCTCATATACTATGCTCAATTGTGTGGTGCAGTTATGAACTGTGCATCATATATGTACAATACCAGGTGAGCGCAAACTCACAGGCCAATTTTCCAAAACGATTCCCATTATTGAAAGGCACAGCAGCGTCTTTCGACGGTTATTTAAACTTCGCTGTATGTAGAGCGCTGAAATGCGGAACAAGTATTCGTTAATGTATTGAGTACACGACGGAACCATATATGTGATACACAGTAGAATATATTTCTCGCGCCAAGCAAAATATCACTCTGCCACTGGCGTAGGACTCCATTTGGTGGTATGTGGCCGTAAGCGCTACCTACGATGGTCGCGCTTACATTTTTCCGGTCGTTAAAAACGTTCCGATTGACGTTTCTGCGCATGCGCGCATCTAGAGGCGCGCGCGACAGCGCTAGCTAGCTACGCTGGTTGTTGCTCACGTGTATTTGGGAGTTTGAGCGTTATAGCACGGACTAATTGGACCAGTGACAGCGGATAACAAAGCCCTGTCACTGGTTACGATTGATTGTGCTAGGATTTACTGCTACATCTTTAGTAAATAAAAATATAGTAGTCATTGCTTCGTATACAAAGCTGTATTGTTTATTTATCCTTAATATTAATTGGATGGATAAATAAATAGTTGCACCAAGTTTGGCATAACAAAGTTTTGTAATTTGTTGTGTGATAAGTGGCTTAAATATGCATTTAACGCGTACACGGGAGGAAAATAATGACTTATACATTAACAATCTTTATATTATACTGACCAGTTTCCTCTAGTCTACGTTTAAATAATTACAGACTTTACTGAAGTAACATGATATATATTTGTTACATTTATTAAAATAACATCATGATCATCGTCTTACCTTCAGGAGTAAATGTGAAAAGATAATGTTAGTTATGTTCAGTGATGTTTTGTTGAAATGAATCCATACTGATATTTTATTGTATTCTGAATTTACTTCTTGAATAAGCCTGTAGCAGTTGTGTGTAAGTGAAACATATTGATGTCCTCTATAAATAGCACATGATTTTATTGTTTTAATACTGGCCTTTAAGTATAATATGAACATAACTGGACCCAGTACAATTCTTTGTGGTATAACTCATGTGGCCGCCATTACCTCTGAACTGGATTGATTAAGCAAACACTGTTGCCTAGTTCATTGTTGAAGCACAGTAGACACACAATTAATCCTCATTCAATAACAATTTATTGTAAAAAATAATCCAAAATCCAATCTATCTTGCGTGGCTGTGGCTAAATTGAAATACATGCTGTATATAAAAAATCACTGAATTCTTGGGATAAAAAAATTAAAACATTCCTCTTAAAGCAAAATAATTGTACATAGATCGTCTGTATAACATGTTCAAGATCACATCACATAATGACTAAAAATAAACATATATGCAACCAATCATGCATGCATATTTTTAAAACTGCAATATGCATTAAAGTGGTTAGATTTCACGATTCCACAAAAATGTATTGCCAATTTGTTTTAAAGTGTCTTATGTTATTTATTTACTGCTAAAATTGAAACTGTTTATTTACTTTTTGAAAAATACGCATGCATGATTGGTTGCATATAGGTTTATTTTTAGTCATTTTGTGATGTGATCTTGAACATTTTATAATCTGAGACATTATATGAGCAGTGGCGTGCACCATCCAGCTGTAGCCAAGCATGACAATGTCCAGAGAAGGGTACACTCAGCAGCGCTGAAGCATACTTTAAAAAGTGTGTTCAAACAGGCTAAATTCGAGTCGACTCAGTCAGTGGCAGTGCTGACTCGACATCGTCAAACGTTCATCACAAATAATACTAATTATTATATTAAGTAACGTCATTTGCATCGGAATATAACTATTGGGTTGCATTAACTAAGTCGTTTATGTAGAGTAGAAATGATACAGCAATGATAGGAGTGAGCCCTGCACCAGTGCATGGTCGTGTGTGTTTTCAATATCTTTATTTCAGATTGTCATAGTACATACAGATGTCCACATAAACACTAAAAAAACAAGTGACTATAGAAAAATATAAAAGTATTGCACATGGTAAATAGAGAAAAAAACATTGCACAATGGTACATTCCAGACTGGTACATTAAATCAAAAACTATTATGTATATACAACATTTTGATCCAATGTCGTCTTATCCTGGATTGCCATTTTATATCACTGTTGATAATTGCAATTACCAACTTATTATAAGAGCATCAAGTCTCCGCATGAATTTATATACAAAGTTTCTAATTACAGCTTTACTATCTGGTACATGGTATTCTACAAACATGGTGGAGGCACTGCAATATTTAGGCTGATTCAGCAATAAGCAAAACACATTATTGTAAGCCACATGAAGATTATGTATACTTGCTACTGTGTAATTCCACCACAGCTAAGCAGTATACATGGGAGAGCAGACAGTTTTAAGCAAAGTCAGCTTCACTTCAGTGCAACACATGTAAAATTTCCGCAATAGTATATTACCCCTAGCATATAGTTGTCGGCATTGGCGTAAGATATCTTTGTCATCATGTAATGTCTTAGAAATAAAGTGACCCAAATATTTCACATTATCCACTTCCTGGATTGTTTCACCATTAATCTTAAATGATGGAACATCAACATTGTTCATATAATTTTATTAGTTACTTTTAAATATTAACACAGCACTTTTCTTGGAGTTGTACTTGATATCATGATTTAACCCATAGAGTCCACATACCTGCATCAGTTCAGACAGTCTTGATACAGATGGGGACAGAATTACCAAGTCATCAGCATACATAAGATGGTTGATAGTTGTACTACACCTTGTGTTACATTTGTTTAAAGCTATGGTTAAATCATCCATATATATATATATTAAAAAGGTGTGGTGAGAGTATACCACCTTGCCTGACACCATTTGTAACACCAAAATGTTCCGACAATTTGCCTGACCATCTTATACACATAGTCTGATTCGAATACCAATATATAAGCAGTCTAACAATATATCCAGGCACTCCCCTGTCAATCAACTTTTGAAATAAGATAGAATGTTTCACTCTGTCAAAGGCTTTAGACATATAATAACTTCCTTTAAGACATAAATACACAAGTCTGTCCTGTGTTTTTTTCTCAAATCCAAACTGATTGGACATTGTTGACCGCGTAACTGACATTCTGTCTAACAATACGTTTTCAATTTTTTTTGACACAATACTAGCTAATGCAATAGGTCTATAATTGTCTTTGCTGTTAATCTTGCTACATTTATCTTTGATAATAGGAACCAGCACAACAGATACAACAGATAACAAAGAACTAGGTAAAAATCCATGTACAAAAAAACCCGTTATACACATAGCAAGTAAAGGCACAATGCGCTTATCACAATGTTTAAGGTGTTCAGCATATACACCATCCATACCATCAGTCTTATTTATATCTAGGCATTTAATGGCATTTTCAACTTTGCTAATTTCCACAACTACCGGGGTATGTCATTTGTATATTTGGAATCACATTTGATCTGTTGAATGTCTATATCCCTAATACAATTAAAAAGCTGTTTAAAATGAGGCCGCCATAATTCAGTTATTTCAAAAATACCACTAACATCCTCAACACTATTAGGTAAAGGTTTACAGGTAAATGGCGGTCTCATTTTAAACAGCTTTTTAATTGTATTAGGGATATAGACATTCAACAGATCAAATGTGATTCCAAATATACAAATGACATAGTTGTGGAAATTAGCGAAGTTGAAAATGCTATTAAATGCCTAGATATAAATAAGACTTATGGTATGGTTTGTGTATATGCTGAACACCTTAAATATTGTGATAAGCGCATTGTGCCTTTACTTGCTATGTGTATAACTGGTTTTTTTGTACACAGATTTTTACCTAGTTCTTTGTTATCTGTTGTGCTGGTTCCTATTATCAAAGATAAATGTAGCAAGATTAACAGCAAAGACAATTATAGACCTCTTGCATTAGCTAGTATTGTGTCAAAAAAAATTGAAAACATATTGTTAGACAGAATGTCAGTTACGCGGTCAACAATGTCCAATCAGTTTGGATTTAAGAAAAAACATGGGACACACTTGTGTATTTATGTCTTAAAGGAAGTTATTGACAGGCATAGGAGTCTAGATGGGTCTATGTTTACATGTTTTTAGATGCTTCTAAATCCTTTGACAGAGTGAAACATTCTATCTTATTTCAAAAGTTGATTGACAGGGGAGTGTCTGGATATATTGTTAGACTGCTTATATATTGGTATTCGAATCAGACTATGTGTATAAGATGGTCAGGCAAATTGTTGGAACATTTTTATGTTGCAAATGGTGTCAGGCAAGGTGGTATACTCTCACCACACCTTTTTAATATATATATATATGGATGATTTAACCATAGCTTTAAACAAATGTAACACAAGGTGTGTAATATGTAGTACAACTATCAACCATCTTATGTATGCTGATGACTTGGTAATTCTGTCCCCATCTGTATCAAGACTGTCTGAACTGATGCAGGTATGTGGACTCTATGGGTTAAATCATGATATCAAGTACAACTCCAAGAACAATGCTGTGTTAATATTTTAAAAGTAAATATAAGAAAAATATTGAAGTTCCATCATTTAAGATTAATGGTGAAACAATCCAGGAAGTGGATAATGTGAAATATTTGGGTCACTTTATTTCTAATACATTACGTGATGACAAAGATATCTTACGCCAATGCGGCAATGCCGACAACTATATGCTAGGGGTAATATATGCTATTGCGGAAATTTTACATGTGTTCCACTGAAGTGAAGCTGACTTTGCTTAGAACTTTCTGCTCTCCCATATATACTGCTCAGCTGTGGTGGAATTACACAGTAGCAAGTATACATAATCTTCATGTGGCTTACAATAATGTGTTTCGCTTATTGCTAAATCAGCCTAAATATTGCAGTGCCTCCACCATGTTTGTAGAATACCATGTACCAGATAGTAAAGCTGTAATTAGAAACCTTGTATATAAATTCATGCGGAGACTTGATAAGTAATAATAAGTTGGTAACTGCAATTATCAACATTGATATAAATAAAATGGCAATCCAGGATAAGACGACATTGGATCAAAATGTTGTATATACATAACAGTTTTTGTTTGAATGTACCATTGTGCAATGTTTTTTTTCTCTATTTATCATGTGCAATACTTTTATATTTTTCTAGTCACTTGTATTTTTTAATGTTTATGTGGACATCTGTATGTACTATGTCTATGACAATCTGAAATAAAGTTAAAGATATTGAAAACACACACGATCATGCACTGATGCAGGGCTCACTCCTATCGTTACTGTATCATTTCTACTCTATATAAACGACTTAATTAATGCAACCCTATACTTATATTCCGATGCCAATGACAACGTTACTTAATATAATAATTATTATTATTTGTGATGAACGTTTGACGCTGTCGATAATCTTATTACTGATAACTGGACTCTGCTCCTGAGGCTGAGAGGCTGAGTCAGCACTGCCACTGACTGGATCGACTCGAATTTAGCCTTTTTGAACACACCTTTTAAAGTATGCTTCAGCGCTGCTGAGCGTACCCTTCACTGGACATTGTCATGCTTGGCTACTGCCGGGTGGTGCACGCCACTGCTCATATAATGTCTCAGATAACTGTAAAACATCTCAGAAACTACAAACTTTCGCCGGTTAACAAAATAGTTGACACGCGCATGCGCAGAAACGTCAATCGGAACGGTTTTAACGGTGGGTGCCGCGGGGTGGGAAAAGTAAACATCCCGCATAGCAACCAAGGTCGTATCTGACTCGCGCATGCGCAGAAACGTCAATCGGAAAGGATTTAACGCCGGAAAAACGTAAGCGCTACAGCGCCACCGATTGTAAACATCCTCAGTTAATCTGACACCGCGAGATGGTGCCACAGGCGAGTGTTCTATCATTAGGGGAAGGCAGTGTTAGTTGAATCACTGGTTTAGTTGTTTCCAGGGGCGTCGATCCGGTTTTAAAAGTGGGGGGGGGGGACGGGGGACCAATTTATATATACATATATATATTATATATATGTAATTTCTATGTATGTTTAGGTATATAATAATATTTATAATATGTCATATATATATATATATATATATATATATATATATATATATATATATATATATATATATATATATATATATATATATACATATATATATATATATATATATATATATATATATATATATATATATATATATATATATGACCTGAAATACATATAACTTTTTTTCCTTCAAAATAAAACATAATTCATTGTTGGTCTGGTGCTAATTCTAAAATATATAAAGGCCTTCATGTTATACTATTTAAAATAGTTATATTGTCAACACATATTTGAAGCGGGGCCATGGCCCGCTCAAATCACTGAACATTTGGAGGGTAAACATTGGACCCAACACTGCTTGCCTGTTTCATAGAGTGATAAGATGCAGAGGTTACAGGGGTGCCTGTGTATGACTTCCCAACCCCACCGTTTGGCAAAGAAGTTTGTCATCACTCAAATGGGATCAAATTACACAAATTGCTGAAATCCGCTGGTTCCGCCGGAGGCCTTATATATTATCCACCAGGGCGACCAGGCTGCAATCCAAGGAGTGAAACACGGCAAACAAAAAAGTAATAATCTATAATGTGCGTGATGACTAGTGCCTATTAATTAATATATAAACACAATGGTGCAAAATAACAGAGCCCGGCATGATCAATATTTAATGGACTAAAATCAAGTTGCGGGCAGCTGCCAACCAAGCAATTTACCTAGTTATTTTCCACTGGGTAGTCGGAAGTTTATATCTGAACTCGTATATACTTTTTATTAATTTTACTACTAGACCGATATAGGGTTTTTAAGAGAGGGGAGTGATCAGTCTAGCTATATATGCCTATCAAACTGGCGAGGGTGAAAGTGCAACACAGCGGCGCAGCCCGGCATGATCATTATAAAATGTTTACTAAAGTAAGATCAAGTTGCGCGCTGTGGCTAAGCCCAGCCAAGCAATTTATCTAGTCGATTTTTCTAATGGATGGTCGGAACTTCACATTGCGAGTTTATTGTCTACCTACTGTAGTCCTCTGTAGCGGCTTTTAAGAGAGAGGTGTGGCGAGTCAGGCTATATGCCCCGCAATTTTTCTGAACTGAAAAGTGGGGGGGGGGCAATTCCTATGCTGTCCCCCTACGCAGAAAAGTGGGGGAGACGCGTCCCCCCTTTCCCCACCGATCGACGCCCTTGTGCGGAGGGCGTGTCACTTCAGATTCAAAACGCGTGAGGGCGCGGTTTTCTAAACCAGATATGGTACACCTGGATTTCAAAGGATTAGGGACCCGCTTGTGAAGTAGATATTTATACCCATACGAACGCTCCGCATATTTCTGCCCATAGTAATTGACCACCATGTCCATTATTGTGAACAGCGTAACCTTCACAAAGGAATGCAGTGCTTGTATATTAAACACGTTTAAGACACTTCTCTCAACTGACCCGGGAATATTGTAGAAAAACCCGATCTGATCTTTTCTCGGACATCGTTGTGTTGAATATAATGAATGGATGGGGATTCACGATGATTATCAAACTGCGCCGAACTTAAACATCTCAATTTGGTGCATGTTAGCACAACTCATGATATGCTATATTATGGAAGTGAAAACTTGTATCAAGTGTGGTGCTGTGCGGTGCGGTGCGCTTTGTGAGACGTCAATACCTTCGTTCGTGTCTATTAAGTTATAATCTTCCTACCCCTATATTGTTTGCACGACTGTTAGAAACACACCGTACACGACTTCTTTGTTATTCAGTTTGAGTATTTTACGAAATGGTACTTCGAATAGTGTAAAAACACCGTCAGCAATCAACCAGTCATTTAGGTTAGATAAAAATTACATCATGTTAAAATACCTGCAGCTGAAGGAATATGCAAGCCGGCCAGCCAACCTCCAACCTCCAACCCCTGTCGGGGAGGAATTAAGCGGTGTGATTTCACAGTGCTTCAACAGCGGAGATTACTCTCCTCCCGACCATGGTTACCTAAAATAAATGAAGAAGATCTGCACATGTTAACTCTTAAAATTCACATACGATATTATGAATAATGTCACCGTCTCACGTACTTGGCATGAATCCGGTGCCCTGAAGGGGTTCATTGTTGGACACGGGGGTAAGAAGAGTGAGAGGAAAGTTGACTAGTTGGGCCACATTTTGTCAATTCGTCTTGTTATCACGCGGCGCGGCTAACGATAACTTGTCTTTAATATATAGCTGGGTCAACTGGAAAACAGTTTGATATTCGAGCGAACGGGTCGTTTTTGTTTCTCATTCATAAAAGGTGGTTTGGACAGATTCCCTGTTTCAGACCTGAAAGTAGGTCACACTGGTATGTAATCTAATGTAATGTTCGACATGAGTTTCTTTAAAATGACTGCCTTCGACTTCGTAAAGCCCTTTATTCTTCACGCTATTGTTGCTACTACATGATGCGGAATGCTGTGTCCAAATCGCAAACAGCATTACAAACCGACTTTGTAAGATTCATCTATATCGTATTCCATGACAGGACATAGATGGAGCTGACGAATCGTTGGAAACGCCGCTTGCTCACGGGCGCCGATCGGTGGGGGACGGGGGGGGACGCGTCCCCCCCCCACTTTTCAGGGTGGGGGGACAGCATAGGAATTGTCCCCCCACTTTTCAGTTCAGAAACATTGCGAGGCATATAGCCTGACTCAACACTCCTCTCTCTTAATAGCCGACACATAGGACTAGCTAGACAATAAACTCGCGATATGAACTTCAGAAAAGTTATTTATCGCAAATTAACACGAGGCAAACAAGTTTTGAGACATGTTTTGCTGTTAGTGCGCCATAATCCGTGACAGTTATTTAAACAAATGTAATATTTTAATGTATTGAATGAAATTTAAGCAACTCTTCACAGTATTCATCACAGGAGAGTCGTCGAACAGCCCGTGGCATCTATACCAAACAGGCTTTGTTATTTCGCTGCATATTAATGATTTTTAATTTGTCGCGCAGAAAGGCCAATCGGAAAGTTTATAACTAATGACGAAATGTAAGCCGCTGCCGGGCTCTATCAGTTTGCAACCTTGTGTTGATATTATTAATAGGCTCTAGCCATCAAGCACATTTTAAATGATGAAATTTGTGTTGCACTTTCACCCCTCGCCTGCTTGATGCTTATCGCCTACGGCAGAAGCGGCGGATTCCTGCACTTTGTGTAACATATTCCCATTTGATATTGGATTGGTAAGTTCTACGCAGGCACAGCATGGGCGTCGATCAGTGGGGGACGAGGGGGACGTTGACCACCCCACGGCCTGAGGGGGTCAGCATAGCAAATGTCCTCATACTTTTTTTTAGTGCATAAAACAAATGTATAGGCATAGGGTAATGAGGGGGAAGATGGACCCCTTAAGGGGTTTTCCTTAAATTTCACCCCTTTAGAGACAGCAAGGAAGATAAAACAGCTTATCTATATAAACTATGGTTTTTCATCTACAAATGTGAGCAATGTTTTTTCAAAAAATTCAATATGGGGATGCGTGGCGAGATGCTGAAAAAACAGTTGTTTGTGGTCCATCGTGGACAAATATTTGTCCACGATGGACCAGTACGTGGGGGAGGATGAACCAGTTTAATTAATGTGCCTAGTTAGCATGGGTGGATATCCGCTTTCTTTTTAATTTGCTCTCCCATGTATACTACGACTGTTACAAAAGTAGGGTGAATTCCTGGTAAAGATTAAGCCAATAAATTACGAAAACTTGACTTAACAGCAATCAGCATAATTGTAACACGAGATATGCACAAAGTTAGTGCAGTCCCTATAGACCCAATATGTGCATTACGTTGCATTGCATCCACTGTTCCCTGGTCAGGCAGTCAGCACATATGCTCAAACATGCAAACTATGACTAGTACAGGTGAACCTTGTTAATCCGAATACCTTTGTACCCTAGTGAACTGTTCAGATTAATCAGGCATCTGGATTATTGAGTCATTATTACTTGCAATGAAGAATTCTGTTCCCAGGAATATGTGTTCAGAAAGTGCGGCATTCGGATTACTGAGGTCCGTATTAATTAGGTTCAACTGCATTACAAAAATAAATCAACAACAGTTATCCAAATACAATCTGAACTTTATCAAAAGTAAAACAAACATGTTGAGCAAATGTCAAATAATGAACAGGGAACAAGTCACCTAAGTAAGTAACCCTCACGGTTGTATCATATAGAATGTTGTGTTCCCAAGATAAACACTCATCGCACTTGGCAGCTTGACTCTTGCGATATAATTCACATATGAGGCAGGCAGTATTATCAAAGTCTTTATGAACATCAACAATGTTTTAAAATTAAAAGTTTAAAGTTTTTTTGAACAAATCTCAGAACATTCTTCCTGTCTAATCTTGACCATTGTCAATACTTTTATAGAATGTTGCATGCACGAAATTAGCACAACCTTCATGGCATCACACAGGACAGCTGACTTGGACTCTTGCCATAGAATTCGCAACATGTGAGACAAACAGTCTTACAAACGGGTACCAGAATAAAACAAACTTTTAATTAAAAGGTACCAATTGTAAATCAAACGTCAATTTGACTAGAAGAATAACATGATAAACGTTTCATCAGAAGTAGCAAATGTAGAGCCAATGTCAGTTTGACTAATCTTCACAATCATCACATACGAAGAAATTCTTATTCACGATATTGGAACAGTCTTCGTGTGCCCAACCTTTACACTCATCGCATTGTATCCACTTTTCCCCAGGGGCACTATCACGATAGAATTCTCCACATGTGAGACAGACTGTATCATCACGGTCTACAACAATATCAACTTGTGACTTGGAAACTTTACTTTTCTTTTGTTTCACCTGTTTTCCTTTACTTGGACGCTTCGAGCTCGAACCCTTTCCTTTTGATGCCTGTTGGGCCTCATTCAATACTTTCTTGTATGGAGACCCCGTCAGTACTTCAACCCTAGTTGACCTTCGGCTTTGTTTTGTAGCTCTTGATGCTTTGGGTATTGGCATTATTTCCTCAAACGAGATATCCATGGATGAGCTACTTGGCTGCAGCTCTTGTGCATTCTGGGCATGACTGCTCGTACTTGGCTGTGGCTCGTGTATATTCTGGTGCTGAGTGATCGTGCTTGACTGCAGCTCTTGTGCATTCTGGGCATGACTGCTTATACTTGGCTGCGGTTCACTGCTTGTACTTGGCTGCGGCTCTTGGGCATTCTGGGTCACATTTGCCATTGGTGTATCTGTAACGTCTGAAGGAGCATACATATGGTCTGGAATGACATTGGGATCATATGGCATGATTCCTGTGGATCGAAACCCATTTACTGCAGTTTGTATTGTAGCCGCTCGACCATAGGCCTCTGCAAAGAGACCTGCCACCTGCCATGTTGTTACTGCCCTACCAGGATGATTACGCAGCAACTGTCTAATTGCCTCGTCATAGTAACTTTCAACGGATTTGAACAAGGATGTGTCCAGTGGTTGTAATCTATGTGTGGTATGTGGTGGCAGTGACATAAGGATTATGCCATTGTCTCTTGCAAAGTCAATAACAGCAATGCTCTTTGTATGGCTTGTGTGCCCATCTAGTATCAGTAGCACTTTATGTTCTTTGCTGCACTTGACCTGAGATAAAAAAATGTTGCAGGTATTCCAAGAAGAGATCCTTGTCTATGTAGCCAGAATCCCTGCAACGCCCAATGGACCCCGGGGGACCACCATCCATCAATTCGTCTTTCATTCTTTTCCTGGCAAAGATCAACATTGGGGGCACAAACTGTGCGGCTGCACTCATGGCGCAAACTGCAGTGGTATGTGTACCCCGTTCTGCACTTGTAAGACATCCAACTGATTTTGTCCCCTTGGTTGCAAGAATCTTTTGGGGTTTTTGTACGGTCGATAAGCCTGTTTCATCAACATTGAACATTTTGCAAGCTTCAAGTTTCTCTTGATCCATAATGTCACCAAGAAGGTCATAAAATCTTTTCACTTGGGGTTTGTTAAATCCCACGGCACGTGCAAGTGATGTTGGTTCAGGTTTTCGAAGGCTGATGTCAGGGTTCCTTTTCATAAAGGCATATAACCAGTCTGTTCCGGCCATTTGTTTGTCATTTGAGAATGAGTGAGTGATGTTATTCCGTACTGCAAACTCATATGCTAGTTTTCGCACATCAGTCCTTGTGAGGCCAAACAGTTTGGATTCCATCTCTTTGATATATTCAACCAGTGCGTTTTCATTTTGGGAACCTATTGTTGGGGCCCTACTAAGACTGAGCTCACCTGGACGTTTAGCCTTCAACTCACCATGGAAGTGCCTGATGAAGATCGTTTGAGGTACTTTGTTCTCTTTCGCTGCTTTTGTACTGGTACATATCTGATTCTGAATGGAATGAATTGCACGTTCCATGTCCTCTTTTTTCCATGATCCACGGGCAGATTTGCGTTTATAATTTCGCACCATGTTGTGAATGTCTTAGTGTACAGCAGTTGTCTCAAAATATATTTATTGTACAGTTAGATAACCTGTTCTGTACATCTACTTCATCCATTGAAGCTTCTTCTTCATGCAAGGAAGTGTTAATCATGACACGGTCTGGATACACTAAAATAACAATGATGAGTTCTTGAGGAAGACTGCACAGGTCTATTGATCACACAATTGGTGCCCTGAAAGAAAAAATAAGAGGATAATAATATGCTATTGCAAATCTGATGTTACAGCTTTAGGCCTATACTATTTAACCCTCGCCATGCCAAGTTATAGCCTGTGTCAACAGCTTTCCTGGGTTGACTCAGGCTATAACTTGGCATGGTTGAAACATACATTGGCCCACTAGGATGGTGCATGATGTAATAATCATTTTACACAGCCGCAACCTGATCAAGCAAAGGGAAATGGGTGAATCTAGGTACCACATTCCTATTGCTAATGCATATAATTTACTTACTATTTATAGCTAGGACCTACACATATACCATATGGCAATGACCTACACATACACCATAGCACTCCAGAAATAGAGTAATGTTCTGCTTGATGAGGCAACTTCACTTTACAATACAAAATTAGTAACATGGGGAAAGACGGACCATTGGTCCATCTCTCCCCATTTGATTTGATCCGACTTCCCCCATATGTGTTTTTCTGCTATTTTGATAAATAAATGCTCCCTCAGTCATGGCGGCAGATTTCTCCATACTTCCATCTACTACCATAAAGTTAATCTCCTCACAGTATGAAAATCACCTTTTCTCCTTACATTCGTTCTGCCTTTTAACACTTTACATGAGTGCTCCATATTAGATCACCATAAAATTCAGTCATTTCATTTTGACTTACCTTCAAACATTACATCCTGGAGCACGCAAGATGTCATCCTTTACGGATTCCCGCTGTCGCCCAAAATAGCGAAGGGACCAGCGATTATTTCTATGAAAGTTGGGAGAAAATTCCATGCACATAACACAGTTTAAACCCGTTCTAACCTTAGCTCGGACCGTCTTGGACAATAGACCATCTTCCCCCACAGTACCCTATATAGCGAGACTGATCACTCCCCTCTCTTAAAAACCATACATCGGTCAAGTAGTAAAATTAATAATAAGTACTAAACTTCCGACTACCTAGTGGACAATTATTAGATAAATTGCTTGGTTGGCAGCAGTCCGCATCTTGATTTAAGGCCAGTAAATATTCACCATGCGGGGCTCTGTCATTTTGCACCCTTGTATTTATATATAGCCATCAAGCACATAATAGATTATTAATTTTTGTTTGCCCTACCACCCCATGGATTGCAGCCTGGTCGCCCTGGTGGATATTTATATCGCCTACGGCGGAACCAGAGGGTTTATGCACTTTGTGTAATTTGATCTCATTTTAGTGATGACAACTTTCTTTGCCAAAAGATGGGATTAGGAAGTCCTACACAGGCACCCCTGTAAGCTCTGCATCTTGTCACTCTATGAATCAGGCAAGCAGTGTTTGGTCCAAAGTCTACCCCCAAAAGTTCAGTGATTGGGGTAAGCCATGGCCCCTCTTCAAATATATGTTGCCAACATAACTATTATAAATAGCATAACATAGCTTTTTAGGTTTGAATTAGCACCAGATCAACAATGAATTATGTTTTATATTTAAAAAAATACTTATGTGTATTTCAGGTCATATATATATATATATATATATATATATATATATATATATATATATTATGTATACATATATATCTATATAAATTGGTCCCCCGTCCCCCCCCCCCACTTTTAAAACCGGATTGACGCCCCTGCGCTTGCTGCCCAGTTGTCGATCAAGTGTCTATGTCATGAACAATATCTCAACTTATTACGTGCACAACACCAGCATGCTTAGTTTAGTTTCCCTTTAAACCCACCATATGCTAAAGTGCGAAATCGATTTGAAACAGAGAAATCTTACTTACGATGAGCTCTTAAGAATCTTAGTGAAGTGGTTTGTTCGTAGATGCGATGTTACCTTAGTTTATCTAGCGTGTTAATGGCATAAAAAGATGTTAAGAAATTAAAATAAACGCGGTAAAAGTTCGACTGAATGTCGTCTGTTGTATAGAACTTCTATGGCAGACGAGACGCCAGTACAACGCGTGGCTTGAGGAAAACAAAGATGTCGTCTTCAACGGATAAGACCGATTCTTTCAAACGATGTCACTCGTAACTACGTATCTCTCTGCCGCGGGGACATTGGAAATGTACGTTGTTGTGTGACACACACACTAGTCTATTTCCTGTTTTGAATATACCTCATTGGCGTCTGAACGCGTTGAATATTCGAAGTCCTGACGCTACCAGAAGCCTCCAACTATAACCTAATTGAGACTGTAATAAAACTTACGTTGGGGTTCTCTCAACAATTTCATTCGCCTTGAGGATCACTTCAAAGTTCAAATTATCCCCAGTTGGTGCTCACATAAACCTCAATTTGCATCACTTTGAGAGTCACCTACCTGCGCAAATATATATATATACACACATATATACACACACACATATATATATATATATGTATATATATATATATATTGTAAGATTGTATTGTATATATATATATTGTAAGATTGTATTGTATATATATATATATATATATATATATATATATATATTATGCTCAACTGAAATGGTCAATCCCCAGATACGGGGACTTGGCTCCATCAGATAGACGGAGACGTATAAGCTGAGGCTCCATCGTACATGGCGAGGTCCAGTGTAACGAATACAGCGCTGATCGTAAGACTGTGTGAGCTCCAACACAATATTTTTTTATGATGTCATATCATTTACTACACCTTTACCTTATGCACTGGGGAATTCAGAGTAAAATATAACCATTGCTCATTTATACCATCAAGTTTCTTCGTATCACTACACTCGTGTTACGTTTAAAATCCAAACACATTGTCCTGTGGAAGCCCTTTATATTGTTGGGACCTTGGACAAATGTCTTCCCTGCACTGCCATAAACCTAGCACTGTACGAACAAATTCTTCTTTGCTTCAGAATGGAGCAGCGTTCTGGTACAACCCTGCATGAAGACGTCCGGAGACCTCGACAAAGGCACCCTTCACGCCGGATGTCCTGTTCTGATTGGCTCCAAATGGGGTATACAAACGATATGTAGGATATTTCTCGAGCAGCTCGATAAATAAGAAAACTCGATAAATACAAACAGTCGCATTGACTACTAACAACTAGAATGTGCACGTAAACGGTATGAAAACATTTGTAAGAGCCCATGAATGCACATCAAGATCTGCTCGACAAATAACGAGACGAGCCAGCGTTGTTTCTCGAACTGCTCGTCAAATAACGACCCGAGTTTCCGCTATTTCTCGAGGTGCTCGACAAATAATTGTCTGACTTCGCGTTATTTCTCGAACTGCTCGAGAAATAAGAACTATGCTGCTTTTTATTTATCGAGCAACTCGGGAAATAAGAACTCGACTGCTTCTTATTTATCGAGCAGCTCGGGAAATAAGGACTCGACTGCTTCTTATTTATCGAGCAGCTCGGGAAATAAGGACTCGACTGCTTCTTATTTATCGATGATATAATAATGCAATGCAATGATATAATGATTGATAAGATAATGGTTTATAATTGTGGAGAAATCAACAAAACAAAATTGATTTTAATATTTATTGTCGGCCATCTTGGATTTTTGATATAGGAAATTGTCTACGCATAGTTTTCAATTAGCCATACAAAATAATATATACCAATATATAGATAATTTATTTCTGGTTCAGATAATGTACACTTTTATATAATTGTGACGAACAGTTTTTACAATATATTGTGTAAACCTATTATAGTCAGTGTTGAGCCCCTCAGAAACTCATGGCTTAATTAAGAGGTCAAAATAAGAAAGCTGTAACACTGATTATCCTAGCGTGATACAACAGAAACCGAACTGATGATCATAGTCTATAATCCATATTTTATCAGCCTTTGCCTTTACGTAAATCTGCCAGCCATGCGGTATTGCTTATATCCAACCATAAATTACAACAATACTGCTAAAGCAATTACCATAATATATAATCACTAATCAATCTTCCCCAGATGACTCAGTGACAAGCTCTGGCGAAAGCGTCATGTCTGGCCTGTCTCATTGCAGTCTACTCACCATGGATGGAGATGAACAAGCAGAGTACGAGTCTGAGTCTAATTAAGACATGCAATTGTTGAAAAAGTGGATTTGTGTTATCCAAACGCTTGGCACCATACATGATGCGAATAATTTTTTGTAGCAAGACTATACTATTAATCTTTGTTAGATATGTATTACCCCATATTTCTATGCAGTATGTAACATATGGCAAAAACAGTGAACAATACAGAATACACATACTACTGTTAATACATCCTTACATTATACCTATACTTTTAGAAAACCTTGTTTTTACATATTTAATATGATCATTGCAGTTAAGTAAGACATCAACAATATACACTCCCAAAAACATTGAGCAAATGAAGGTTATGGTCACGGCCAAAGCCACGGGGGACACCTGCTGCCCGGTGTTTTCTTCAGTAATTAGCACTGTTGAGTGGCAGTGTGCGTGAGGGATACAATCAACATAATTTTTTATGATAAAAATCTAACAACATCATGTATACAACATCAGTTTCACATTACATAGTCTCTGAACTGCTAATCTGAATGAAAACAATTTAAAGTATAGAGACATAGTTATATAGAACATATCATCTGGATCAATATTGCTTTCTTGATCACAGCAATGAAGTCATTGTTAATACATAAATAAAAGTTGAACGTATCAAAAACATGTGGTTCAAGCATACATTACAACTAATGAAAACAACAATGTTTGTTTTGAAATGTTCTATAGTAACCACTGGTAAAATCTTTAAGCAGATTGTTTTCATTTGGTCTGCATAAAGGGATTCTTTGACAATTTAAAATGATGTATAATATAATTTTGTGCAATTTGCAAGTAATCTCAAGTGTCATCATAATATTTTCACCTAATTCTATGCCTACATTTAATTACAATTGTGTTGTAATAATAACATATAACCCTGATAATATATCCAAAAAGAACTCAACATATGCAGAGTTTCTAGTTTGGAGTCCGTCTGTATTATTTGGGTCAGTTCGTCAAACTTTACCAATAAAAAAGTCAAGCATCAGAATAATTAAGAGTATTTAATTATATTAACTTTCTCCACAACATATAGTGTTATAATTACAGCGTAAAGTATAGATAGTTACGAATTAAGCAAACTTAGTCATTTGTTTATTTATATTTGTATGACACTTACAATACATCATTGGATTATAGTAAAACATTCAACCCAAGTGAAAGTGCCCTGTATCTGCCCTACATCTACGTCGGGCTTGAGGCTATATCCAACATCCATCATGATGTCGGGTCTCAATTACTGAAGTAGTAATTCTGCAAAGCAACGTCTGACATGTCTATTTTTTAATTAACAAACTATCATTGTTTAAAAATGCAAAACCGGTGACATAGATACATATATGTGCCTACAAATTACAACTTTGTGTGGATTTGTGCACCACAGATACAACATTAACATTATTGGGGTTGTCACTAGTGTGAAAACGGACGTCTTCAAAGTTTCTATCATAGTTGTAGGGTTCTTGTGTGGTTTTGAACATGCGTTTTCAAATAAATACTTTGTGAGAATTGTGCACCACAGGTGTCACATTTGTATAGTTTATCCTCATTGTCGATACACATGCTTCTTAAAATGAAATCTTTTTGAGAATTGTACACCTCATGTGTCACATTTATACGGTTTATCCCCTGTGTGGATATGGATATGTATCTTCAAACTACCACTTAGTGAGAATGTTGCACCACAGGTATCACATTTGTATGGTTTATCCCGTGTGGATATGGATATGTTTCTTCAAACTATCACTTCGTGAGAATTGTGCACCACAGGTATCACATTTGTACGGTTTATCCCCTTTGTGGATACGGACATGTTTCTTCAAACTACCACTTTCTGATAATTGTGCACCACAGGTGTCACATTTGTATGGTTTATCCTCTGTGTGGATACGGACATGGGCCATAAAATTACAGCTTTGTGAGAATTGGGCACCACAGGTATCACACCTGTAGGGTTTCTCACCCCATGTGGATACGTACGTGTCTCTTCAAACGACCACTTTGTGAGAATTGTGCACCACAGGTATCACATTTGTATGGTTTGTCCCCTGTGTGAATACGGACATGTTTCTTCAAACTACCACTTAGTGAGAATTGTGCACCACAGGTGTCACATTTGTATGGTTTCTTTCCTGTATGGACAAGGAAATGTCTTTTAAAATTACTACTGCATGAGAATTGTGCATCACCGGTATCACATTTGTATGGTTTATCCCCTGTGTGGATACGGACATGGGTATTCAAACTACTACTTACTGAGAATTGTGCACCACAGGCGTCACATTTGTATGGTTTATCCCCTGTATGGGTACGGACATGAATTTTCAAATGACTGCTTTGTGAGAATTGTGCTCCACAGGTAACACATTTGTACGGTTTATCCCCTGTGTGGATACGGACATGTTTCTTCAAATGACCACTTTGTGAGAATAGTATCACATTTGAATGGTTTCTCACCAGTATGAATGCGTACATGCCGCAATAAGCTACACTTGTATGAAAAATGTCTACCACAAGTGTCACATTTGAATTTGTTCTCGCTAGAACAAGTGTTCACATTCACAGCCTTTTGAAAATACCTGTTTTGTTAGTTGCGTCACTTGTTGCGGTTTAGTTCATTCGTTTATGTTACCCAGTACCCACTAAACTAAACACAGACAATTGTTTGGATTCACTGAGACCGTTAAACTTCACCAACAAAAAGTCAAGCATTAGAATAATTCAGAGTATTTAATTCTACTAACTTTCACCACAACATATAGCGTTATAATTACAGCGTAAAGTATAGATAATTACAAATGGAGCAAACTTGGCCATTTGCTTAATTATATTTGTAAGACACTTACAATACATCATTGGATTACAGTAAAACATTTAACCCAAGTGAAAGCGCCCTGTATCTACCCTACATCTACGTCGGGTTTGAGGCTATATCCAACATCCATCATGACATCGGGTCTGTTACTGAAGTAGTAATTCTGCAAAGCAAGGTCTGACATGTATATTTTTTAATGAACCAACTGTCATGGTTTAAACAAATGCAAAAATGGTGACACATATGTGCCTTAATATTACAATTTTATGTGGATCTGTGCATCACAGGTACACCATTAATATTATTGGGGTTCTCACTAGTGTGGAAACGGACATTTTCTAAGTTTAGTACCACTATTTGAGAATTACGTAATACATGTATCATAGTTGTAGGGTTCATGTGTGGATACTGGATACAAACATGTGTTATCCTCACTGTGGATAGACATGCTTCTTAACATAATAAGTTTTTGAGAATTGTACACCTCGGGTATCACGTTTGTATGGTTTGACCTGTGTGGATACGGACGTGTTTCTTCAAACTACCACTTTGTGGGATTTGCGCACCACAGGTATCACATTTGTATGGTTTATCCCAGTGTGGATACGGACGTGTCTCTTCAAACTACCACTTATTGAGAATTGTGCACCACAGGTGTCACATTTGTATGGTTTGTCCCCTGTGTGGATACGGACATGTCTCTTCAAACTACCACTTACTGAGAATTGTGCACCACAGGTGTCACATTTGTATGGTTTATCCCCTGTGTGGATACGGACATGTTGCTTCAAATGACCACTTTGTGAGAATTGTGAACCACAGGTATCACATTTGTATGGTTTATCCCCTGTGTGGATACGGACATGTTCCTTCAAATGACCACTTTGTGAGAATTGTGCACCACAGGTGTCACATTTGTATGGTTTATCCCCTGTGTGGATACGGACATGTTTCTTCAAATGACCACTTTGTGAGAATTGTGCTCCACATGTATCACATTTGTATGGTTTATCCCCTGTGTGGATACGGACATGGGATTTCAAATTGTTACTATGTGAGAATTGTGCTTCACAGGTATCACATTTGTATGGTTTATCCCCTGTGTGGATACGGACATGGGATTTCAAATTGTTACTATTTGAGAATTGTGCACCACAGGTATCACATTTGTATGGTTTATCCCCTGTGTGGATACGGACATGTTCCTTCAATCTACCACTTAGTGAGAATTGTGCTCCACAGGTATCACATTTGTATGGTTTATCCCCTGTATGGATACGGACATGGGATTTCAAATTGTTACTATGTGAGAATTGAGCACCACAGGTATCACATTTGTATGGTTTATCCCCTGTGTGGATACGGACGTGTGAAGTCAAATGACCACTTTGTGAGAATTGTGCACCACAGGTATCACATTTGTATGGTTTATCCCCTGTGTGGATACGCACGTGTGAAGTCAAATGACCACTTCGTGAGAATTGTGCACCACAGGTATCACATTTGTATGGTTTATCCCCTGTGTGGATACAGACATGGGATTTCAAATTGTTACTATGTGAGAATTGTGCACCACAGGTATCACATTTGTATGGTTTATTCCCTGTGTGGATACGGACGTGTGAATTCAAATGACCTCTTTGTGAGAATTGTGCACCACAGGTATCACATTTGAATGGTTTATCCCCTGTGTGGATACGGACATGGGATTTCAAATTGTTACTATGTGAGAATTGTGCATCACAGGTATCACATTTGTATGGTTTATCCCCTGTGTGGATACGGACGTGTGAATTCAAATGACCACTTTGTGAGAATTGTGCACCACAGGTATCACATTTGAATGGTTTCTCACCACTATGGATGTGGACATGCCGCAATAACCTACAATTGTGTAAAAATTGTCTACCACAAGTGTCACATTTGAATTTGTTCTCGCTAGAACAAGTGTTCACATTCACAGCCATTTGAAAATACCTGTTTGCATTCACCTCACGTTTAGGTGTAGATGCGCTCTTGTGCCTTCAAAATTCCTCTGCATACGACGTTGTGTCACAACCGAGTGAGTACTACTAGCAGATGACTGGATGGATAATACTCAGCAACATGGGTAAACCACCAGCATCACATTTGAAGTTCCTCACAAATGTTAGTGTAAAAATGCAAGCTTTAAGACACCACCTTGTTGTAAGTCGTTTCCCCAGATGCCACATTTACATTTTCACCATAAATGTCAGTGTGCACACACAGCACCAAACTCTTCTCTGAGAAGAAGTTCTTGTAGACTGATCAACACATCAAGGTGATTTATCATGCAGAGGACATTTTAATCACGCTTGATTGGTTTCCATCAATGAATGATTTGGCATCTGCAGATATGAAAATAAATGAATGTTCCATGCGTGTCAGTCACCAGTTTTCTTGAAGTCACAAATGTGGCCGTTTGATAACGTTTTGTTGGACACTTGAATGTGACAGTTGTTGTCGTCACTGTGTGTGTCTTGCGGCAGCTATGTCACTTCACTGCAGTTTCTTCTTTCAGGTAAACACCTTTCTACTGATGTCACAATTATCTGAAACAACATCAGGTACAGTTACTGAACATGCCAGACATGTATCTATGTTAAATGGTACAGTAGTCATTTCAGAGGGGCTTCGTGGTAACTGCTATCGTAACATAAATTATGTCTGCTCTATCTGTTTTAATATAACTAAGTACTGATTTCAGAATGAATTGTCTTTGCAATGCAATAAAGGTACTTTTGACAAGATGCACATGAGGTATTTATTTGCATTTGTACATGGAGGGATAGCAAACAGACGAACAGTGGTGCCACTTAGTGGAGTTGAAGTGATGAAAGTAATATATACCCTGATGAGGAGTATATTTGAGGTATATTTTGATATACAAAATTCATCTAATCACAACAGCACAGGTGTGGTAACTGTGGGCAGGGTGCCTTTTAGGCTGTTGGTATATGACTGTTACTCTATGGTTATACTATATATATATCAAAGGATATTGTAATTAATTTTAACAATAGGTTATACAATCGCACTAAGATAATACATAATATACGAAGACAAAACATAAATTAAGTTATACTTTCAATAATGTACAGAAATTCAACGAAATGTAATTTCTATATTAATTATGCATTTAATATGTAATGTTGTATTATCTATAATTTTATTATATCTAATATATATACATAGGTTCGACAATAATAAAATGTAACGTTTTAACATTAGACAATAGTAAAATAATTGGGGCATTCCAACCAAAAGTTGTGCATTGCGACTATTCTGTTGGAGCATTGCGACTACGTGGCTGGAGCAGTGCGACTTTGCGATTGGTGCATTGTGACTAGGTTTGGGGCATTCAGGCACTAGGACATTCCAAATATAATCCTGTCATCTAGTCTAGTCACTCGGTCGGAAGTACCCATTCGGTCAGTGCACTATGCAAATATTCTAAAATGACTACCTGGCCCTGTCTTGCAAGTGTGCAGAAATGGTAACGTAACATAACAAGAATAAATATATAACTTGTGTATTTTTGGACTTTTAATTTAATTTAACAGAACATTTCAGACACGTTGTTTTACCCATTTTACCATTACTTAGCACTTGCCCTTATTTATTCTTTTAGTCATAATGTCATTCACCCGGTAGTGCTACTGCTGTGCCATGTGAAAATATTCGTTCAGATGATCGCATAGTCTTTATTAGTCTATGCCATAGAAATACTCAAATTGTGTAAATTCGTAGACGACGTAGTTTCACATTTTTTAGTAGTTCACACACAAATTATACACATACAATCAATGACCAAACTATCTACCAACACCATATATTACGTGGTCGTGCGTGATCGTTCGTAGTCGTGCGCCTTAGCCTGGGTACAGCTTAGCCTTAGGCTTAGGCTTCGCCTTCGACGAAGCCGGGTTTCGAGGGAATCGAGGGTTCTAGTCAAACCCGATGCCACGTCGATGCGAGTGATTCGGCCCAGACGAGTGTAAGTCGCTTGTGGAAACGGACAATTCGGCTCAATAGGCCGAATTCGTTTCAGGCCGAATCATCCGACTCCCCAAGTCCAAGAAATACTGAAATCGCAAGACACCAGCCAGCCCACCGAACTGGGTAGATACCACCATTAATTTACCATAGGCGGCCATTGAAACGTTTCTTTGATTTCCCGCCAGGTTTTTATATCAATGTTATTGAAAAGTTCACACACTAAGTAGCCTCCATTCACACATATCATATATAAAATTCGTGAAAATGACATATCTTTTTCTCCTACAATCCAATCTCTAACCTGACACCCCTCCATTTCTGCTCCAATCAGCCGGCGATTGCCCATGTTGACACCTCTAGGCCGAACTACAACTGTATACATACGCGCGTGGTCACTGTCTGACAAATGTCATTATTTCACAGCTCTGATGCCATGCTGCACAAAAAAATTATTTCTACTCAACCAGTCCTACATTCATTGCTTCCAGGAATTTACAAAAACTGCACAATGCAGTTCTTTTAAGCAGTTCTTTTAAGCAGGGTAATGGCGTAGGACTCCATTTGGTGGTATGTCCCCAAATAGATTGCCCGAATAGAGCAAATCTTCACGAAAAATATATTACATTGAAGCAATGCATATATTAAAGAAATTCATCTAAGGATTTTTTCCGTATAGCCGCACACATTAACTGACATGTCTTTGAAGGTCACACCCGTCCGTTGTGGAGAAATATCTACTGTGTCATGAATGATGTATATATACGAGAAGTGGGACAATACATTAATTATAGTAGTTGATATTATATGAATTCTGACCCCAGTGTCACATTGGTTACACTAAGACGACCTTGAAGACACTGAATTTAATCACTATAGTGCGATGTTGGTATTTTTTTTTAATATTCTGCATTATGCTTGTTTTTTTGCAAAAAATATTGAACATTTGCCTTTTAAAAGATCCCATGTGTTAAAAAAAAGGGTGTAAACTTCACGAATTATAGCCAGCTCCAAAGACACATGTGTATTAGTGCTGATATGGGGTATGAAAAAAAGCCACATCAAACACTCACACAGCAGCCTCATTTCCTGTCGTGCACAGGTACATGTCAACGACATGCGGGCAGAATGCAGGCCTGATGAACAAGTGGGCTGTTCCAGCTTTGATGCCACCTGGTAGAAACAAAATATTTGACATATCACTTCCAGGGAGGGTTGTAAATCACAAATCAATTGTACATGGGACTACTGGTGTAAACAATCGCTTGATTGGAGGAAATTATGTACCCCACCCCACTAAAGTTGCAGCAGCCATGTGAGCTTAGTGTCAGCTGGTCACTAGGTTGGATTACTCTGGTGTGTCACATTTGGAATTTTTTGTGTGTGTATTTCAATTGTCAACATGTCTCCACGAAAGAATGAAAGGGCCTGTGGTTTTAGGAAGGGTCATCCTGCATACGCGTCCAAGAAAGAGGACAGCATTGAAGAGCAGACTGGAGATGGAGAAAGTTTAGCCCGATGGATGCCCAGACTTACCCAAGCTGAGTTTACGCGCGTCACAAAAGTGACGCCAGCTGGCCTCATCGAGGTGCCAGATGCAGAAGGGCACTCTGGCGAGGCGAAGATCCTGCGGCCACGCCGCGATGATCACGACAATGACGACTTGACATCGGTGTATCTACAAGGAGGAGGAGAAGATACACGTGAGGAAATGCGGCTGTACGACAAAGGCCGGATGGAAACGATGTACAACGAGTGCATCGAGGAGCATTCAGTGACGGAAGGCGAGTGTGGCAATCCTAGCTTTACTGTTGCCAGAGAAATCAAAGTAGGATTGTGTTGGCAGTGTTGTCTACGATGCAAGAAATGTGGATACACATCAAGGATGTATAAACTGTACCATGAAGTGGAGACAGGAAGGCGAGGCCGTAAGCCAGCGGCGCCTAACATTGGACTGCAAGTCGGATTACAGGAGAGTACAACAGGCATAGTAAAGAGCCGAGTAATTTTTGCTAGTATGAATGTGCCATCACCATGCATCAGCGCCATGCAAAAAACTGCCAACAAGGTTGGTGACACAACGTCGACGATGACATTGGCAGACCTGGCAAAGAAACGCGAAGACGTGAAGCAAATAAATCGGCTGCGTGGTCTACCCGAGAATGCGCCCATAAATATCGCGATTGATAGTCGCTATAACACCACGTGCATCACTGGAGCATATCACGCAGGACAGAATGCCAGCCAGGCGATCACTGTTGCTGTCGAGAAGCAGACAGCACAGAATGAGATAGTTGGGATAAGCATCCAGAACAAGCTATGCACACTGGGTGCTTCACTGAGGAGGCGAGGAGTGAATGTGACATGTCCAGGCCATGCAAACTGTACGGCAACGCTGCCAGCCAGTGAGCCTCTCTCCGAGTATACAGCAGGGGCTGAGATAGGGCGACAGTTTGCGGCACAAGATGTCGGACTGCGATACATCGTCACCGATGGAGATGCACACGGTGCCGAAGGCGTGAAGGCAGGGATGTCAGGAACAACGTCAAATGTCGAGCGACAAGCTGACACTACACACTTAGGGTCGTCGTTGTTTAGGAAAATGATCAAGGCACAGTTTAGTGAGCGCATGTTTCCGGGGACGACAGCAGTAATACGAAAAGAGCAGAAAAAAATGTTTTCACTTGACGTGAAGACCAGGTGCCATCAAATACAGTGTGATGAATGACCTATATGCTGGTGACACCAAAAAGGTGGCCTCACTGATGCCTCGCGTCATTGAGACGACACTAGACTGCTACAGTGGGGAGTGTGAGAAGTGCCGGTACTACTCTGTTGTCTGTGCTGGTGGCAAACGCAAGAACTGGTGGAAGAAATCAGTGCACTTACACTCAGGGCGTATATCACATCTGAACATGTCCCCAACTCTGACACTCAATTATCGCCCGCACCGCCACCAGTACCCGAATATTTAAATGGAGTCCATAATTATTTAAAACATAATCAAAAACGTCAATTTTCCTAAGTGCGCTAGCGTATTTCCTACCTACACAGAACAGAGAGAAAGTTTGAGCTGCGCATCAGAAGGCAGAAGTCACTAAATTATACAAGTTAATAAGCCCGCGCCTTCTCGACCACTTTACAAATTCACTCCCCATATGGTGGCGCCACCGATTGTTACCATCCTTAATTAATCTGACACCGCGAGGTGGCGCCACAGGCGAGCGTTCGATCATTGGGAGGGCGGTCGCTGCCGTAAACGTTGGAACCAATCAAAATAGGTTTTAAGAAAAATTCAGTGCGCAGCGACGCTGCGCATGTCCGCACTTCCGTTTCTGTGCTACAATGTAAATACCTCCATGGCGACATGGATCGAGCTTATTTAATATGCGTCTTATTGATTCTTTTAGACGCATTTCATAACTAATATTCCTGAGTTTTTGTACCATTTTGGTTGCTCTTCTTTGTACTCTTTCTAGTATATCAATATCCTTCTTGCGATATGGCCTCCATGCCTGTATGCAATATTCTAAATGAGGCCTAACTATTGTTTTGTACAGTGGTATTATTAGTTCTTTTTCCTTGTAAACTATATTTCGCCTAATTAATCCAAGAATTTGGTTTCCCTTCGCTGCTGCAATTGCACACTATTCTGATGCCTTCATGTCAGCACTAATAGTTAACCCTAATAAGTCCTTTTCCTTTACGGTAGTATTTAGTACAGTATCACCCATTGTATATTGTGCATCTTTATTCCCATGTCCTGTGTGGAGGCACTTACACTTCCCATAATTAAACAGCATGGACAGTTTGAATTAATTGAGTTTCTGTTGATCTTTTTGCACGAAAACCATGTTGGTGGTCAGTTAGGATGTGATGTTGTTCAAGGTATTTCATGATGTGGCTATGAATTGTGTTCAAGAAGTTTAGAAATCACAGGTGTTAAGGATGTTGGTCTGTAGTTAGAAGTTTCAGCCCTATTTCCTTTTTTTGAAAATTGCTGTTATGTTTGCTTCTTTCCATGCATTGGGGACTTGACCAGAGTCAACTGATGATTGGAAGATATCATGTATTATTGGCGTTATGTGGGAGGCATATCTATTTAGATACCATGGTGGAATGCCATCTGGTCCTTGCGATTTAGAGGTGTTAATTTTTGATAGTTGGTCATGTACTCCTTTAAGTGAAATTGTTAGTTAGCTAGGGTATTTTTTCATGTGGGCTGTCGTTCAGATTTGGTAACTTTGAATTTCCTTCATGTGTGAAGACACTTTTAAACTGATTTCCTAAGGCTTCTGTTTTTTGTTTATCATCGCTAATTATGTTTCCCGCAATGTTGAGGTCCCCAATACCCTGGTTATCTTGTCTAAGTTTAGAAATGAAACTCCAGAATGCTCTCGGTTTGTCTGTTATTGCAGTTGTTAGGAATTGATTTATGTAGGACAATCTAGCAGAACGAAGGTATTTGTGCATGTCTTTCCTGAGGTTACAAAACTCTTGCCAGTCTTCTTGAATTCTGGATCTTTTTGCTTTTTTATATAATCGTTTCTTTCTTTTGCACAGTTTTTCAAGTCTTTACTGAACCAGAGAAGGTTGAATCTAGAAGTTGTAAGATGGCACAGTACATATTGGTTCATAATGTTGATGATTTTTGTTGAAACAAGGTTCCATTTGTCATTGACTGTCATGTTTTGGTTTAGAGAGAAGTATTCATGTGTGAAGTCATCGAGAGATTTCTGGATGTTAGGGTGGTCAGCTTTATTTCTGATGAAAATTGTATGATTTGGGCGATGTTTGGGTGAGATATTTACATCAATTATAACTGTGTTGTGGTCTGCTATGCCGTCTACTACGTTTAGTTTCTTTATTAACCCAGGTATGTTTGTGGGAGACAAGATCTAGGATATTGTTGGCATTTCCTTGTTTACGTGTGGGTTCATTGACATGTTGGATTAGTCCATGATCCTCTACGAGAGAGAGTAGTTTGTTGGCAGCAACTGTGCTATATCCACTGGTATGTGTGACATGATGATTTTCCCAGGTTATGTTAGGAAGGTTGAAATCGCCGGTAATTATGACATTATGTGTGTTTATCTTGTTTCCTAGTTTAGACAGGGATAGATCTAGTTCTTCAATTTGAGTTCCTTGAGTCATGTGGGGTACGATAGAAGGTGCATATGACTATGGGTTTCATTCATTTTATTTCAATATTTGTCCAACTATGTACTTTTATATTTCTGATTATTGTTTTGGCATTCCACACTATTAGTACAGAACGATGTTTTCACCACATCACTAAATTTAAAACCATTTAAAACAAACAACGTTTACGCTATGATTACGCGGTCCTACAACTTTTCCAACATAGGGCATCGCGCATGCGCACCATTTTAAAATGACCAGATTTTTCAGTACAGTGATGAAAATTAAACGTGCCCCAGGGCTTTATTATAATTTAATTCGGTATACAGCTGGAAGCCAGTGTAATTGCTTAACTAGTCTAGCGGTAGTGATTGTGAAAAGGAAGGTCTCAATTGCCACGCGTGCTAGACAATTCTGTACACGGTCGTTGGAGTTTAGATAAGTCTTTCTAGCAGTATTATTTAGAAGTGTGTTACATTCCCAGCAAACAACGACCCGTGATTTCACGTGTTCAGTAAGTGAATTCACGAGTTCAACTGGCTCAATTCACGTGTTTTCGGTACGTGAATTCACGGGATTCTGTCGACAAATTTGGTGTGTCGACACGTGTTTACTGCTCGTGAAATCACGAGTTTTTCCATTCGTGAAAAACACGTGTTTTCTGCACGTGTATTCACCTGATTGCCGTACGTGAATTCACGGGATTCTGTCGACAAATTTGGTGTGTCGACACGTGTTTACTGCTCGTGAAATCACGAGTTTTTCCATTCGTGAAAAACACGTGTTTTCTGCACGTGTATTCACTTGATTGCCGTACGTGAATTCACGCGATTCTGTCAACAAATTTGGTGTGTCGACACGTGTTTACTGCTCGTGAAATCACGAGTTTTTCCATTCGTGAGAATCACGTGTTTTCTGTACGTGTATTCACCTGATTGTCGTACGTGAATTCACAGGATTCTATGAACACATTTGGTGTGTAGACACGGTCCGACGCAGAAGTCAACTGATACCTAGTATAGATTAAGACAGACCAACTCGTTGGACACAACAATTTTTATTTAAAGCAAATAATAGCGTATAATAGTTAAACATCACGTCCTCAGTGTGCCTAGCCAACTAAAATAGTCTACAAATAACTTTAAAACATGCACCTAACAACCAGGCTGCCATCAACTCTCATCTACACTAACAGTAGGGGAAGTCCAGAAGGGGTGTAGCCATATTATTCGCCGCTCGCATCACTGTCGACAACTACGTCATGGCCTAGGTCGAGTTCGCCACCACCTTGCAAGTCCGCTGCCACCTGCAAGTAACATATACGTTCAAATAATGTATTTAGTCATTTGGGAAACTAAAATTTCTGTCTGATATGATGAATCAGGCATTTCTTTGACATCATGGTCAAGACGAATAATTCTAGCCATAAATCGTACCATTTGGTCAACTTTCAATTAATTAATTTTTAATTAAAATCTGGCGTATGTTCAATTGGGAATTAACACAGCAAGGCTTATTTGTATTTACCCAGAATAAAAAAAGATACACACACACATATCCATATACACACACGCGCGCGCGCACACACACACCACTTTTGATATACGATTAACTATGAGTTATTAGCTAAATTTGAGATAGGTATAGCTGAAACATGTATTGGGGAATTCATATTATGTCTCTAAAATGTCTATTGTGTATCTACCTTAACGTCTTTCCTTTTTGAATAAGACTTCAGTACTTCTGCTGTGTCTCTGAACAAATCCCCACTGGCTATGTCGAGCCGTCGGCCGGCTCCTATAACAGAAGAACAAAGTTGCATTACAGATTGGAAGAATCACTTTCAATGTTATGCTAAACACGTAGGCGTGGTTGAAATGCCCCCCCCCCCCCCCCAAGCATGCCACTATGTTCAAGTCCCTCGACAGATTTCTTACGCTTTGTATGAAGTTAGCTGAAGTAAGCTCTAAACTGATTTCGCCGTACCACCGATATGTACAGTGCATACACTTCCTCCACTCGCGACAGAACCCACGAGCTTCAAGAATCACATATAACCACTCTTCCAACCATTCTGTAGAGCCGCTGATCTTGATGAGCATGGCGTGGACATTGAAATAGTTTACACATTTATTTAAGATTTTTTATTTCAGGCTGTGTGAGAGTTCAGTTCCCTGAGCAACACGTTGAATCCCTGGGGAGAGATTTAGTATGGGGTAAATACGTCACGTGAAGAATGTATCAATACAGAAAACTGTACCTACAATTTCCATATTAAATGTGCACATACATGGAGATTGTTGCTATCGGTTTTTATTAGTTTTTACAAAACTTATATTTATGTGAATGTTATAACTATTCGATAAAACTCACAATTGTACATATGATATTTGTAGTGTATTTATACCCTATTTTTAAAAATTAATTTAATAACATATTCAGAAAATATCACGACTTATTTATTCATTTATTTTATTTATTTATTTGTATTACCCACTTATTTATTCTTTTATTTGTACCCCATAATTGCTGTAATGGCATTTTATGTATTGCACTCAAGCCCATGTATTTCTATTCGCATAATGTTTACTTATGACCTGAACCAGTATCCGTTTATATAAACACACTATGCATACTCACTCGTTATACATGTGTACAGCGTCAGCGACACGAAGCATCGTTTTGTTTTATTCGTTGTGACGCCATTCAGGATGACCCGGCGTGACTGGCCACGAGCACTAAATAAATTTAGGACCTGCAGCACAGCCAGTTTTTCAAACATCGTTCTCACGATATTCCTGCTTTTCGTACTGGTGCCTGGCTGCACAGTCAGAAAATTTACCTAAACGAAGAGAAGGCAAAACATCATCCATCATAATTATCAGGTCCACATATAGCATGTGCGCATTAAAAACAGATTTTACATAAATTATAATCAAATAGCATGCACGTACTACATAATATTATCATCCTCGCGCGCCTGGCACATCCCTATATAACTTCAGGTGAGTTCAGCCACACGCGACTCCATAAAAATGACTACATACTTAAGAAAATAACAAAAATATACTTTTTATTACTGATGTATAAGGCTATTCCTTCGGGGGTTGCATTAGGTCGTGAAGCTTGCCTCCATCGCAAAGGTGTCCGCTCATCTATGTCCTGGAGCTGTGAGCCTGTTCTTAATAGAAACACAATAATAAATCCAATAACATGATTTAAGATTACTTAATTGCCTATACCCTCATAAATTCTAATTTCCCATTTACCTTTGTGTAATTGGCAACGGTTTGTCTTTACTTTATATGGTAAAGTTATTGTGCAAATAATATATACACACACACACACACACACACACACACACACACACACACACACACACACACACACACACACACACACACACACACACACACACACACACACACACACACACACACACACACACACACACACACACACACACACACACACACACACACACACACACACACACACACACACACACACACACACACACACACACACACACACACACACACACACACACACACACACACACACACACACACACACACACACACACACACACACACACACACACACACACACACACACACACACACACACACATATATATCATAAAGTCATGCCACAAATATATCTTTGTTAAGCTAGAAATGTACAAAGGTTTACCACAAAATAAATGATTAAATAAACGTACCTTCTCCACTTTAAGTCCTTGTAACTGTCAATGTTGTCGAGAGGCAGGGAAACAGGTCACCTTCAGTGTTCCTGGCCTGCTCTTAAATGACTAGCAGATGGTGTCACTAGGGATGTAATCACTGAAGCCTCTCCATGGGTATCATTAGGCTAGGCTAAATTTAAGGACCCTGGAGTTCATTGACAGTTCAATCCAAATTTAACTATGCGAGAAAAAGGCTTTGGTGTAGTTTTCTTACAAAATATATACTAATATTGTATTTAATATATTTTCACAAACTGGAATTTCTTTGGGTGTTCGAACTGTTTCTTCTAAAGATTAGTTTTTTTCATATTTGTTTTTAAAAACACTTATTTTCAGAGAATATTATGTAGGTACACCCTTCGCTGTGTTTCGCTTCGTTGTGTGTCGCTGTGTTACCCTACCCAGAGGCCACCCGCCTTATACGGGCACTTTAGATGTGGTATAGCGCTGTGTGTAGCCTAGCTTCAGGTGTCTTTTGATCGTTGTATGTATGTATGTATATATGTATGTATATATATTGTACATATGCATGGTGTATTTAATGTGTTGCTGTGATAATATGGCTTATTACTACTGAAAGGCATTCGATTTATATGTGTAGTAAACATGAAATAATTTAATCCAAGCGTAATGTAATGTCACAGAAGTAGAACTTTCAAGCTGGTCGCCCAACTTTAAATAACATAAAACTGTATTTCAAAGAGGTGAAAGTGAATTGAATTTGTGTTCTCTAAAACACTTAAATTACTGAAGGTTGATTTGTAACCTGCAACTTGTTTTATAATCAAAGTCAAACTAAACTATAGTCTCGCTTAACCGACTGTCGTTCGGCTGCGGAACTACGCCGAGAAGACAGTCTGGTGACATTTGCCGGCTTTTGTTTGGTATCCGCGTGATCTATAAAATGCTGCCACCTCACGGACACTGCCGTAATATATATTTTTTATAAACAACTGCAAATTTGTATTTCTATTTATTTTGTGTTAATATAAGTTTAATTTTTAATAGTTTTTATAATACAGCATTATTTGATCAAAAGGTTTCCTTATTTAATTTGTATGCTATCCGTGTCGAGCTAGACAATGCTGCCACCTCACGGATACTGGTTAATCCTGTCGTAATTCTTATTTTATAAACAACGGTAAATTTGAATTTTTACTTACTTTTGTGTTAATATCAGTTCAATGGTGAATACTTTTCATATGCTATCATTATCTTGTAAAAGTATATCGTTATTTGAATTTTTATTTCATAGTTGGCCTGAGAGCCAATCAGCGTCTCTACCCTATTCTGGGGTAAGGCTGCCCGGATGTAGAAACTTAAGCATATATACTGTCCCAGGCGTAGTTGAGGGGGCTTAAAAGTGCTGCCACCTCACGGAGTCTGGGTAACCGAGGCTAACTAAACTACTGAACAGCACACGCCTGAAACAATCTACACACTGCCCATTTGTGAGGGTAATTATCCTCCACTGCAGCTGTGAAAAGCACCCTCCTGGGAGAACGCAAATTAAACGCACGCATTGATGTCAGCAGGAGACGCAAAAGCAATAAACTTACCACTGCAATCATGACAAGAGCATGTCATTCGATCCACTAAGTTGGATAATGCATATAGGGAGAGATTGTTGTGATATGATAGTTTTCCTCACTGAGCAACATCGCAGGACTTGGGTTGTGTTCTCCTTTCTTTGCTGCTTTGTACCAGTAATAATTCGATAAGTTTTATCAGTATTAATGTGTGTGTGTTCGTGCGTGCGTGCTTGTGCGCGTGCGTGCGTGCAACATATGTCTTTGTTTAAATTATTTGCCTGCGTTACATTTGTACATTAGTTTCTTCTGTGTATTTAATATGTAGGAAACATAATATATTAGAATACACAACTGCTGAACGGAAATACACGTGATTCCTTTTCCCTACCCTACTCCCAAAAACAGAACCACCAATCAAAAAACACGAAATTCGTTGTGTGTACATTTAATAACTGTTTTAACAAAAATTTAATATATGAAGTACATTGCTTTGATACAGCACTCGTGTATGAGTAACTTGTATAAATGTATTTCCAGATTAACAGTCCACAATGACAATACTTTCATCATTAGGCCTATGTTAAATAGCTAGTGCGTAAACAATCATGTCTTGCTCGTAACCATAGCAAGGAACAATGATTTCCCCATGAATCTATTTATCGTTGAGAAGTTGAAGCAAACCAGGCACAAACAGCACGACAGTTATGTTTGTTTATCTGTTTGAAGGTACGAAACATTGTTAAAATAATTACTTACTGGAAGGTTGACAGTTGAACTATATCTAACGTCCCAACCATCTAGATGTTGGTGAGATCTATATCTGGCAGAAATGTAACACACCGGAATGGCTGTGTTAGAAATGACAGTGTTTTCCTTCTACATGATGTTACGATTGGAATACTCACATCCTTAAATCGTCTGGCATCCTCACAAGACGTCACATGGCCGATATTATCGACAATGATTGCAGTTGTTGCATTGAAGGTACCGCCTTCTAATGTCTTCGTTTTCCTATCCAGTTTGTCCATTGCAAATATACGTTGATTGTGAGACATATTTTTTGTTCTCCGGAATGTCTTGCTCTATCTGTTGCATGATGGTGGCACATTGTGACGTTAGCTGACGTTTAAGAGTGTTATAATTGATTCCTGTACCAAGTCTTTTATTCAATGTGATCAATGCTTTAATTGCTCCGTGTCTGGTTTTACACATGATATGCAGTGGCAATGCCCAGAGGGGTGACTATTCCTGAAACATGTTGTATGAGTTGCTGGAACACTATGAGTTTTTATTTTGTGTTGGTTCATCAACTGATATCCGTCCTGAGCTGTGAGCCTCTTTTTTCGTGCAGAGAAGCATGGCAGTGAAGTTGAAGAGAGATATTGGAACCATCTTTTAAGCAGCAGCGAACGATACCTCGGTTGTCTGTTCACGTCTTCTCTCTCTCCTGCACATATCAATACATGATTGTCTGGCTCCAAAATCCTGAACCTATCAAGAGCATCATCTAGGGGTACATATGATGCGCAAATGAACCCAAAACCGCAACTTTCGTTTAAAAAAAAATGCGCTTGCCGAACCTTTGTTACTCGTACCGCTAGAACCGTACCAGTTTCCCCAGTTAGACACGTGAATGAACTCGTGAATTAACGTGAAAACTCGTACCGCTAGAACCGTACCAATGTCCCCAGTTAGACACGTGTATGAACACGTGAATTCGCGTGAATACTCGTACCGCTAGAACCGTACCAGTTCCCCCAGTTAGACACGTGTATGAACACGTGAATTAACGTGAATACTCGTACCGCTAGAAGCGTACCAGTTCCCCCAGTTAGACACGTGAATGAACTCGTGAATTAACGTGAATACTCGTACCGCTAGAACCGTACCAGTTTCCCAAGTCACACACGTGAATGAACCCGTGAATTAACGTGAATACTCGTACCGCTAGAACCGTACAAGTTTCCTAAGTCACACACGTGAATAAACCCGTGAATACTCGTACCGCTAGAAGCGTACCACTTTCCCCAGTTAGACACGTGAATGAACACGTGAATTCGCGTGAATACTCGTACCGCTAGAACCGTACCAGTTCCCCCAGTCAGACACGTGAATGAACTCGTGAATTAACGTGAATACTCGTACCGCTAGAAGCGTACCAGTTCCCCCAGTCAGACACGTGAATGAACTCGTGAATTAACGTGAATACTCGTACCGCTAGAACCGTACCAGTTCCCCCAGTCAGACACGTGAATGAACTCGTGAATTAACGTGAATACTCGTACCGCTAGAAGCGTACCAGTTCCCCCAGTCAGACACGTGAATGAACTCGTGAATTAACGTGAATACTCGTACCGCTAGAACCGTACCAGTTCCCCCAGTCAGACACGTGAATGAACTCGTGAATTAACGTGAATACTCGTACCGCTAGAAGCGTACCAGTTCCCCCAGTCAGACACGTGAATGAACTCGTGAATTAACGTGAATACTCGTACCGCTAGAAGCGTACCAGTTCCCCCAGTCAGACACGTGAATGAACTCGTGAATTAACGTGAATACTCGTACCGCTAGAACCGTACCAGTTCCCCCAGTCAGGCACGTGAATGAACTCGTGAATTAACGTGAATACTCGTACCGCTAGAACCGTGCCAGTTTCCCCAGTTAGACACGTGAATGAACACGTGAATTCGCGTGAATACTCGTACCGCTAGAACCGTGCCAGTTTCCCTAGTTAGACACGTGAATGAACACGTGAAGTAACGTGAATACTCGTTCCGCTAGAACCGTACCAGTTTCCCCAGTTAGACACGTGAATGAACTCGTGAATTGACGTGAATACTCGTACCGCTAGAACCGTACCAGTTTCCCCAGTTAGACACGTGTATGAACACGTGAATTCGCGTGAATACTCGTACCACTAAAACCGTACCAGTTTCCCCAGTTAGACACGTGTATGAACACGTGAATTCGCGTGAATACTCGTACCACTAGAACCGTACCAGTTCCCCCAGTCAGACACGTGAATGAACTCGTGAATTAACGTGAATACTCGTACCGCTAGAACCGTACCAGTTTCCCAAGTCACACACGTGAATGAACCCGTGAATTAACGTGAATACTCGTACCGCTAGAACCGTACAAGTTTCCTAAGTCACACACGTGAATAAACCCGTGAATACTCGTACCGCTAGAAGCGTACCACTTTCCCCAGTTAGACACGTGAATGAACACGTGAATTCGCGTGAATACTCGTACCGCTAGAACCGTACCAGTTCCCCCAGTCAGACACGTGAATGAACTCGTGAATTAACGTGAATACTCGTACCGCTAGAAGCGTACCAGTTCCCCCAGTAAGACACGTGAATGAACTCGTGAATTAACGTGAATACTCGTACCGCTAGAACCGTACCAGTTCCCCCAGTCAGACACGTGAATGAACTCGTGAATTAACGTGAATACTCGTACCGCTAGAAGCGTACCAGTTCCCCCAGTCAGACACGTGAATGAACTCGTGAATTAACGTGAATACTCGTACCGCTAGAACCGTACCAGTTCCCCCAGTCAGACACGTGAATGAACTCGTGAATTAACGTGAATACTCGTACCGCTAGAAGCGTACCAGTTCCCCCAGTCAGACACGTGAATGAACTCGTGAATTAACGTGAATACTCGTACCGCTAGAAGCGTACCAGTTCCCCCAGTCAGACACGTGAATGAACTCGTGAATTAACGTGAATACTCGTACCGCTAGAACCGTACCAGTTCCCCCAGTCAGGCACGTGAATGAACTCGTGAATTAACGTGAATACTCGTACCGCTAGAACCGTGCCAGTTTCCCCAGTTAGACACGTGAATGAACACGTGAATTCGCGTGAATACTCGTACCGCTAGAACCGTGCCAGTTTCCCTAGTTAGACACGTGAATGAACACGTGAATTAACGTGAATACTCGTTCCGCTAGAACCGTACCAGTTTCCCCAGTTAGACACGTGAATGAACTCGTGAATTGACGTGAATACTCGTACCGCTAGAACCGTACCAGTTTCCCCAGTTAGACACGTGTATGAACACGTGAATTCGCGTGAATACTCGTACCACTAAAACCGTACCAGTTTCCCCAGTTAGACACGTGTATGAACACGTGAATTCGCGTGAATACTCGTACCGCTAGAACCGTACCGGTTTCCCCAGTTAGACACGTGTATGAACACGTGAATTCGCGTGAATACTCGTACCACTAGAACCGTACCAGTTCCCCCAGTCAGACACGTGAATGAACTCGTGAATTAACGTGAATACTCGTACCGCTAGAACCGTACCAGTTTCCCCAGTTAGACACGTGAATGAACACGTGAATTCGCGTGAATACTCGTACCGCTAGAACCGTGCCAGTTTCCCTAGTTAGACACGTGAATGAACACGTGAATTAACGTGAATACTCGTTCCGCTAGAACCGTACCAGTTTCCCCAGTTAGACACGTGAATGAACTCGTGAATTGACGTGAATACTCGTACCGCTAGAACCGTACCAGTTTCCGCAGTTAGACACGTGTATGAACACGTGAATTGGCGTGAATACTCGTACCACTAAAACCGTACCAGTTTCCCCAGTTAGACACGTGAATGAACACGTGAATTCGCGTGAATACTCGTACCGCTAGAACCGTGCCAGTTTCCCTAGTTAGACACGTGAATGAACACGTGAATTAACGTGAATACTCGTTCCGCTAGAACCGTACCAGTTTCCCCAGTTAGACACGTGAATGAACTCGTGAATTGACGTGAATACTCGTACCGCTAGAACCGTACCAGTTTCCGCAGTTAGACACGTGTATGAACACGTGAATTCGCGTGAATACTCGTACCACTAAAACCGTACCAGTTTCCCCAGTTAGACACGTGTATGATCACGTGAATTCGCGTGAATACTCGTACCGCTAGAACCGTACCGGTTTCCCCAGTTAGACACGTGTATGAACACGTGAATTCGCGTGAATACTCGTACCACTAGAACCGTACCAGTTTCCCCAGTTAGACACGTGTATGAACACGTGAATTCGCGTGAATACTCGTACGGATAGAACCGTACCAGTTTCCCCAGTTAAACACGTGACAGATCACGTGAATTCACGTGAAGACACGTACCAGTGAAACCGCACCAGTTCTGACCCAGTACGACACGTGTCAAACTCGTGACAACAGACAGAACACGTGTATTCACGTGAATACACATGAAAACACGTACTGGTGGAGCGGTACCAATTATGAACCAGTATGACACGTGTCAACTGGTTCAGAAATGGTTCCTTGTTTGCTGGGTTAGTCCAGTCGACTTTAATTGGTATTACTAGTACTACTAATCAGACTCAGTCTCAGACTCAGAGCAATCGATTCGATGTTGTTTTAGTAGACGATAAAGAGAGACGCCACTATTTAGATGTGTAAATTGTAACGCAAGATCACCTTATCGTGGATATCAATGCTGGATCTATACTGTGTCTTGTGCGCATTGACTAACCTTTGTCATTTCTCCAGTAATCCATTGGCCCTGCGTTGTAATTTTTTTGGTTAATTGTGGGTAACTACAAAAGTACCTAATTGTGCATGGGATACGTTGCAAAAACACATCGCCCGCCGACTATGACGCCATCTGGCGAAATAGTTATCATAATTATTTCATTATCTACCAGATGGCAGGTTGATTATTTATAGCCAATGACATATAAACAACTAGTTACTGCGTATCTGAACTTGACCTAATAAAATGCCTCTTAAAATAGTCTCGGTTACCAAGGATCTGTCAGTTTGATTAACCAATGATAACCATCGTTACATTACACAACGTTGCCCATTACAAAGAATCAATCGGGCGCCAAAAATATGTTTACATCTCGACAGTCTTTTTCTTCCAGTAATCATCTGATGTACGTCAAATATGCCGATTTAGTGGATGGTATACTGGACTAAAAACACAAGAAACTGTTTACAAGTGCGAAACAGCGAAATTAATGTATGTTATACTCTAAGTGTAAGGTGTAATTGTTTTTGAATCTCGAATTATTATTATAATTAATAATCGGCATAATTAATAATTGGCAATATTCACGAAATCTGTGTTAATGACTTAATCACTTAATGCAGTGTCATGGGAACTTTCACGCGTTGATTGTCAGACATCAGATATGTCATATAATTGTCATTTAGGTCTGATGTAATTGTTTTAAATGATTTAATTAACTTTACCGAACCATATTCGGTTTCCGTTTTTCAGCTAATTCTCATCAACCATTTTTTGGAATCGTTCTGCGACGTATCAATAATATTATTATTTAGAACCACTTATTTCATAAATGCATGCAAAACAAAGCGTCAAACAAGTTGATTTCAATTAAATACTTACAATATTCGTGACGTGAGACGCTAATCATTCCAATTTCACACTTGAAATGAAAGCACTCGGCTTCTCTTCTTCGATATAATATCGCATCGATCGGTCCTAAGCCGTAGCCTAAGGCTAAGCCTAAGCCTCAACATGCTGACGACACAGGCGGAAGGTTCAAAATAATTGACTTGCGACGAGCTTTTCGTTAACTTACCTATGGTGATTAATGTGAACAGTCGCTCACAATTTCATCAGATAAAATGAAATAATACACTTGTTTAGATACCACCACGAATTATGGCGCACTAACGTCACTTGATCTGCGTTTACCATGACACATGTGTCTCAATAACCTGTTTGCCTTATTCAATTTCTGACAAATAGCTGTTGTAACTTTATAGACATCCTTTGTTTACATGATATATTTAATATGAGAACCAGCGAAATAATCATAATGAAGCAGAAACCGAGATTGGGCAGAAATTGAGTAGCCACAGTAAGTGACTATATGACTAAGCATGTGTCTATCAATTCAGATTTATGACAAATCACAATATCGATGCCATTGCCACCGGTGATCGTAAGACGGGGGGAGAGTTATGAAAGTTGTGAATTTGTCAAGCTAACAGATATGCTCAAATGTGTTGCCGTAGTGACTTTAGATGACGTTTTCTTGTAACCCAGAAATTATCCTGGATTATGGGATTTAAAGTATGAAACTCATCTCTCTTCATATAATTTAAGTAAGCAGACCAATACCAGGCTTTTAACCATTACATTTATTTCCTAAAACCTTTGTGTTTTCTGAAATACACTGTCAACATAATCTTTTTTTAATAAAATGCATGAGACTGGGAGTTTTTGTTTGAAAGCAATGAGGGGAATGTTTGGAAATAACAAACAGTTTAAATCCCCCAGGTTTGCTAGACCAGTAGACTAGTGTCACATAAAATTTGAAACCCATCACATTTTCCATCAAATCTTGTACACTGTATATTCCGACCAACAGTAAACAGCAAAAATGCAACAAACGTCAGTTGATATAAATAACACAATTACTACTATTGCTGTAACACAGTGTATACACATGTAAGTGATATAACCAGTTGTATATAAGGTATAATCTTGCATTTGCTAACACACAACACGCACGCATGCACGCACACACACATCTTCAGACATGCAATCTCACAGAGTACGTTGACAGAGCATGCAGATGGGCAGGTAAGTGTTACATATGAAATACTGCAGTTCAACATAACCTCTTTATCACAATAAACGCTGGGCCAAAGTTCTATAAATAGTGAGCTTAAGTGTATTAATACATTTATGAAAATAATTTGTGTCTCCAACGGCGACCACAACTTCCAGGTGACTGTAATAAAGAGGTGACCATAAAGTGTGGCTCGAGTCCACGTTTTGTTGATCAGATTGTCCACATTGTACATGTTCATTCAGTTAGGTCCTCCTTTGAAAAAGCTCTCAATGTTGCGACGTTTCTGAAGGGAAGGCATCAAAGCACTTCTTCGTTTTTTACCACTTCTTTTTTCGCTGCATTCCTCATTCGATCTAAAACAAAACAATTACAAATTAAATCTGTGTTATCGCCATAACATTAGCCAACCATCTGAACACTAGGCAATAAATAAAATAGCAAACAGAAGTCTCCAGGGTGATTGAAATATTCCTGAAAATTAATAGAACTTCTTGTAACTGTATCTGTCCTACTTTATGAGTCCAAGACTTGGAGGACGACAGATGAAGCCACAAAGAGGAGAATTACAGAGGAAGCCACCAAGAGCAGGATTACAGAGGAAGCCACCAAGAGGAAGATTACAGAGGAACCCACCAAAATATGAAATAAATGAGTTTTTTATATAAACCCGAGACAAAATGTCACAACGTTGAAAAAAATGAAGCAAACAGAACTGAAATTATAGCAAGGAGTCCCTGTCAACACAAACTGTACATCGGCCCACTTACCGTTTTGAACAAGACGCTGAATTCTGCCCGATCTTGTCAGCTTCCAACAATTCTCGGACGGCTCGCTTACTGAGACATGAATCGACGTGACTGTTGAACTCTGCAAGGTCACAGCCTCTCTGTGGAATGTCACACACGGGACACGTCAGAACGTCCACTGCCAGACTCTCGGCTGTGCTGCCTTGGTGACAGACACTCACAGTGTCACCAACTGTCATACGCCCACCACACCCAGCAGTGTCACATTGTGACTCAGCATGTGTGTCATCAGTGGGTGTATTCCACTGTGATGTTCCACCCAATACATTCTGTAGGTGTTCACCGGACATTTCCCGCGGTCCAGACATACTCTGTCCCCCATTCCCACTCAACAGATCCGTATTTTCCGTCCCCAAATCAACGGACGATTCACTCACGATTGCGTCATTCCCATGTCCATGGCCATCTCGTTTGAAAAAAAATTCTCGGTTTTGTGAGGTGGCATTATTGCAACTGTAACACTGCTGACTTTCACCGACGTCACTGTCACACGACAACACACAGTTTAAGGTTCCTTGTCTTGCTGTAGTGTTCATGTCACGGTTGATCTGGCTCCCAGGATCTCCCGCGCTCTGACCTTGTGACTCCGACCCCTTCGTCTGAATCTTCCTGAAGCAGCCCAGAATTGTTCCCTGTCTCGGCTCCGAGTGTTGTGTCTTGGTTAGGTTTGACATCCGAACTCCTGAAACATCACCTCTCACTAGTCCATATAAAAATTACTTCATTGTAATTTAACGTTTTCTTTTTCTCTCCAATAAAATCATGTATTTTTAATATAATTTCCTGGCTACGCATAATAATTTTATCATCGAAATTAGTAAGAGAAGGAAGGATTTCATAAAATGAAATTTTACATTCAGGAAAATAAAGGCACTAATGTATGGAATAGTAGTAAGAAATGGATAATTTTAATCATAAAACCATGCCATAAAGTTTATGTATTCTAATACATTAACTGTCAACATTCACTTTGTTAACACAGAATTTAAAACTTATAATAAAACATTGTTATGTAGAATAACTAGATACAGCAGTCCCCCTCTTACATGACCAACCCTTCAGCAAATCCAAAGTGACCATATAAGGCGGGTGACTCCTGGTGGGGGGACCGTTGATGAATGCCCCTGTTTCATGGCGAGCTGGCCACACCATTACAAGTACGCATGTACATGTAAACTGTTAACATTCGACACATCTACCATGCCAGCTACATGATGTTCTGACTTTGTTACTGACTTGTGATTGACAAAAATTGCAGTTTTCGACTGCTGATTGGCCACTTAAAAGGGGTAGATTCTTTACGCTACTCTGGCCAGATAAAATATAGTAATAATAAAAATACTAGTGCTAATTCCTGCAGGACAGATCGATGCATTATATACGAAATAAAATAATATGTGTAAAAGACAGGAACTCAAATGTTGTGACTATAAAAAATGTTTTAGTGAACCATAATTGTATATATTGTAGTATGTCCCACTACATATTATGACAAACTTTCAGCAGTGAAACATCTTAAACAACTATATTTTCGAAACAAAATAATTACCCATGAGTCTCAGGTGGAGCGGCTCCGGAGCAGAGTTCTGCATTTCAGCCCGGAGCAAGTCTCTTGCAGTGGAGTAAATCTGCTCCAGGTCAGCGGTCGGACTGAGCAACGACTGGGCGCGGGTCATCGTCTCAAACTTGACAGTTTTCAACTTAAGCGTGACAGTTTTACCCTGAGGACGAAAATTAAAACAAAATATGACTATTCTACAAGTATCAATAGTAAGTATTAACGATTATTTCATCAAAGTTCAGTGAAAGTTATAGAAGTGTCAGTTCAATTAGGATGTTCATGATTGTATTTTTTATCAAACTATTTCAATAATAATTTTATACAACCCTACAGAGGGATTTAAAACCTCAATCTTTTCGTGAAAAAATAACGAGCTAATTTTGGGTCAAATTAATTGCAGGATGTAGAAAATAAACAGACAGGCATTGACTTATACGCCACAGACGTCTATGAACTCCTAATCTGTCATATTTGGGAGTCAATAGAAATATTTAGGCATCCATTGATGGACATCAGCCATTGCAACACTTGATGCGTTATTTTTAAAGCTAGTGAGTCACGTAGATTCTTAGTCACTGGCGGAAGGAAAAAGATCTGAGGCCCAGCGCCTAGATCTGCCTCATTCTGGGTTACAAGACAAAGAAGACTAAAACACAAACCATTATTGCTTCCTCTCTTAGATCCTCCGCCAGTTTCTCGCTCAGTTCGTAGCACTTCTTGTACAGCTCCGCTGGGCGACACAGCGCGGGAAACATTCTGAAACAAAGCTCTCTAATGAAGGAGGCTGCAAATGGACATGTAACAGTGACTGCTGCAGAAGATAGCTACGTCGACATTGGTCTGATCAACAACATTTACACTTAATTCTGTGTGTTACGTTACTAGGGCAACTTAACATCTGCCAAGTCAAAATATTTACAGCCAGAATTTCAACAAAATGTCTCGTTTTTTGGCAAACTTTAACTTGTTGTTAAGCAATATGTCACACAATAGTCACATCAATCGTAATATGCTGCATGAAAGTAGTGTTTTCTTTAAAAGGCAGCTCAAACAAAATTGACATACAGTGTGTAGACACATTTCAGATAGTCTTAGAGACCCATCATGATCTAGAGCTCTCACAGAAAGGAAGACACTACAGTGACACGACACTACAGTGACACAAGACACTACAGTGTCACAAGGCACTACAGTGACACAAGGCACTACTGTGACACAAGACACTACAGTGACACAAGATACTACTGTGACACAAGCTTATAGCGAACTACTTTGTGGGTAGCTAAAGAGTGTGCTATATATGTGAATTCATTATAAGCGTGTACATTATTATCCGCTAGGTGGCAGTACTCTGAGTGACAGTTTGTATCCACTAGATGGCCATTTATTTGTGCGCGTGGTCGTAAGTTAATTACATTTGAAGATGTCCTAGTTTTTTTTTATGTTGTTGATTAAGGCACCACCCAAAATCTTCCCACATCATTGATGTTATTTGCTGGTGGCCCGGGCATAAAACAAAAGAAATTCCTCAAGCCTGTCGCTGTGTGTTTGCATACAACCAGGCGATTTTCTGGTGGAGAGAAATTCGTTATAGGGCGAATTTTTTTCTGGAAAAGGTGTTCATTATTTCCGTGAATTCGTTTTATTCATGTTCATAATATGCGTGAATGCTTATAATAAAAAGATAGGGAAAAATCCATACTTTAGGAATTGTTTCGTTACATCCGTCAATTCGTTATATGCGTGTTCCGCCATGTGTGTGTGGTACTGTGTTTCGTTTATCAATCATAAATTTCAATATCGTAATTAAATGCACATCAATTATTAAAATAATTATATATATCCATACATCTGTATATCTATTACATCTTTTTATTAGAAAATAAATACCTTTCAACACTTATACTTTTCCTCTCACCATCTCTGAAAATGACAACAACAGTCACAGAAGAGAAGTTACTAAAAGAGACGTCTACCTCAGAATTACTGTAATATTGAAATAAATGTTAATATAATGACTTAGTTGCAGATGCATGTGAAACTATAAAATTGATTTGCGTAATTCACCGGGTGGTTATTCAAATACTAAATGTGTTTTTACTGTAAACGTATAATATTGATAAAACACAAAGTGTGTGTGTGTGTGCATGCATGCGTGCGTGTATGTGTGTGAGTAAAAATAAATGGTTACACAGAGATATATTAGTGCTGACCTTTCAACTCTAGTTGACCCAATTCCGGCACAGATTTGCATGAAGTGATGAAACGACGTAGTTGAGTAGAGATGAAAGAGAAGACCTCGCTTCAGGTAGAGGTCATGGCAGGTCACGACCCCCAGCGACCTCAGCATTTGTTCTGACACTTTGCCAATCCCACAAACCTGTAAACGTAAACAAACATTCCACAATTTTCTGTCATAACAATTTCTTTTCAATTTGAATTTCTTAAAACAATTTGTTTCAAACCATGTTATGTTTTTTGTTAGTTTACTAACCTATATGATTTCCCAAATGAATGACGCCCCCTACCAAGATATAAAGGGATAGTAGATTCAAAACACACATACAAACAAACACCACTCACAGTGCATATCCAGTCCCTAGGAAAACTCAAAGGACTAAGGTTTACTTCCTGGTAGACCTGTTCATTCAAGCGTAAGTTTTACTTCTTTCGGAATCTTTCAGCCATGCTGCAATTAAATGCACAAAGACAACATGTGCAGAAATACACATCACTGTCTTTACACATATATTTATTCACAGCTGAGTGCACTAGAGCAATGTTGGGTGAACAAAATTGCCCAAAGGTTTGGCACAGCAGCATAGGATTCCAACCAAGGTTTTCTTGGTTGAGCTTCTGATCTTTTGTTACTGATACTACGTCTTGGGCCCACCCAGATATGTACAGACACACTGTCATTTTATCAGTACTGATCAAAACAATACATTGTTTATATGAAAACATGACATACCTCTCTACCTACCTTACCTAAAAACCCTGCAGTTATTTATAAATGTTTGGAGCATATTTTGAGTGCCAAATATTTATACACTACCAAAAGAACATGTATGGTGGTAAATTGGTCGAATTTATTAATTGTATTTTGCCAAATAACAGCTTGAAAAACCTAAAACTACCACCAGCCAGTTGCGACCGGTTTAAACTTTGACTGAGGTATTGTGCACAGTAACTATATTTACGGTTGACACACGTGGCAGTACCAGGGTTGCAACTAATAATATATGTACTTTCAGAGCCCCTAAGAACTAAAGATCCCAACTTTTCCTAATCAAACAAAATTTTATGGTCGGGATCAAATTCTTTTTTTAAATTACTATCCGACATGACACTCTGTGAGTGATAAATCGTTCTCCTAAATATACGTTTTGCCAGTGATCACCACAAGCTCAACTGTTGTTACAAACTGACCTGTCAGAGGGAGCCACACGATGCTCTGCCAGCGATAAATCACTTTGGGTGCTAGTGAATGAGAGAGAACAATCACTCCTACAAATATCTTCTGCCAGTGAAAAACTCTGAATGTAATAAATATACACTGACAAATAAGGTGGTTGTTTTAATTAAATAAATAAACATAAAGGGCTGTTGCTTAAGCACATAAGATAATTCACTACATACTTTTTTCAGAGGAAGGTCATTGATGAAGGTCATCACAGCCTCTCGTGACGATGCAATGGTGTACTGGCCATTCGGTTTGTTTTTGTCCGAGCATACTTTGGCCAGCATGGTGTTTGGAGCGATTCCTAAACACATTTGCAAACTCTAATATATTACATACAATACAAAGCACATACATTGCACACAAAATAAATCAATAAACAAGACATTTTTATGTTACTACAGACATATCATGCAAAGAAATTACACTTTGCTAAATGTAAAATAGTATATAGTATCACTGAGTCAGTGTCACTGACTTAGTGACACTGACTCAGTGACACTGACTCAGTGACAGTGACACTGACTCAGTGACAGTGACACTGACTCAGTGACAGTGACACTGACTCAGTGACAGTGACACTGACTCAGTGACAGTGACACTGACTCAGTGACAGTGACACTGACTCAGTGACACTGACTCAGTGACAGTGACACTGACTCAGTGACAGTGACACTGACTCAGTGACAGTGACACTGACTCAGTGACGCTGACTCAGTGACGCTGACTCAGTGACGCTGACTCAGTGACGCTGACTCAGTTACGCTGACTCAGTGACGCTGACTCAGTGACACTGAGTCAGGGATACTGATACAAGACCTGATACTTTGGTCCTGACTGATACAAGACCTGATACTTTGTCAAGCCAAAGAGTTTTAGTGACAATCCACAGTCAAGGGCTTTACTATCAGAGGGCAACATCTGATGACAATATGTCACTGTCACACATACACCCAACATGGTTGCTGAAGACACTCTGGTATTAGGTCAGTGAAATAATTATCAACCATATTTGATTACAAAACTCACCAGCGCTGGCTGTCAACTGTGTCTTTGCCTCGATGCGGAATCTCATCTCATTCACGGCTTCCTCGGCCGATGTACCAAAGGTCACCTTCTCTGCCAACAATGAAGGATCCCTTGGCTTGCCACACTCTATACAGACATGTGATAAGCTTCCAACTGGGCAACTGTTATTTTCATTCTTAATCTTCTCATCGGCACCAATTCCATTTGCTGAACACAAGTTATTATTTTCCTTAACTTGTGTTTCAATCTGGTCATCTATTCCATTTGCCGAATCCCAGATACCATTTTGATTTGCCCCCTTTTCAATCATCTTGTCCATTCCATTTGCCGAATCAACTGTTCCTATTTCATTTCGATTTCTTTCCCCGTCAATCTCCTGTTTCCAATTCTGTCCTTTATCATCGCCAACGGAAACTTGTACTTTGTCAGCGTTAGTGGGTGTTTCCATTTCCAACCTTCCTTCCCCGACACTTCCAAGTTTTACGTCCACATTTGCTTTCTCCGATTCTGTCTCTGTTTCGTCTGTCATGATGGTAGTTTTGACACCAGATGTCTCCAATTCATGTGACGCGACCAACACCTTCCTGTCCCCACTTCCTTCACAACAGCACAACAATGTTGGATCAACTCGTTTGGAAAACGTCCGATCTTCCTCCGACATGTGTTTCCGTCTCTCTGCATGATCCGTCAGATCAATGTAGGCCTCATCCAAACTCATGGGGCAGAAATTTGGGTCATACTCAGACATGATCCCACGAATGTCCTTACTCACAGCGATGTACTTGTCAAAGTTGCATGGAACTATCGTCAGGTCTGGGCAGAGTTTCTTTGCGATGAATCCCGGCATTGCTGCGCGGACACCATATCGACGGGCAAGGTAATTGGATGTCGACTGCAAAGGTAAAGAAAAGGTATTCAAACGAGGGTGGCAGCTACTAGGTTTAATTTTGTTATTTTTATTTTACGTTTTTAAGACTATAACATGCATGCTAAAACTTTTACTGCCTGCCAATTTGTGTTTAGTCACTTTCTTAACCTCGAAACAATATTCACAATTTGAAAGATTCTGCCTGCAATGCATTCAAACATCCAGTTTAAAACAAAATTTATTGGCAATAATGCAGAGGCAAGCAGAGTTAACTGCAATACCCTTTGATGTTTAAGTTTACCCTGTTCTGGAAAGCAGACTTCCCATTACAAATTACTGCTATGTCAATTCTAGGCAGAGGAGCTGGCACCGTCCCTTTAAGAGTTGTAAACTAACTGCTAAGTCTGTTCATCACCTGTGTCCATTCCAATTATAATAAATTTAATGTACACACAAGCAACCATACTTTGTTTAATCGTTCTGGTGACCTAACTCCAATTTGTGTGTGTGTGTGTGTGTGTGTGTGTGTGTGTACGTGTGTGTGTGCGTGCGTGCGTGCGTGCGTGCGTGCGTGCGTACGTACGTACATGTGTGGCGCACGTACATGCATGCATGTGAAATACAGTCTGATATTTCCTGACAATTCCCAGTGAGACCAAAGGCTGGTCTTGCAAGCTGACCACCGTCCACTCACCAGCATGGACAAGCCCCCGACGGCCATTGGCTTGGTGCGTAGGACGGGGTTGTCTCTCATTTCGACGGCCGCGTAGAAGGCGTCCATATCCAGGTGGACGATGGTGTGACTCAAGTCTCGACTGGACTCTAGGTCCGCCAACACTTGGTCAGCCTGCAACATACGACATGGTAGAACTAGTGGACGACAGATGGTCACTACTGACTGGTCACTCGACTGTGTGAGTAAAACAGGTAAAAGGTAAGTTCTTATATAGCACAGTAGCCGGTCCTCAGGACTGCTCAAAGCGCTTTTACAGTCACAGTTAGATGTCTGAAAATGAAATTAAAATGTAAAAATGTAAGTTATTATTTACAGTAGTACTGTGTAGGAACTGTTCAGTGTAATTTATACTTTGCTTCCTCTTTTCAGTTAAATACTAACTCAGTTTTTCCTGGAAGCAATCAGTCATGCAGCAACATTCAAATTAAGATTATTCAAACATAAATATACACCCACCACTGTCTAGAGGCAGGTACTCATTAATACAACTCAGTGAAGTGAACAATGTAGAGTGAATGAACTTATCCAAGGTTCAAAATGTCAACAAGATTCGAACATACGTTTTCTCAATGGAGAATGCGACACTGAAATTACTACATCACCACGTGACAGATAAAGATAAGTTATAACTGTATGAAGCAATTGTCAATAATCTGTCTCTGCCACCTGGAATATATTGATCTGGATGGAAATCTTGCAGTGGTGGCAAGTTTTACATAACATTGTAAATTATTTTTATTTATATTTTGTAGTTAGACATTTGGTAGACATTACCATTCATATTTTATCTGTTTCAATGCCATTTTATTCAATATTTTGGGTAAAATCCATGTAACAATTAACAATTTCTTTGGGAAGCATTCACCCCCACTGAGAATACTACACAAACACTATGTTGATGTATACAAACTAACTGCTTTATCAGGTACTGTTGAGTACAGCAAAAGATGAGAAAGTTGGCTGTACCATCTCCATACCTGATGGTCCAGTGCAGTTTGACCTCAACACAAGATGGTCCTCACCTCCCTCCTTCCCTCCAGTATCTGTGCCTCTGACAGTTGCTCCAGTCGTCGCTGTTGTTCGTTGATACGTCTCTGCATCACGGCTTCCTTCTTCAGTTGATTTTCGTAGAATTTTGAGCCTATTACAAGTCAAGTTAATTGCAACTACCTGGTACACTGTACTGTTCAAGTCAACTGCAAAATGTAACTGTGTGTATGTGTGTGTGCATGTCACTGTGCCTGTGTTTATATAATTATATTATACTAGGCTAGCGCTGGGTCTAAAATCTGTTTAGCTAATTTGGCTAAAAGTCAGAGAAATTCCTTTAATAAAATATTTCCTTTAGCCAGTTTTTAGCCATTAATTTTAATTCGCCCAACATTTATAACATGATTAGTGTCAAACAAAGCTAAAAACATATAAAACAAATAAGCACCGAATATAGTTTAGCAGAAACATCAATTTACTATAAAAAGAAAGCTGAACAACTATTGAGAATTAGGCAAACGCAAAATAAAATAAATAGCAAACCGTTTCACCTATGATGCAATTGGCAATCAGCAGTGCTAACCTAGATATATATATATATATATATATGCAGGTGTTATAATTTTATAATATATATATATATATATAATTATCATTCTAATATATGATTCTACCTGTGAATCATGTGGACTCTCACTGTGCATTCATGCTCCGAGCTAGGACATTTGGATACAGCCCTCACCTCTGGAAGCGTCCATTATGACCCTGTTGATGTGTTCCTTGTCCAGTCCTTCCATGCCTGCCTTGTTGTCATTCAGTCCCATCCGCAGGAAGCTTGGCCGACTGCTCGACTCATTCGTTGACTGCAGGGTGGACTTAGTGGCTGACTCAATGGTTGACTTATTCCCTGATTACATAAAACAGGAGTCACAACTACTTGTGTGTACACTGTATATATATATATTAATTATATATATATATATATATTATATATATATACCGGTATATATATATATATATATATTTTACAGAACTTGGATTCATTTCAGAATTTTTTACTATCCAGTAATATTTTATATCTCACAGATAGATAAGATAAGAAAACATAAAATTACAAACTTCTTGTTAATACAACTATTTAATTTGCATAGACAGTTTAATTAATTTGTGCTAAGATTACATTTGAACTCTACAAAGAAGACTCTACTAATAAAATACAGCACCTTGATTGTAATTCTCTTTGGCGGACACTTCTGTGACATGTGGCAACTTCTGATTGGTTGGCCCTGCGGCACATGGATTCAGATAACTGAGATTGCAAGATACGTCATCCCAAACATCCGTCCAGTTCTCTTCTTCTGAATCTTCATCTTGCTGTCTCCCATCACCTTCTTCGTCCATCATCTCTAGATATCTTCAGAAAATAAAACAAAGTGCCTACACGTTATTTTAGTGCTCACATTCCACGGGATAAATATAAAAGTAGTTAATGTGAGTTTTTGAGTGAAGTATGTAGGTAAATCCTGTAATTATTTATTTTAGTAAAGTTTACCATTTCTGCCGGGAAATTAGAAAGAGAAATCAGTTATGTATGTAGGGTGCAGTATGTGTTATGTACACTGTGACTGTTTGCAACACTTTGTGTGTTTTCTATGGTTGTTCAAAATTGCGCAATTTATGTCAAGTTGTATTGTATAATATGACTGGTTTGACTTGTGAAACATTCCCCTGTTGATGTCACAACATGGCACAACAAAAGTATAAGGACCAACTGCAGGATCACATCTACTGGTGAATGTCAGCTAAAATAATATGTATAAGTCAAGGCTGTAATACAATGAATGCATTTCATATAGATAAAAGTTGCTATGTAACAAAATATTCTTTGAATGGCTGTTAATTTTTTAAATCATGTTATACAGATATAAACTATATTTAACTCGTTCTTACAGCCAGAACTCTCTTTTGACATCCATTCCGACTCGGGCTATGCCAATGGTCCAGTGCAGTTTATAAAAAGATGTTTTGAATATATACAACAGAACTTCTGTATCTGTATTCATTATTACCCCTGCGGTTCTGATGTGCACTTTCTTTCTTTAGAAATAAATCATGCATTCATGGACATGTTACTGTGTTACTCTTTAATTTACAACTGTAACATTGAGGTGGGTCCGAATTCTACACAGGAGCCTTTTATGCTAACTCTAACCCAATGTTTCTGTCAGAATTTGGATTGTATTTGTAAAAGTTATTAAAGACATTGCCCTGATAGACCCGCCCTGATAACTAGGAACACTGAGTCGGTGACTACGTTTATTATCGCCCACCAAATCGCATCGTTAACTTGCAACTGTTAGATCATTGAATTGTCGCCTTGTCAACGTAAAAGTTATTGCTAAACATCTACATATAACAATACATGACAAAAGCTGCCAATATATATGATGTAAATACGCTCTAAATGTGGTCTTACGTCAATGAAAAGGGAATACGCGGGAATGACCCTTACGTTGACAACTTGAAATTTCTAAATATAGTAACAAGGCAGCCTGGCGGACGGTGTCGTAAGTAAAAGTGTTTGTGCGAGGAGTTAGCCGACAGATGTCTCCGTAGCGCAATGGATAGCGCGTCGGACTTCTAATCCGGAGGTTGTGGGTTCGAGTCCCACCGGAGACGAGCATTTTGTTTCGGGCTATCGTTCTTCATATTTTATGATAAATTTTTACTGAATAACTATAGTTTAGACAGTTGCATGTTGCCAACAAAGGTTGTGTTACCCGGGCGTTAATCCTGACTGCTTTGATAACATACAGGGAAGGCTTCATAAATACAAAATGTGCAAACATTTTAGAATCAGAAACTTTTTTATTCGGCGATTAAATACATGTTATATATATATATATATATATATATATATATATATATATATATATATATATATATATATATATATATATATATACAACAAATACATTTAACTCTGATTTAGACATTAACATCCTGCTAACACTAATTAATGCATAATTTTAATACAAATGTTATTATAATAACTTATTATATATCAATAATTATTGCATTAACTATAATTTTTGTAATGTAATAAGCATTATTTCACTAATTGAGAGTATTTAAAAATTAACTATTAAAAGTCCAGTGTAGTAGGTCCCAGTAAATGTGGTCGTGTACAAGAAAGCGTGTTGTGCCGCGTGTTTGTGACACCCACGCACTGGTCGCAGAAGACAGCGGACATGTCCCAGGCTGTATTGCGTGAATAAGTGTCAATGTGTGGGTTAGATGGTTGTCAGAATGTTCCCTACAGTGTATTCGACATTGTTCTTTCCTGACTCTCCCGCACCGTTCTCTGTGCATCCGTGCCGACCACGCCCATCCTCCGTAACCATCTCTCTAAGGCACACAACACTTCCACTTGCTTCGTTTCCCTCTGTCCAGACATCCAACCTAATGGTCGACTCCTCGCTCACCCATATCTCGCTCCCCTCCTTCTGCCTCTACCCCCGCCCCTGCCCCTGCCCCTGCCCCTGCCCCTGCCCCTGCCCCTGCCCCTGCCCCTGCCCCTGCCCCTGCCCCTGCCCCTGCCCCTGCCCCTGCCCCTGCCCCTGCCCCTGCCCCTGCCCCTGCCCCTGCCCATGCCCATGCCCATGCCCATGCCCATGCCCATGCCCATGCCCATGCCCATGCCCATGCCCATGCCCCTCACACAGCCGTCTAAGTTTCTCCCTCCCTCAATCTCACTCCGTCCGTCCGTCCGTCCGTCCGTCCGTCCGTCCGTCCGTCCGTCCGTCCGTCCGTCCGTCCGTCCGTCCGTCCGTCCGTCCGTCCGTCCGTCCGTCCGTCCGTCCGTCCGTCCGTCCGTCCGTCCGTCCGTCCGTCCGTCCGTCCGTCCGTCCGTCCGTCCGTCCGTCCGTCCGTCCGTCCGTCCGTCCGTCCGTCCGTCCGTCCGTCCGTCCGTCCGTCCGTCCGTCCGTCGGTCCGTCCGTCCGTCCGTCCGTCCGTCCGTCCGTCCGTCCGTCCGTCCGTCCGTCCGTCCGTCCGTCCGTCCGTCCGTCCGTCCGTCCGTCCGTCCGTCCGTCCGTCCGTCCGTCCGTCCGTCCGTCCGTCCGTCCGTCCGTCCGTCCGTCCGTCCGTCCGTCCGTCCGTCCGTCCGTCCGTCCGTCCGTCCGTCCGTCCGTCCGTCCGTCCGTCCGTCCGTCCGGCAGCTCCTCTGCCCATAATTTATTGAGCAGTAGTTTGTAACGGGAAATCTGCTGTCTAGAACGTGAGAAATTTAAACATAAAGGGGTAATACGATTACCTCTGCTCGCGTCGGTATTTTTGCCAATTAATTGTTGTTATGAGATTTTGTTTTGTTTACCATTTGAATGTGTTGCTGGCGGAATCTTTCAAATTGTGAACATTGTTTAGTAACTAAACACAAATTGCAGGGCAGTTGTAGTCACAAGAACGTAATATTAAATAAAACATAAAACATAGGAGCTGGCAACATCACTTTAAATGTTTCCGCGATACATATCATAGTCATCAAAATAGAACATATATAGGTGTATTTCAAAAACAAACGGTAGACACGTATTACTTTGTGTACACGTTTATTAAAACGACTTAATAAACATACCATTTGAAATAAAAGCGTAACTGTTTTGTTCATCAGCTATCGATAAGCACACCTACAA
>OZ024866.1:41895850-41975850 GCA_964017155.1 Oasisia sp. SBJ-2009
AAGTTGCCGTCGAGAGTCGCGCAGCAGACATCTAGCGACGTCCTCGGACCGCGGAAACACCGGAACTGGCCGACGCGATCGGCGAAGTGACCGGAAGGGTTCGGTTCCTTCTGAAAAGGCGTCGATCCGATAACGGCGCGACCAGCAGCGACCTCTAGCGTACAGACCGAGCACGTGTCGTCGGCATCGGCCTGCACTAGGAACGCGACGTCGGTGCGCGGCTGGAAGCTTATGCTGCACACGCGCATGTCCGCCAGGGCGGCAACACCGTCGGCGCCGTCGTCAGTGGTATTCGCCGCTTCGAGATCGTCGAATCGGTACATGCGCAGTTCGTCGCTCGACACGAACGTCATCATTTTGCCGCAGGTCGTCATGTCGAGCATTTCCTCCAGTCCGCGGACTCGGTAGACCGCGGCTGGGGCGGCGGGGAGGCTGGCACCGTGCCACACGGACACGGCGGCCGAGCCGCTGACACCGCTCCAGCTGACGGCCGTCGTGGCGCCCTGGCCGCTGCAGAACACCGACGTCAGCTCGCCGGCGTTCAGCGGCACGCACGTTTCGGCGGCGGCGCCACCGTCGCCCTCCCCCGACTCCGACCGGAACTTCCACGTGACGGCGGGCACCCGCACGGCGCTCTCGCCGTACTTGTCGGCGACCGTCGAGCGCACGCCGCTGCCGAGTACCACCGTCGACGCGCCGACGAACACGCACTTGGAGATGGAGTCGCCGTCGACGAAGACGCTCCCTATTATCGCCCAGCGCGTCGTGTCCCACACGTACACCTTCAGCTCCGGCTTCGTCGTCTGCTTGACGGCGGCGCACATCAGGTGGTGCTCGTCGGACAGCGCGCACGCGCGGATGCCGAACTGCGCGCTGCCGCCGAACCGGAAGCGCAGCACCTCGAGCGTGCGCAGGCAGCGCTTCGTGCGCTGGTCGAAGACGGCGAGGTGCAGCGAGCGCCCGCCCCACGGGAACGTCGTCAGCGCGCACGCGAAGTGACGCGCCGACACGTCGCAGCTCTCGACCGAGTAGCGCTCGGCCAGATCAATGGCCGACGTCTCGTATCCGGTCGGCACGGCGCGGCCTTTCGTCGTGATGTAGGTGGTCAGCGAGCCGACGAACACACTCGCGTTGTCCGGCATGAAGCGGACAGCGAGTCCGACGCGGTCCGGCAGGTCTTTGACGTCAACTGGCGGCACGCGGTCATCGAGAGTCGCCGTGCTGATGAGTCGTAGCGACAAGTTGTAGTCGTCGTCCTTACAGAGGACAGCGATCGTGCGACAGTCGGGTGACACGTCGAAGCCGCACACGTGCGCGCGCATCGGCCGCGACAGACAGCTGGTCAGCGGCATGGCGGTCAGCTCCTCGAGCCACGGCCGGCCGGCGAACGATGACCGCGCCGCCTCGGCGATCGCCGGACAACTCGGGTAGTTGGCCGCGACGTTGTTGACCGACGCCGGACAAGCGTCGATGTCCGATCCCTTCCGCTGGACAAACATGGCGTAGTTTCCGATGTCGTCCGCCAACTTGGGTTGTTTCTTCATGTAGCCGGCCAGCGTCACCAACTTCGCGTCCTCCTCCAACCGGAAGTGTTCGTGCGCGTAGTCGGCGATCACGTGACGCACGCTGACGTCATCCACCTTGATCTTGTCGGCGACGTAGGTGAGACTGCACAGGAGCCGTGCGATGGTCGTCTGGCGCTTCGGTGTGTCGGTGAGGTGCTCGATCGCGTGTTTCAGCGCGTACGGTCGCAGTCCGGCTAGCGCTTCCGGTTTCGCCGGGTTATCGCCCACGATGTCGGAGAGCGCGTCGGTGCACATGTCGGCGAGGCGCGCATGCGCCGCCGCCTTTTTAATGGCGCATTCGCCGGCCTTCGACTCGTTCATGAGCCAATCACCGATCGCCCTGTGCATGAAGCACACGTGGTCGGGGCCGACCGGCGAACAGATGACGTCAGAGAGTTCGGCGAATAGCGCGTCGGCGTCCATTTCGTCTCCGCCGACGGCCGCCACGAAGCAGCGGTGCAGCGGCTCGCGCGCGAGCGCGAGCACGCCGATGACGTCACCGTAGACGGCGTCCGCCTCGCTCGTCGAGGCGTCCTGCGAGAGCAGATCGCGCAGGTCCCGGAACACTTCGCGCAGCGCGTCGCCGAATCCCGTCGGAAGTAGCGCGTCGACCTCGCGCATCGCGACGCGCCGGTCGCGCGGCAGACTGCGCAGGCGCGCGGCGTACAGTCGCGCGCACAGGAAGTTGCCGTGCGTCTTCTTGGCGAGCGTCGTGAGACCGCCGTCGAGACTGATGCGGTCCATGAAGAGACCGAGTGGCTCCTTGAGGTAGCGCTTGATGTCCACCAGATTCTCGCTCGACGTCTTCATCTCCAGCACGACGATGTTCTCCAGCTCGTCGTCCACCTGGCCGCTAGGTGTCGTCGTTGTCACGAGCAGGTACAGCCAGTCGGGCGAGTTATCGTTGAACTCGTTGATGACGTCGAGCAGCGCCTCGCGCTCGCCGGCGTTGCACTCGTCCAGCGCGTCGATGACGATGAGCATGCGCCGGCCGGCGTCGCGCTCCAGTTCCGGTGACGTCAGCGGCCTCGCTATGAGCGCGTCGTACACGTGACCGATGTTGCTCTGCGCGATGAGCGACTCCAGTTTCTCCTCCGTCGGCAGCAGCGTGACGTAGTTGGGGAAGACGTCACACAGGTGGTGGGCGAGCGATAATAGAGCGGCGCACGGGTCGTTGTGGTCGGGGTGCGCGCTGTTGTAGTTGAAGAAGTGGTAGCCGGCGACCTGCGAGCCGTAGCGTCGCACCACCTCGGCGACCAGACACGTCTTGCCGATGCCCGGACGTCCGACGATCACCATCGACCGCGGCACGCCGTCGTCGTCGCCACTTCCGGTGTTCGCCGCGGCCTCGTCCGCCAGCCACGCGGCGATCGTCTGCAGGTGCTTGACACGCGTGTTCGGACACAGCTGGTGCTGCCCGATGACGACATCGCTGCTCGGCCTCAGGTCGACGAATAGCTCTTTCGCCGCACTGCGCATGCGCGATACGTGTACCGGTTCCGGTTCCGCTAGCTTCGATTCGTCGGCGAGCTTCGCGGGTGAAATTTCTCCGTTTGCCGTGTCCGGAAACGACGGTGGCGCCGCCTTGGGGTCGGCAGGGGGCGATACTACGCAGGGTAGTTCGTCTGCCTCGCTTGATCTGGCGGATGGTGACTTTTTAGTTACATCGGTGTCGAGTCTTGTGACAACAGGTGACGTCATCGTTGTGCTGGCTGCCGGTGTGGGCGATGTGGGTGTGTGCTCTGAATTATCCGTGTCATTTTCACTTGTCTTTCCCCTGGCGGCGGACGGCATCTGGAATAAATAACTTCGATGTTAAAACATAGAATAACGTGCTTGCTCGTTAAGCCAGCGTATACAACGGGAGATGGCGCCGATGTCAACGTTTCTTATGTTATGGAACGACTCATCCGGCACACACCTTCCTCGTGAATATGTAAATTATGTGAATTCACGACATACTAAACTAAGTGGTGATCTTCGATTCACGATCATACACCACCCATATGTCCACGGATATTGTTGTCTAAATGACTATGCATACCGGTGACGTGGGACCAGTTTTTCGCCGGCCGAGTTCCCCAAAACGTATAGCACGCATGTGCAGTATACGCTTTAATCTGCTCTCAAGTTGCGTTGCTAACAATCGTGCCACAAGTCGATGCTTTTTTCGTTGTCGAGAGATCTGTCGTTTTTAGAACTCCGTGTTTGAAGAAGGTTGTTGAGCTTCAACCCTAACGGAAACCATGTTAGTTATCGTTATAGTTAGAATCATGGGCCACGCCGACTCTGAGCTCTTTACCGCCCAGAATAGGCGGAGAATATCGGCCCGGACGAATATCGGCCCACGGCACCGGTTTCCACCGAACAGACTGAGGCGTGTCCTCCAGAGACAGACAGACAGACACCACTTAAAGACACAAAGTCTGAACGCTTGTTTGGTTATCGTGAGATCATGTCATATAATAAACTATAAATGTATGTTTCTATTATCCTGACCGCGGCGTTGTAGAACCACAATTAATACTATAGATCATGTAATTTGTACGTTATCTTTTCATTTGAAAGCTTCGTCCCGAAGTACCTTATTTACAAAGTGCATGCTGAAAGGCAACGTTGATGCTCATAACAGATAACGGTCAAATTACACTTAATAAACGATGGTTCTTTACAAGATATTTAGCCAGGCAGGATCTTATAATATTTATAGTCTGTAGCCTGTACTACACAGAACAAGATTTTGCGACGATAGCGACTGGACTTTGTATCTTTTGTGTAATACTATAGAGGTATGTGGGTGAGATTCCGTTAGTCACCAGTGAGCGGTAGACTGAGTCAGCCCGTCATACAACTTGACACAACGCAACGTCTTATGTTATGTTGTCGTCTGGTATTTATATAGCCCTAGCACCTGATGCAACAAACGTGATTCATTCGTATTTTAGGAGCTATTCAGTTTCGCGCTATGGTTAAAGCTTAAAACCGCCTCTGGCTGCCAAGTTCCACCCGTCACTTCCGTTCACGTCGCAGTGAAGATCAACCAACTTCAGTCAGCAAGCGAACAACGGTCCGACCTAACGATGCACAGTTAGTGTAGTTGTTGGCGCTTCCGCCTGGCACGCCGGTTGCCTGGGTTCAATGCCCGGACGCGACAGGCATGTTATATTTGTTGTGAACATATGGCTCTCAACGTTGGGGACTGTGTATCCATCGTTAATAGGAGAATCACGTTAATGTTGGTCACGTCTCTGTTCTGGACGTAAAAGACCCACTGAGGACGACAAGCAAGAAAGGTCGGCTTGGTGTAAATGTTCTGAAAAAGACTGACTAGTTCATTGAGACCTCATAAGATCATAACGTTGTAACCACAACATATACAGTCTAGTCAGTTAATAGAACCCTGCCGAGTGCTGGAAACATCTAGATCTACAACTCTGTCCAATGCGTCACTTTATATGCAGTGTCCTAGCGAACCTCACGCGCAAACAACCTCGATTCTAGCCCTATTCCTTACATTACTATTGCACCCAAGTGGGTCCGACTTAAGAATTAATCGCCCGCGGCTGAACACTGGCCTTTAAAACAACAGTCTCTGTCCCCCTGGGCTGGCTCCGGCTGAGTATAAGCCTAATCCTGTCACTCGAACCAAATCCGTCGCTCGGCGCCTTATGTCACGCGGCGTTTCAAACGCACGAGACATTTGGCGTACATTATTCACCGCGCATGCGTCTGGAATAGCGCAAGAGAAAAACACAGGACAGCGACCGCAGACCTTTGAAAAAGCTGCGAGCCAGCCACAAGTTCAGGGGACCGTTTCAATAAGATCTATCATTAGACAGGTCAGTTATGAACCATTAAAGGGATACTCCAGTCAGTGGGATGTTTACAGTATTTACTCACATATGTATAATATATTGGTTGTGCAGAGTAGTTGTGCACAAAAATCGTTAATAAGCAATTAATTTTAGTATAATTGTACCAAAAACACATGCTATCTTGCATTCAGTGACGTAAACCAAATCGTTTATGTCACTGGCGCGTTGTAGGAAAAGGCAAAACTTGGCGGAGGCACCGAGCATAATTGTGATAGTGACGTAAGCAAACCGCGACGTACTGGATATGTCAAATGTCATTGGACAAACGTAGGATGTTCGAACGTGCTTGTGCCAGCGACGTAAGCGGTTTACGTCACTGGGCTGTGCCTCTAGATGGCAGCGCCCTGAATCCAACATAGCATGTATTTTTGTACAGTTATACTGTAATTAATTGTTTATTAACGACCTTAGTGCACAAGTATTATGCACAACCGATATAGTATGCACATGTAAGTAAATGCTGTGAATCTCCCACTGACTGAAGTCTCCCTTTAAGTGACGTCGTGACAATGCAAGACGATGACACAACGCGACGTGTCTTTGTGCTGACTGCTTTCATCATACTACAGCTGTATGTCTCAGTCAGTTGCAAAGAGAAACTAACTGGAATGGATAAAATCGGCCTTATGTGAGCATAAGAATGCAACTGTAGCGGTCCCATGCCCATGTCACGTTCCTATTGGCATGACGTCACCAAGGTTTCGACAGCCGCTGAGAGAGAGAGAGAGAGAGAGAGAGAGAGAGAGAGAGAGAGAGAGAGAGAGAGAGAGAGAGCACGGCCGTCTAATGAAGATGCAAGGGCCGCACCGGACGAGATGACAGGCTATTTATCCGACTTTCCGACAGTTTCGATAAAGCGTGATTGATGGTTGGCTGGGTGTAAACAACAAATCAATACCTGTGACTGAAAGACGGCAAAGAGAATGTTGCATTTGTAAAGGGAATGTGGTATGTCTAAAGAGGATGTCATACTTTTAAAGAGAATGTTGTATTTGTAAACGGAATATTGAATTTGTAAGGGGCAAATCATGTTTGTAAACAACATGTTGCGTATGTTGTGTTTGTATAAACGATATCACACCTACAAAGATAATGTCGTATTTATAAAGGGGACACGCATTTGCAATTGGAACACATATTTTTTTAACGAGAACAGCAAACAGTTACACAGATGATGTAGGTCTGGTATTTGCAAAGGAGACGTTGCATTTGCGAAGCGAGTGTCGTGTAGTTTTATAAATAATGCATACATGCCTATTTGTACCAATAATTTTTCGCGATTTGTAGTCCTTGACACAAATCATAAATACAAGTAATTTTGCTACAACGCACATATCGTCAGATCACACGCAGAAATTTGCTGACAGAATGGGTCATCGTAATTTTAAAATTATTTACTATCTTTCATTATCAATTAATTAATTATTCATTTTAATTCAAATACATAATTTAATTGTATTATAATTTTTTTTTAAATTGTGAGCACATTAATTAACGATTAGTTAGAGAACCCGCAATATCAAAACCATTATTATTATTATTGTTGTTGACGTTCAACCTTGCATGTCTCTATCTCAATGAGACTGTGGCGAGACAGGACACCGATGTGTTTATCCACCCACGCGTGGTGAACTGTTTCATACGATGAGAGCGGAGTTGATTGCCCGGAACATTGCCACTGAGCGTGAACACGTGGCACACACGTGGAATGCCACGTCTTCAATGAATGTACAGGCGAAAGCGTCACATAAGCAAACAAGAATGACAGAGGTGAAGACCTTTCGCCCACAGCGGAGACGGACATATCGCGGGGGTTGAGATCGTATGATGGCTGAGAGTGATCATCTCAGTTGCGTGTTGAATTTGGCAACATGATGGGGCGATGGCGTTGTAGCGCTTACATTTTCCCGCCCCATAAACGTTCCGATTGGCGTTTCTGCGCATGCGCAATAAATGTAAAATCATCAGTGTGCAGCGAAAGGAGAATTTTTTTATTATATGAATACTACGGGTTGTTCGTTAGGATGTATATAAGTTCTCAGCAAAGTTATTTGTCGCAAATTAACACGAGGCAAACGAGTTTTCGGTAGAAAGCATAAATCACGTGGTTGTAGTGCGCCATAATCCGTGACATTGACTTAAACAAACGTAATACTTTATTGTATTGAACGACATTTTAAGCAACTCTTCACAGTAATCATCACAGGAGAGTTAACGAACAGCCCGTGGCATTTATACCAGAAATATGTTGTCGTTTCGCTGCACATTGATGATTTTACATTTATCACGCATGCGCAGAAACGTGAATCGGAAAGTTTATAACGACCGGGAAAATGTAACCGTGATAGCGTTACTGCATCCATCGCTGGATCGATGCCGCCATCGCCCATAGCATTGCCCAATGTCAGCCCACACCCACGACAGCCGTCACCAGCCACCATCATATGATCGCAATAAGAAAACACACCGACTATAAATGCCTCTAAAGCATTACACAGATGACACGTGACACAGATGACACGTGACACAGATGACACGTGACACAGGTGACACGTGACACAGGTCGGCGGCGAATGCTGTCGCTGACAGCTGCGCGAAAGTCGCATCTCATCCTCACCACCACGCCCTCTGCCGGTGACCTTTGACGATCTTCACTGGAAGCTGTGACGCGCTCGCAGCTTCGCAAAGAGCGGATTTGTGTCCAACTAGTTCGTTAAAAAGAGACGTGTGGCGTTAGGTTGTGACAGTAGAGACAACTGCGATTAGAGACTGGCGAACCGAGACACTTGGGAATGAAAGTGTTTTGGAGCAAAGTAAGATGGATATGTTCAGAGACCAACCGCTGGGAAAACTTGCTGACGACGGGGAAGATTGAATACTGATGGCGGTGGCAATGGAGGATAGACATTAAGATGGAAATATGATCTTAAGGTAGATCTCGAAACGGCTGTAGTGACTGGACGAGAGGAGGTAATTGCAGAAAGACAGGAACAGTTGGAGGATAATGGTCAAGAGGGAAGAACGGAGTGATGAGAACTCTAATCCGCAGAGGATGAGTTTGGGAAAAAGAAAACGAGATGGCTGTTGTTATATGGGTATTCCCTATAAAAAGTGCCTCACTGTACGAGTTATGTTTTACTGTTTTTGTTTTCGTCCACACAAATAGTTGGTCTGGGTTCGATAATTTACAACACAATCATTATTTCGTTCATTGTCGATGACATTTTAGAACACTTTCGTCTTCTGTAAAGCCACGTACCATTTATTCAAACAATTAAACTAACCCAAATGACGCATTTGCAAGGAAACGTGTTGTATTTACTACTATGTTTCGATTTGTACTCATACATTGGTTAACATACGCGAAAATAATGGATTTATTTTATTATTGCTTTAATCCAACGATTAATACACAACACGTATAAACATCGATAGTTATGACATTGATGACATTGTATTAAAAACTACACAAAAATCATTTATATGACAAAAAGTGAACACAAAAAAGATAACGTATCCGTCGAATTAAAAAATAATAATAACAGAAACATAATTTATCCGCATAACAATTTTGGGGAAATAGACCCCCCCCCCCATAAATCACTCAATGTTCACGGTCGGTGGTAAGTTATGCATTGCATAGTTTGCTAGGCCGTAAACATCTGCACAGGTCAATACACATTGACCGGTTTATCGATCAGAATAGGGACTTAATCATGCACGATAATGTGATACGATGTGTGATTGAATTGATTGATAATTGAACGAGGCGACAGGTATTTCGACAAGTGTTTTGTGGGCATGCATCTAGGAAGCGTTCAACCAGCGGTTTATGCGGCATATTCTTATTAAGACGACACACATTAAGAACAAGAAGAATGCATTCGTTAATTGTAATTCTTGAAATGTATGTGGTGTGTGTGAAATGTGTGCGTGCGTGCGTGCGTGCGAGCGAGTGGGTGAGTGTGTGTGTGTGCATGCGTGCGAGTGGTTGAATGTACGTGCGTGCGTGCGTGCGTGCGTGAGTGAGTGAGTGAGTGTGCGAGTGAGTGAGTGAGTGAGTGAGTGAGTGAGTGAGTGACTGACTGACTGACTGACTGACTGACTGACTGACTGAGTGAGTGAGTGAGTGAGTGAGTGAGTGAGTGTGGGTGGGTGAGCGTGCGTGCGTGCGTGCGTGCGTGCGTGCGTGCGTGTGTGAGACAGACAGACAGAGAGACAGAGAGACAGAGAGACAGAGAGACAGAGAGACAGAGAGACAGAGAGACAGAGAGACAGAGAGACAGAGAGACAGAGAGACAGAGAGACAGAGAGACAGAGAGACAGAGAGACAGAGAGACAGAGAGACAGAGAGACAGAGAGACAGAGAGACAGAGAGACAGAGAGACAGAGAGACAGAGAGACAGCCAGTCAGCCAGACAGAGAGACAGAGAAAGTGAGACAGAGATATTTCAGGTGTTTTCCTAAACAGGGCACACTGTGCGAGGGCACACGCTGTAGCGGGATCTCGGGGAACATGCAACGTTACTTGATGTGTGAAGACTAAGTATCCGCCAGAAAGCAGTCCTGTTTGTTGCACATCACGTTGAAAATTACAATTCAGTGTACGTCCGCGTCTAAAGGTGTTTCACTTTTTTTATTTCTAAACTCACATTAGGTGTAATTAGGCAAAATAGTTTGCTTTATTTTACCAATCATTGTCCTTGGTGCATCATTATAGAGTACGTGAGTATGTGTGTACACACTCAGTTTTTGTTGCGAATTCCTCCACACAAATACGACGAAAATATTTCAGGTGTTCTGAGAACTAGAGATTGATAGCAAACGTGTCTAACGTCTCCACTGGTTGGAGCTACACGTTGTCACAAATGAATGTTGTAAGAATTTCATAGGTTGGCTAGACTTAGCAGGATTGGTCGGTAGACGAGAAACACAAATAATATATTTATAAAAGACGTTAGAATACGATATGTGTAGCGCACATCGTTAGATGTCCAGTCTACCAGCGGAGGCTACCTGAAGTATCGTCAACTTCTAATTGGTGAACAAACATTGCACCACTGAACACAAACACGTCGAAGGGCATGTATACTGCCGCTTGTTTGAGTTATGTGCTATTTGCATAACTTTCCTCATTACGGTAAGATAACAATATACTGTGATGGTCCCGTAACGCGTCCGTGAGCCTCACGGGTCGTTCCGACTTACACTATCTAGGTCAAGTGTCAGAAGTGACATGTAAACAGGAAGCGATGGTACGAAAAATTGTTTCAACCGGAGGAATAAAAATAAAAGATATTGATCTTAACACAGGATGTCTAGTATTAAATATATAATAAAAAAAAACAGTTAGATGTATCTAGCAAAATATGAAATGTGTTAAACGGATTTGTTTTCTTATTCGGTTGACCTCAGTTGTGTGGGTGAGCAATGGACCGTTGTCCATAATTATAAGGAATTGTACATAATATGGAGAAAGTACTGACCTCGTTGCCTTTGGGCGACTTTGGAGAGGCGAGTTTTCCGTTACTGTCACGTGACTGTGTCCGGGCGATTGGCGCTGAAAGATTCACCACAGCAGGTTAAGACAACATAAATGTCAATATTACAAGTAAATTAAAAGTAATGATCACGTATATGAAGTCGTATGTATCAGTAGCATATAGCACGACGAACAAGAAACTTCTAAAGACGGAATATGCATATCGTCATGAAAACAATCCGGTTCAGTCTTTCGCCTACGCAATTTGTGAAGGGATATTTCTACGCTGGTTACCACGCAGTGCAACGATATTCAACGACGTCCTCGATGTAAAAACAGTTTGCTCATTATTGTATGCTTACTTGAACATTTTTGACACTTATGTAATTCTACGTGACAGTCATGTGGTGTTGTCGTTGTCTGAGGCACATACCACAGGCTCATGTCAACTGTGAGGATCCTTTGTGTCTATATATATATATATATATATATATATATATATATATATATATATATATATATATATATATATATATATATATATATATATATATTATATATATACATATATATATATATAAATATATATATATATATAAATATAAATATATATATATATATATATATATATATATATATATATATATATATATATATATGGCAGTAATATATTAATCAGATGTTTAGGCTGAGTGCACACACGCACGTACATACACCATACACTATCGTGCACAGGCACGCACATAGGCCTACGCACAAGAATATGCACACAACACACGCAAGCAAGAGAACGCACACACATATCCATGCAAAAACTACACACACACACACACAGCACATACCACACGCACGCGCACGCGCACACGCACATACACGCACACACACCACACATACGCACACGCACACGCACACACACACACACACACACACACACACACACACACACACACACACACACACACTCGTACCTCTGTGTCCTTGACCAGCGCCTGTGTCCACGTGCGGTACGGGAATCCCCGACTTCGTCGCTGGCGGACTTTCCGGAGTCGTCCTGTCTGTCGACTGCGCAGTCGCAGTCACCTGTGGTTTCGGCAGTGTGTCTGGTGTGATCTTTGCATGTGTCGTTGTCGTGGTTGTGATGACAACGGTAGTTTTCTTTTCGCTGTCTCTCTTCGCCGATTCTTCTTGCATTTTTGTGATTTCGTCCTCCGCCTCTTGTAAATATTGCAGCGCGCCAAATATCGCTGGCGATTCTGTACCGTTCACTGAAGCATCGGCATCTGTTGTTGTTTTAGTAGGAGTTGTTTCCTCCACTGGCGGCGCTGCAGAGCAAGTGACGACTTCCGCCGCCGTTTTGGCAACTTCCGGTTTCTCTGTATCCACGTCACCGTTAACCGACGTGCCGGTTTTCAACGGAGATTTCACATCATCCGCCGCTAATGGTGACGTCGTTTCCGTCTTGACCGGTGACGCCGGGGTCTTTGAGCTGACGCCCTCTGGCGGCGTTCTCGGTTCGCTGACGTCAGACTTCCGGGCGGCCGTGTAGGGCGCGACCGGCGTGAACGAAGCCTTCGTCGCCGGGGCTCTCACCTCGACTGACGGGGCTGGACGCGCCCGGTCCGCCAACGACGACCTCTCGGCCGGTTTACGCTCCGGCGTATCAGCGATTTTCAAACTGATGTCAGATGTTTTGACTTCGTCTCGGGGCTTCGCGGGTGATGTCGCTGGAGACGACGCCTCGGCCTCCACTTTCCTCGGGACGTCATACTTGAACGACGACGACGGAACATCGTATCGAAGCGTCGATGACGTCGTCGTTGCTGGTGACGTCGGCATTGTGTCGGTCTTGTCTTTCGGTGTCTCGTGTCGGACGGGCAGTGACGTCGTTCGCGGAGCAACTTCCGGTTGGACCGACGTCTTGTCGCTGGGCGTCGTGACGTCATCCGTTTTGGCTGCCGCATTTTTCGCGAACGGGTGCTTTCCCAGCTTCAGGTCGACCACTTCGTACGGCTTCGTGTCCGGGTACGTCTTCTCCTCGTCGCTGTCGCCAGGTGGCGCTGACGTCGGGACAGGCGGCGGCTGGTGCGCGTTGGCCGCCGGGTCACTGTCAGCCGTCGGTGACACTTTGATTGGCTTCTTCGGGACGTCATATTTCTCCTGCAACATAAGTCGTCGTTAGAGTGAGAGAGGACTCATTAAGCGGGCGCTGACAACTCGCCTGGGTTTGATGCTGCAACAAGCAGACTGCATTTGTTGCATTAATTGGAGTCTGATTCGCCCAGTGATGGCGCAGCCAAACAGTTTCCGGCGACGCAGCCCATAGTTTGTATAAGATTTAACCGTATGAATGACGAAACTGCGTGAATGCGTGGGAGTGTAGTGTAGTGTAGTTGTAGTGAGTGCGAGTGAGTGGGTGGGTGGGTGGGCGAGCGGGCGGGCGGGCGGGCGGGCGAGCGGGCGGGCGAGCGGGCGGGCGGGCGGGCGAGCGAGCGAGCGAACGAACGAACGAACGAACGAACGAACGAACGAACGAACGAACGAACGAACGAACGAACGAACGAACGAACGAACGAACGAACGAACGAACGAACGAACGAACGAACGAACGAACGAACGAACGAACGAACGAACGAACGAACGAACGAACGAACGAACGAACGAACGAACGAACGAACGAACGAACGAACGAACGAACGAACGAACGAACGAACGAACGAACGAACGAACGAACGAACGAACGAACGAACGAACGAACGAACGAACGAACGAACGAACGAACGAACGAACGAACGAACGAACGAACGAACGAACGAACGAACGAACGAACGAACGAACGAACGAACGAACGAACGAACGGATTTATATAGCCTAACTACACGAGATGAACTTATTAACTGTGTAGACCTTTATACCACTATGTTCGTAATGACAACACTGATATTGACGTGTACATTCGACAGACGGTATCATTTAGTAAACGACATATCGACAAACAAAAAATAATCATACTCTGGTTTAAAGATGATGAAGCTGTTTTGTTACAACGTTGTGATTAGCGTCTCGCTGCGACGTTATGTTTAGCGTCTTGTTACAGCATTATCGTTACGGCATCTCGCTACAACGTTACGTCCAACATCTTGATATATAACGTTGTAATTAACACCGTACTGCAACGCTGTAACTAAGACCTTGTGGCAACTTTGCAATCATGTTATTGCCACCGACGTAGTAACCAATGTAACCTGACATCTCCGTGTCCCGAGCAGTACTGTACGTTCCGATAAGCCATTTAAACATGTACACACCTATCCACAAATACCCCGAAGGTCATTCAATCGCATTCTCGAAATATCGGCAAATATTTAGCGTTTCCTCAACACCTGTTTCCCCGTCGACACTCGATGCACACTTGAACTTACACGCCACCGGGTGATTCATTGCTAAGTGCGTATTCAAGTCACACTTCTAAACACCGGGAAATACACCATTGATATGCAGCGGCTTTCCGTTGGCTTCGACGGTCCATGTGTGGATGCTATGCGCCAAACCATTTCTCACGTGCAACCAACACGCCAAGCTGAATAAATGGGCCTGGTATCACGGTCGTGTTGACAACGTACACGTGTGTATGAATGTCAGGCGGCTGAGGCGTGTTAACGTCTCGATCCACACGGCATCTATAATTTGAAATATCACGAAGATATCTTATCGCGCGTTGTTCGTGATCAATGCGCGACCTCGAGCCCGCGGAGCGATGGCCGAGTCTCCGTCAGCGCGGGTGATAGCGCCAAGGCGGAAACGAGAATGGATCATTTCGAAGATTCAATGTGAGATGCACTCAAAATAGCCACAGCATGAGACCTCCTGAGATGAATATTACAAACGCGAGCAAGTGCTAAGGTGTGAGGTGGCAGCTTCGTTAGAATATTTTCGCTAGCGAATACTAACATAAATGGTTCTGCCAGACGTTATCCGTCGCCCACCGCAGAGATGTGATGGCATATTAGGAGTGTGTGCGTGCGTGCGTGCGTGCGCGTGTGCGCGTGTTTGTGAGAGAATGAGAGATTGAGTGAGAGAGAGAGTGTGTGTGTGTGAGTGCGTGCGTGCGTGCGCGCGCGTGTGTGTGCGTGCGTGAGTGCGTATGCATGTGTGTGTGTGTGTGTGTGTGTGTGTGTGTGTGTGTGTGTGCGAGCGTGCGTGAGTTTTTACTTTCACTTTCACATATAAACGAATGGGCTACACGTGACCCTCTGCACGACATCCATTAGTTGCTTCACTGCGTGTCATCATCATTTAGCTGTCAAGTCTCCCCATTATCGTCGCCTCACCAGTGCTCGGTCGAAGCCGATACACTGTTAGACCCCTCGCTTATGGACGATGGAAGTCACTTCAGCAGCAAGTATTTTGTGCATAAGGTTGGCGTGTCTTGGTCTTTGTTTGCGTTTATCGCCTTGACCGCCCACCAGATGAATACGGCCGTTTTCAAAGACCCGCGGTATGTATGCTCCGCCTGTGCGTCTTCTTAGAAAACTTGCCTACGTCGTCATAAAGTTCTTTATTGCGACGGAAATTACTCCGCGTCGTAGAGTGGATTCTTCCGACATAGCTGCACTCTGGTTAGAGTTGCTCTAGTGAGCATTCAGACACTTCAGCGGGATTCTAGTGTAGCTTCCATCGAGCATCCTTTCAAGTTCTCGTTTTGAGTGACGTGGTTCTCTACATTGCCATCATCCCGGGCTTTCAAGTTGACGTTCCTCAAAATGTACTACGAGAATTACGCTAGTGTGGACAGCTTCGACCTGATGTTGTTCACGCGTGAGATGTACTCATTGGGAGCCGTGAGAGGGTGGTGACGTCACTACTTCATGGCTCTTCACCTCGTTTCTCGTAGTGCTCTTGAGATATACGTGGCATCCACGTAGTAGTGTTATATTAACCACCAAACAAACGTGTGTAGAACGTGAAGTGTGCGTTCGTGTGGTTTAGGGACAGAGATATGTTCATATTTACCACGGCAGCATTATTACAGTCAGCGTAATCTGTCATCACACACACGCACGCACGCACGCACGCACGCACGCACGCACGCACGCACGCACGCGCGCGCATACACGCACGCACGCATACACACACGCGCGCGCACACACACACACACACACACATGCACACACATGCACACACATGCACACACATGCACACACGCACACGCACACGCACACGCACACGCACACGCGAACTATGCGGTAATTTCTCCCCAAACGAACACCTGGCAGATTTCACTTAGTGGGGTGTGACCCCCCCCCCACACTCCCGCCCAGCCAGGAGCTCACCCCGCCATCTGTCGTTCTGTTGTCTCAGCTGTCCGTCAACCGACGCACGACGCACAACAAAAGACGACACTTTTTGTTATTCCTCCTACGCGAGACGACAGTCGTAGCTGTAGATCCCCTTACCACGGTCTGTTTAGACACGACTCGGATGCTCTGGTCGGTTCAGACCTTTTGACAACAATTCCCCACCTGTCTCGATCTTCTGCAATACTCTCCCGATCTCTGTTATCTTCAAATATTGTTATGTGGCTCCAAGTAGATCTAGACATGGGACGGTCATACCAGTATGTATATGTTATTAATGGTCAGGCAATCATTATATATAATTTCATTTTAATATCAGTCTTCCTCGTCTCCTTCCACCAGTCTCTTCTCTTTCCATGCTCACGTTCTGTCCGTCTTTCTCCGCCCAGTCTCTATACGTGTCTTGTCCATCTCCTTATTCCGCTTACACATGTATGTGACGGACCATTGACAGTGATTGGTGTTTCCTTTTTAACATACTCAAACTGCGAACGGCGAGTAGACCTAACGGTGATTAGACATCGTCATCAATATACCCCTGTCACAAATTCATATTGCTTTATGATTCAACACAACACGCGTAGAACCTTCATGACTTCGTTGTAAAGATAGCCACGTACTTCCATGGTTATAAAAATAATAAAAATATATTGTTTGTAATTCTTCTAGTATTTTTCCAAAATAAAGCCGAGGCTGTTAATATGTATAGTGGAGTTTTATTGACGTTTTATAGCCATAATTTGTGAAATTGCAGTTCTTGCTATCGAATATGGGCACTGACTATCTATATCGCAGTGATAGTTATCTAACGCCGGCGACCATGTCAAAGGTGATTTTTAACTGTAGAATGTATTTCAATTGCTGCAGATAACATCACCATGCAGTTCAAACGTCAACACCTCACCCCGTGCTTGTCACAGCTTGTTTGAGGCCGAACCGTGGGAATATAGAGAATCGGTCAAAATGGACGATTTGACCGGAAGGAACCAACAATACAAGAACTGGATAGTCGCCGGACAGCGAACCTTTTGTTACGGACAACATGGAGACACTTGTATCAGAAACTGTCAACCCCAGATCGTATATAAATTAAACAATTGCATTTTAAAAGATAAGCTATTTTAACCGAGACTATCTGCAAGGTTGTGTTAATTCGTTTATCACACTGTTGTATTTCTAAATATCAAACATTTTCACGGGGTCCACAAAACGATGGGGGTCTAATTACGACATGGCGCACTTGCAATCTAACTCATGGAATGGTCTAATGTGACTACTTTATAAATATGTCAGAGGTATCAGTATGTGAACAACAAACTTGCCAGATATCCAAAAGGGAGATCTAGACTTGTGATTGTTTTTGATACCTAGAGTAAATACTAACATCGTAACCAGTGCTTATTCTTAGTGATCTGGAGGTATTGCTTTAGATAGCACTCGTGTTGTTCATTTCGTTGGTTCTAACAATCCAGGCACCGTTTGGTTGCTAGGCAACCTGACGCCTCAAGACAACCACGCTGTTGACGCAGCAAGCCAATACGGGTATGCAGTTGTTTGACGACTCCACGGTCAACGACACTAATTTCGTTGGGATATGGCAACGACATTATGTATGTATATATATATATATATATATATATATATATATATATATATATATATATATATATATATATATATATATATATATATATATATATATATATATATATATATATATATATATATATATATATATATATACACACTGTATATCCGCTAACATTGGGTCGCATATCTTCCCAGGGTACCAATCGCATATATTATCTTCTTTATCTTCTTTCATAACAGTCCAGAAACTGTACTCGTCTACACCATTCACATATACTTTTTTCTGCAATCACTTGTTATCGCCTGAGGATATGAAAAACTTCTTGTATCTTATACATCTAGTTGCTAGCATTTCATCTTCTCAAGTTATAAACAAAATTCACAAGTTTTTTTTTATAAACTGTTAATGTTTACAGAGGTTGTACACTTGTATATACCCCGCATGTTGTGTTGGCGCTCCACACTGCCCAGTCGCTAACTGGTAAGTATACGTTGTAACAACAAGTATATCAGATGCGATTAGGGAGAGGCGCACCCAATGTGCAAGCTACCTGTCCACACGTAGTAAAGAGATAGTTGATTACTTGGAAACCAAAACACGTAGATATGAGACCAGACACCTCTTGCATAACTTACACATAAAAAACAGCCGCGGCAGACTAACAATTCCTGGACTTAAAAACGATTTGGAGGACATACAATGTATTTGGAACAACTATCACAGGACATGTCATTTTTCCACTCAATGACAGATTATGCTCACTGAAACAATTCTAACATGGTGAATATGAGAGAAAAACATGCTGGTGTCTGCCAAGATTCGGGTCGCATTCACATATAAACAAACTTGCTACAGGCGTTTGATGGTCAGTTTTGCAAAATAAATTACATCGGACGTTAATAAATTTGACTGGATCTCGTACAGAAAAGAAGTCTCCCATTATATTGTCCTGGTCGCCTCATTACAGAAGTGTATCTGTCAGGGCCCTGAGGCAAACGTGTGTATGCGGGTATAGACCGTGACACCGTCACCTCAATCACATTCACATCAGTACCCCTGGCACCCCGCTAGTTTATTAAGCAACCCTATTTCCACCTCTCCATTGCTCACGCTCGTAATTGGCCACGCGTGACGGCATTGGAGTCAGCCACGCATGTCGACGTTGACCTAGTTTGAGTCGTGAGCGCGGCGCTGTTGTCTGGTTATCCTTAAACTCAATGTAGAGAAGTCATTTTGAGAACTCTATGTATGGGGGTCGATGCACCATGTTAATTGACCTGTGTATGTCACCGTAAAGTAGACAACTGCGCGTTGGACGACTAATGGCTTGTCGAATGATGTTCTGACTATGCAAGCCCAGGCAAGAGGTTGTCACGACCTGACACTAATGGACACTACCCACCCGGGGCACTAGCTGTGTCTTGGAAAAGAAGTGAGCATCGGTACCAAACGAAAGACTGTAGTTGAAATTTAACCTGATCGCTCTGGCACTTTCACGGATCTGCGACAGGACAAGAGGGGAATGCTCAGCAAATCAAATATTCTTTATTATTTTGTATTAGTCTACAAGGTAACATCGGCCAAATGTAGTGATACAAATAGACAACTTATATACTGTGTTTAACTGTTATTAATTATATCTTACCATAACATCGTGTCAAGATATTTTATTAATATTTGACATCTGCGTTATTCATAGAAAGTCACAAGTGATTTTCGGGAACAACTAACAATATTGTACAATTGAATGAAGCTGAATCGGGAGGTTCTTAGTTCTTAGATGGTTTCCTCCAAACAGCCCAAACTAAGGAGTTGTCCTCCTCTAAAATTAGTGAGTCAAATACAGGTTACACGTGTAGGATATTTTACTTCCCCTGGCATAGACACCAGATAGAAGGGACCACCGATTTCTAGTGTCTCTTCCGAAAGACACAGGCAAATGTAACGTAGGCGCCGACTGTACACGTAAACAAACACACTGGAGTGTCTAACGCTGTCTATAATATAAAACTCTATATACCGCCCCGTCCAACTTGACTCACAAGCGAGGTATGGTTGCTACAAAACTAAGCATGTGTCAGTTTAGGCGGCATACAACTTACGAAGTCGGCCTACCGAACGTAATACGCTGTTGTAGGGGAATATGATTTAATCGGATTAGTCCCAAGTCAGACATCTAGGTCGACCAGTACACACACGGCAGACTGCAGTCACTTAAATGCGTTTTCCTCGGGATATTTAATACGACAATTGTGCGCGGTCTTGGAACTGCATACGACACGCTGATAAGTGGTTTGCATAGACCTGCCATTATCCTATGCACAACAGCGTATACAAACAGGTCGCGATGATACGTTTTGCAGGTGGCGGAGATTCGCTAATGCAAATATTGAATATTATTGACGCGAGACCGTCAAGTCTTTGTGTGCGTGTTATTAATGGTAAAGCGATCACTGCCAGGGTTTACGGTGTGTCTAGTCGGCTTGCTTTCTGCTATACTGGGGAACATATTTTGAAAAGTTTGGAGCTGAGAATGGCCATGCATGTGCAAAATGTTGCATAACGATATAAAGGTTTGTTGAGCAAGCGTCGATTTGCCTTGTAGATACTCCAAGACCTTCTATACATCGGCTGACATTAGGAAGCACCAAGCATGATTTATAGGTCGCGTAATGAAAACAGGAACAGGATATTTATAACATCCTGCGGACCAACGACAAAGGAGAGATCGAAGAGAAAACACGCAGATGACACCAGACAGTAACTGTACTCGACAGTGTAGCCTGAAAAAATCACACCATAACAGTCGCAAGGCTTAGCGGTCGTGGATTTGAAGGGCTACCTCCGGCAATGCTGGTGTCGCGGGCCCAGATTCGACCGGGCCTAGATTCGACTCCGAATCTGAGCCCGCGCGACTCCAAAGAACTTTTGAACTATTTTATGCACAACATCCACGGATTGGAGATTTTGCATTCTGACATATTTTGAAACATTTTGTTCTGATTTTGTCGAAGCAGTGAACTCATTAGCCTAGTTAGAGCGAATGTTATTCTGACTTGTCAGTTATGCGCTGAGCATCTGTGTGAAAAGCTTCGCCCCATCGCGGACGCATCATTGTATATAATTACGTTTAATCTAGTTGTGTTCCATCAACTGATTAGGGGCCTACTAATTAGGTACGTATCTGATCTACTGTCTACTTTGTACGTGTCGTCCCTGGCTGCCATTTCAACGACACACGACAGCGGATACAGCTTCTGAATCGAATATCGGTCTAGTCGAACTTGGGTCCACGACCCCGCCAAGAAGAACGATCGTCGGTCGTCGGGGCGTGAGACACGAATCTACCCGGCCGACGGCAGCCAGCATACGGCACCGACAGCGCCTGATTAGCATCGGGATGAACACAATGAACGTGTGGTTTCTGACAGCGACCATTTATTTCTCTCGCCCGCAGCCCGTCTCTAGTTGCCCGGGGGCGCTCGCGGCATGAATTATTCGTGAATAAAACCGACGCCGGCACGTCGGGTGTCAGAAGGAACGATACGACGACCATCAGTGAATCCGCCGCGAACATCGTGTGCCACACAATACGACCGTTAGAGCAGCACCCCGGGCTGACACGTGCAGCACCGTGCGACATCGGAATCGTACCCCTTACAAAAAGAGCCAATGGTATACCAATGATTACCATTGAATACCATTCAGTATCATTCAGTATCACTGGACCATTCAGTGATATTTCAGTAGGACTCAGTGGTACTCTCAACGGTAATTTAAAATACCATTCAATATCACAGGACGGTAGAAAGAATCCAAAATATCATATAAAAAAATATTCAGACACCATTCAAATATGCTTGGTCATAATACACCATAGGATCATTCAAGTACCATCCAATGGTATTTGAATGCTATGAATGGTATTTTTGTAAGGGACCCCACATCCGCACATTACTATTTCAGACCCCAGAAGGGAGTCTGTGACGACATAGCTGTCGTAAGATCTGCCTCATGTCATGGGCGTCTTTTATATTAGACATACCACACTTGCACAACATTAAAGTTATATTGTGGGCTTATTAACCGCAATTTGACGACGGGAAGTATGTCCTCAACATGACTGTATTCTAGTACCAAAGGGAGGGAAGTAACTATTGCCAATAATTTTTGTTTTCAAACTGGATGTTTTGTTCACGATTTGAACTTGTTGCAGGCATAATCTTTCTAATTGCGAACATTGTTCCGAGCAAGTATATAAACACAAATTGGCAGTCAGTAAACTTTCAACGTTGTCAATGAAAAAATAAAACTTATGAGCTGGCACCCCCGGTTTAAGAACATTATAACGAGAAACAGACAGTCTCGCTTTAACGCCGTGCCTGTCTGCATGGGTGTCATAGCACGGCATCGGTCGCGCGGCACTAGCGGAGAAGGTTCACACCACAACATCCTGTCTCCGTTACCGTCGCCGTGTTTTACCGGCCGCAACAGCCGGCGCTAAACGCAACCGAGTGTGTACGAGCTCGTCGAGTGTCTAGGCGCTCATCGCCCCGGGCACGTGTTCGACGCAACCACTCGCATCGTGTTGGTTTTATTAACAGATGAGCAGGAAGCCGTCAATCAAAAGTCTTCGTCGTCACGGGGGATGTGACGTCACCCGGTTTTTGCTATTTTCTAAAAAAGTTATAATTACTTTCGTTTACGTTGAAAATGCTGGAAATATTAATATACGTTGCCCTGGGTTTATTAAAGATATTATATTTAACTAGTCTTGAATAACATGTTTTTCATAAAACTGGGCACAATATTGGTGATTTTAAAAGCATTTAAGTATGTAATGTTTTCAAAGTAATTTTTTCCATCTATAACAATTACATATATACATCCCGTAATTACGAAATACGACATTTTCAACATGTAAACGAGCAATCACGAGTGTTTGGTGAAAAGGGGGTGAACAAAAGTGTACTATTTATTTATTTTACCTGTATTCCATAACATATATGATAATATAATTTAAGTATATGCATTATAGCGAAATGCGACCTATGGATGGATTAGCTCTGACATCGGCGTTCCAGCGTGACGTCACTATAAACCGCACGCTTCGTCACAAAGACTCACGTACGTGACTGGATTGTAGACCACGTGACGACGGCTAAACGTGCACAACAACGGATCGATAATTCTGAATCGTGCGGCTAACAGCACCCGTGGGATTAATGAGGCGAATACGGAAGGCATCGAGAGAAACGCCGGAGCTCGACTTGAATGAAAGCCGCAAGAGGCTCTATAAATAATACAGGCCCACTTGGCTGCAATGCGCGCGAGTATAGTGTATACGTATACTCCGACACACGATGGGATTAAGGAGCAAGACGCCTGAGGGCTAAGCCGTGTATACATCGCCGTGATTTCTTCCACTCCATCCACTGCCAAAGCTAACATCGTATCGAGTAGCATTTGAGAGGGCGAACTTACGTTACCACAAACCGGCTGACTTTTGGACTCGACAGTGTAGCGGTGACGCTTCGTAAAGGTCTTCGCGTTTAAGATAAGACGTTTGTAGGATATGTCACAACAGATGACATACACCAACATATTTATCACACCGCTCCTTTAAAGTGAGTCACAGTATTTCGGTTTCGGTTTTAACATAGACAGATACAAGCATTAACTAGGTAAGTCTGTTTACGGTGTAAGTGCTTAATCTTCATACTCGAATATAATTATAATTAAAACATTACTCTCCTAAAGCGGGCGATCAACGCAGTTGTTAGAAGAATAGCCCTAAATAATAAGAACCTCAACTAAGTCCAACTAAGTAAAGCTAAAACATAATTCCAACCATCATGAATTACAACAATCTATATCCTAATCTTAGTCCTAATTAATAGTATTTTTACACATTTATCCTCGTCGGTGATTGGTTCTGACAAATACATACACGACCCTGTTGTAAGTTACACACAAAAATAGTCAAGATAAGACCACCGTACGAACCCACAACCACAACCGACCGTAACGTACATCACCACACGAACCCACAACCACAACCGACCGTAACGTACATCACTGCACGAACACAGTGTAACGTACACCCGTTACAGGGTGTAACGAACCTGTACACCAGCTCGCAACCACGAATATACAACCACAACTGAGTGTAACGTACATCACTACACGAACACATCACCATGACCGAACATAACGTACATCAGCACATGAATACACAACCGTGGACGAATGTAACGTACGTCACGACAGGAACACACAACCACAATAGTTTAACGTGCACCACCACATTAACACATAAGCATAACCAAATGGAACTTACACCAGCACACGATCACACAACCATAGCCGAGTATAACGTACGTACGTCACGACATGATTGTACAACCACAATCGAGTTTAACGTACACGACCACATGAACACCTAAACGGGCGTAACGAAACCAACATCTAATCATCACCGGCTGCGTTTGCACCGCAAAAAAGCGTTGTGATTAGATTATTCGGGAGGTTGCGAGGGTAATTGGCTATCAGGAGAACCCGCCACTCTCCGCTAGGTCGGCTGGCGGCTATAAACCCACCCTCTAATCACCCCGCACACTCGCGCAAACCCCGATTGATACCCTGACTCAGAAGGCTTTTTCCGACAATTTCACGATCTATTTTAAGACCCACTTTCATAACTATAACATGAATAGCCGACCCGTTAGGGGGACATGTCCACGGGGATGTGTCCCAGTCATAACATCGGAAACTCAACTCGTTTTCCCAACGCCAAGGTTGGTTTGCGTAATAAAACGTATCTCAATCCAGACTATACTGTACCATGCGAGTAGTGTCTATGTAGTGATGGAGCCTCTCCCTGGCTCTGAGGCATGGGGATAAAGCAAGTCCCAATCTCCTTCCATCCCTTTCCCTCACCTCATGTCGTTCTCCTATCAGCCATCACCCTCTTATTCTTCACGCCCCTCCCCATCCCGCCACCTCTCCCTTCACACAATCCTTCAATCCCACGCGGGGTCTTCCTCGTTTCCTCCCATCATCCCCTCTGATGGCATCCCTCTTTTTAAACATCCTCCGTTCTTCGTTCATCCACATCGCGGTGAATTTATATTGGCGATTATCAGCACATTTGGTTATTACCACTCCCAGCTTCTTTAAAATTAACAAAATCGTCACAGCATATCCCACATTTGAGAACGAAATGCACTTAAAACGATTGGTTTGGCGACAGTATCTGTTGATCTTTGACCGTCTTTCTCTAATCTTAGTCTCTTGTTAAGTGCACGTGAGCTCGTCTTACGTTAATCCTAGAGTCAGTAGTGGATTCCACGACACCATAACGGATTTCATGACATGTAGATGTGTTTGTTTATGTTTAGTGTTGATCTGTATCGAACATCCACGTGTAAACATATACTACGGCGGTATCCACTGCCCTGTACTGTTCCAAGCACGTGCTGACGGGGAGAGGGTATATAAAACAGTAGAGGACAGGTCAGTTCACAGCAACAGGGTTGCCACTCATGGAAGCTTTCAAAATTCCCTGACTTTTCTCTGACTTTTCCCTGACTCAAAGTTTCATTTTATCTGACCATGCTGGCTGAATAATCATGAAAAATTATGCGTGCTGTACATATAATTAGCAATTAACTTACAAAGTGTAATCAGTGTTCGATGCCCACTCAGATTGCCTAGCTCAATTCCTATACCACATTTGTAACAGCATATGTTTGTGTTTCACGGGATCATTACGCGTAATGAATTCGAGTTTGCGGCATCACGGCGTTACGCGTACGACATGAGAAAGTCAAATTTCCCTGACTTTCAAGGGATTTTCCTGTATTTCCCTGACTTTTCTCAAAATCTCAAATTTCCCTGACCCAACACAAAATTCCCTGACTTTTCCCTGACCTTGAATTCCCCTCACTTTTCCCTGACCAGTGGCAACCATGAGCAAACATAGACACACGTCGGTGTGGCATGGTTCAGAGTTCGCTAGGATTACAGTGTGATGCACGCACGCACGCATACACGCACAGACGCACGCACGCACGCAAAGATGCACATACATACACGCAGGCATGCATGATCACACACTCACATACACCATATACGCACACCCACACCTACCCATCCCCACACCCACACGCACACCCACACGCACACTCACACGCACGCGCACACGCACACGCACACGCACACGCACACGCACACACACACTCACCAGCTATACACATCTAATAACTCATAAATCATAAACGCTCGCGGGTTACACAAACTAGCAATCCTCCTCTGACGGACTCGTACTCGTCGCGTCCCCCAGGAAACGATGCCAGCGCACTTTTCGTCTGATTCATATCCTCTGCAGGTGCAAGAATTTCCTGCGTCAGCCTGCACCATTCGGCCCCAACACCCGGCCATGAGCAGTCTTCTCACTGCGCGACCGGTCTTGTTAACTAATGCCTAATAATATCTGCCTCCTCCGTTATCCGACCGACTTTGCTAAATCCTTCACAGATAATCCCCCTTAAAATACGTTACAACATGATAAGGAAAGTGCATAATTATTCTGTTTAATTTAGCCGATATGGAATACAACAATTGCCTTATTGTTGGTCCGCAACTTGTGGGCATGGTTCTCGAGAGACAAGGCATCCAATTGGTTCATAACTAGGGCGTCACATCTCCAGGACGATTATACTAGGCGGTTCACGACACGTTTGTGAACGCATTTTCATTATGCGTGGTGTTTGGATTTCCGAAAAACGGTACTACAAAATGTTGTTGTATACGTATTTTATTCAGTAGTTGTCCGGTATATAACTTCTTCTTTTGATAATGCACATTTCACAAAACAAAAATATCTTGACGAATCACTTGACATCTTGATTCTGGCATACTAATATCGGGCTGAGCGCAATCAAGATGTTTTATCCGAGACAACTACGCTGCACCGCCAGAGACAAAACCCCGTCCGACCCTCGCCACAGTCCACTGCCGCCGACACGTCGTGATTCCTGTAGACATTGGCCCCCGGCGACACGCTCCAGTTGGTCGATGTAAGTATGTATTCGTAGAAACCGTTTTCAAAACGGAATGGTCGTAACAATTGGTACTTAGAATTATGCATTCGTAGAAGCCGTTGTCGAAACAGAACGCTCACAGTTGAACCTGACAATGATTTCCTCAGCGTCGATATCACAAAAGGAACGTACCCAATTGATAAGTCATGACTGAAAAAAGCGACACACTACGTTCCTGTCGCTTTCATTCGTAGAACTATTTTCATTGCACATTACACATAGCATATCACAGCTCATGGGAGCGTGTGTGACGAACATTTACTTCCTCAGCGCCGATACCACACAAGGAACTCGCCCAAGTGATAAGACGACATGGGCAAAAACACGACACGCCCCACCTTCCTGTCGCTTTCATTCGTAGAACTATTTTCATTGCACATTACACATTGCTTATGCCAGGTCGTGTGGGCGTGTGTGATGACTAGCGCCGTGTTTGAGGTCACATAAATCGATCTCTTTGTACCGCTGCAGCAGGAGTCATCTGGTCGCGGCCGTAACCAAAGACGACCCCAGTCACCGATCCTGAATTGGCAGTATTGCGTCTTGTCCATCAACAGATATATCAATGCCAACAGCCAGTGCCGCAGAACCAGCAGTGGCATATTTACGATGATTGTACCAATGCATTTCGTTTTTTAAACTTTCTATATAACATGTTGCATCCCTAGTCATATCATAGCGTGCAGATCCAAGACGATAACTTCACGTCCAATCGGACCACCCACATCACCTTGAATACGCCACTGGCCAGAGCCATACAGCGGTGGTCACACAACGCACGGGTCACTGTTTAACTTCCGGGTTAAGGATATACAACATACGTTTTTTAAGATGCTAACCTTTTCTTGGGAAATGCTGTTCCCGTAAAATTATTTTGACGGGAAAATAATGTTTCAGTACAATCACATTGTCTTTTGTGAACTTCGAGCAGATGCTCCGATCTTTATATGTCTCTCTGTGACTGCTCACCTAGTATTTATTTATATGAATAACATGATATAGGTTAAGTGTCACTGGTCAATGGTCAGGCACCGCCAATCGCTTGTCCACCTCGACAGTGAGAACTCACCGGCGGCGCCCGGTTGGTGCCGTACGCAGAGGTAATTGTGGAGCAGTGGCGTATAGCCAGTGGCCAGCCTCGTGAATAATGTGGTCACCTGTCAACACCGTCACAGTCCCGTCACTGTTCGTGTGCCAGCGACGTCCAGTTACTGTCCGGAGGGAGCCTCACACATACGTGACCATTATACGGTTTCTTTGCGGCGAGGCGACGTTGTGACTGCACGAAGTCGCTCAGTAAAAACACTTATTCACATATTTGCACTTCCGGTTATTGTGTTTGAAGGCAGATATGACTTTAAGAACCCGTACGAATATAAGTCAATCGAACCAAACACCCAGCGATATAGCGTATAGGCGGCTACGGTCTCAGTGGGTCAGCAATACAAATGATTGCACGAATGTTGAGATCGTCAGGTCGTTGTTACCGTCACAAGGAACTTGTAGAAGGAAACAAGTGACATTCTGGGAATGAAGACACGAAACAGCAAGACCAAGAAACACGGCTTCCGTACAAGTTCTCAGAGACGACATGAAGTGGCGAAGATGTTAAATGCAGCTGACTCTAAAAGCTACTATGTGTTATTATGATGTGAAGAAATAACTACTATATAAATCGATCCCCCGACATCTGAGGGCATGCAACCGGAAATACAAATATTACTCCGAAAAACATACTCTGTGACACCGGTGCGAGTACTGATGAGATGACGCATACAGCGGCAATAAAATACAGCGATTCTTTCCAGAGCACATTTACGCTGTATCCCGCCAAAGACGAGGCATGCGCCAATTATTTTATCCCAGCACCTGCGCGTGACAGCGTCAATACAGCAACGTGAAGCTAACAATCCGAAATATCTGGGAGAATGAATGAGAAGACATCACTCAACCTTCCTGGTTGTCGATAGAAGGCAATGATACCTAGACTCTCTTGTATGACTCCCTCAGTGTACCGACCACGAGCGTGTGTGTATATTTGTATTTCCGGGAGTTCGTTGTCATTCTTGTGCGTTATATTTTGCTCGGCAGGTGTCGAGAAGTCGACGCTGTTTACTTTACGACACGGTGTTGTATATATCCACACACGTCTATATATCATAACGTCTACTAAAGTTAGAATGTCCGATTATTTATCTTTACAGAGACACGTGTACCGTAGTATCATGCACCGTTCAACACCACCTGCGCCACTTCTGAGAGGTGGTGCGCGTTGTTTTTGTTTGTGTCAGTGCATCTGTTTGTCTGTGTGTACATATGACTGTTGACAAAAGACGTCTTAAAGGACACCTCTCATCCATTGCATGAATTCTACTATGTTGCACAATCTAGTTGTAGATATATATCCGAAAGAACACGCACGAACCGTTATCGTAACACATTTCTTCCAACTTCTGTTAGGCAGCTAAACGCGAAATCGGGGAGGGAAAATGATCAGGGAGGATGTGCGGATACAATGGGGCGCACTACTATTATAAGCATTGTCAATACTAATGTCGTTGTGTCATGTTGTGTTATGTGAATATTTACCACAAGAATGTCCTCTTCGGGGGACTATTAAAGGTTATTGTATTGTATTGTATTGTATTGTATTGTATTGTATTGTATTGTATTGTATTGTATTGTATTGTATTGTATTGTATTGTATTGTATTGTATTGTATTGTATTGTATTGTATTGTATTGTATTGTATTGTATTGTATTGTTGAACTGCTACGAGTTGTACCGATACAAAGCGCCGGTTTAAAGCCAATTCGACCAAACGTCCTCCACAATCGCTAAAAAATACTCGCAATAACATGTGCAGTACACGGGTCGTCAGGCTGGCGTCTGTGAAAGTAAAATAATACGTCGAGAAAGTACAGATCGATATAGAGTTTCTGGAGAACAATCGGGACATTCTCTTCAGGATGTCAGTAGCTTAAGAGAACAGGAGAACGAAGTCGTACATGAGCGTTCGCATGCCGTGATCTGACCACTTCACACCTGACTCGGCTCTGGGGCAGTGGATAGGTCAAAGGAACGACTGCGATGTGCCTCATAGCACGGCCTTCGATCGCTCCCAAAGGCGTTGATACGCTTATCCAGAACCGACGAAAGCATCCAGAGAATACACTACCCGCCTCCGCCGTGACCCCACATGACCTTGTGGTGGTGAGCGTGCAAAGTAATTCACCGACACAATCCCAACGGTAGATTCACGATACGTCTTAGCCCCGCCGCGGAATCTGACTTATCGCCACAGATATCACGCCAGGTAATCAGGTTATCTGCGCGGTTATCTCGTATCTTGACGTGACCTGACAGCAGATAACATGTGCTACAAGCCGAGCGTTCATGGTTGATTTCCTGTGTGTGGTTATTATCCTACGTGTGGTTTAGTTTAGACTGTGTTCGCGAAATATGAGCGCGAGTGAGTACCAACAGGGGTGACCGTATTGGGGTTTAATTATTTGAGACCCAACAAAGACCCGAGAAGAAATGACCTATCATATTCTACCGATGTATTTCGGGTGTATTTTTGAGTGGATTTTATCTAGATTTAGGTGTTGTTTTTATGTAAGAGTATGTATTAAGTATGTATTAAGAGCTGTACTTTGTAATATTCGTATTTAAATGCATCGGTTTTGCATACATCTGTATTTGCATACATCACTTTTTTACAAAACCCCGAATTGTAGTCGATTTTCACGTATTTTAGCTGCATGAACTTACACATTTTAGGGTCTTACTGCAGTACGTTTTACAACTTCATAACACCGCACACAACAAGAGTCTTATAAGCGTAATAAGGTATTCAAATTGAACCTATACTGTAGGATAGGGACTATTTCAAATGCCAATCGAACGTAGGTGTAATGTATCACTTGTAAAACAATGTGTATTATATAAAAAGAATGTAACATATATGTGATTGGTACACATTGACAAATAAAACGGTTGTCCTCAAAGTGGAATCAAGCGAGAGAAGACCTGGGTGACAGAGAGAGACGTGTGTACGGAGATGACAGACCCGTCACAAAGACGGGAAAACAGAAAGTGAAATCCAAACAACCGAGGACTAGTGTCGAGACCCGCCTCACGCAGGAACACAGGAAGAAGGGAAACAAGACAAGTCAGCTGGGGACCCAGGAGGACCGATGGCGCGCACACGAGACCAACAGAGTCGGGACCGACGCGATGCTCCCCGCCACCGAAGACGACCGTCCGCCCAGCCACCTGTCGGGCTCAATCTGTCCCCTGCTCCTACGACATGATTTACACCAAATTTCTTTCCCGGAACCGCTCGCGTTTTCGTCCAGAGCGGAGCTCTTTGTGGTTCTTTGGGAAAGAGCGCAATTGTTGTTCCCCTTATAGCGTCCTCCAGAAAGACGTAGCAACATTGCTTGCCTCGAACTCGGGAGGCTTCTGTTCGGGAAGGTTATGATATCCCGCACTGGAACAATGACTGCTCCCCAATGACGTCACATATGACGTGACCAGAACGAATTAATACTCATTGGTGTCTATGGAGATATCAGTGCGACCATGAAGGGGACAGTTGCGTGGTAAGCCATGTTGAGTACCTTTTTCAGAAGAAAAAAAACAGGGATAAATTCGCTACACACTCCAGCGTTGCTCAAGAGGCCATAGTTTAATTAAACTTAAGCAACAGTATTATATTGAGAAAAACGTATGAGGGCGAATTTGTATTTTGAAGCCATTGTAATTGTCTACCATATCTACATAGTTGATCATAGGGACATAGGCTTGCAAACTTATGTTTTCAAATGGCTAGTCTACTCCTGGCACACCTTTTAAAGATGTTTTAACTTTCCAGAGAAACAATTACCCTGTATCAATTATTATGATTTTTTTATAATTGTTAGAATGCATGACGATTCAGAACTGATTAGGGGCTTTGCAAATATAAAACTAATGCCAATAATCAAAAAGCAATTGAATACGATGGGTGACAGCCACCCATCGTAACAATGGAAGGTCAAATGACAGAGTTATTATAGGGGATATAATTTATACAGATAGAGTTCCAATTCTTTCTTTTGAAAAGAACGGTTAGAACATATTATATGTCAGTTAAATACAACTAATTTACTATATAAAAAATTAACACACGTTTACTAACACGACTGAAAATGTATATAAAGAGCTAAATTTGTCCATATGTTTTGGTCGCTGCGGAGTACTAAAGTCATTTCTTTCTTTAAATTCTTTCTTTAAAAAGTTTTCCAAATGAAATATTTCATCCACATCCAATGTTTTCATTATTCGATTTGTTTATATTTACATAGACAATCTACAGGTTTTTTACAATCTACCAATGACAGTCGGTATGTCTATCTTGCTTAGCCTTTAGATTAGGGTATTCCGGGGTCGTGCACATGATTTCTATTTCGTAAGTTTGGGCGGATATCTAGGGTCCGCAGGTACACATCGACCCTATTCGTTGTCTCTGCAGCCATTGTGTGAGTCAGTGAATTGACTTCATGCTATGTGGGTCAGTGCATACGACGTACAGAATACAGACAGCATGACTGGCCAACCCGCGTATTGTAAATCACTGAGTGTTATGTAAATCATCGTGTTACGAGTGACGAGTTACGACGTGTCATGTAGGTTACCGTGACTGTCACAATGACCAATATGTCAGCCATCCGATATCGTAGGTAGACAGGTAGCTTCATTAATACTACCAGTGTCTACTATGATGTGTATTTCTGCATACCTAGAGGCCTACTTCGTTCGTTCGTCCGTACCTGCTCATAAAACTAACTGCAGTGGTCAAACATCAGTCCCCATTATGGTCCACTGCATTAGCCTTCACTGGACCACCGGAGTATGACCCATACCTGGGACGTAAGCACTCCAAACATGACGGAGATTGAATAGTTTTTAATAGTCATATCAATTAATCTAAATATTATAGAAAAGTAACCAGTGGAATTTCAAATACAACAAATCCAACAATTACACCAAGCTCGCACGCATGCGACAACGGCAGAACTGTCAACTAGAGGCTGCTAGTTTCTGGTTGAACACCTTCCGTGACACCTCGCTGCACCACTCACGCACGACAAACACTCGACAGAGTTGACTGTCACAAACAGTCTTAATTGGTTGAAGAAGTCATGGGCGCCTTGTCGTATGTTCCAATCCTTCTATAGAAGTCGGCATTCGCAGAAGTCCTTCTCAAAACAGAATCACCACAATTGGAGTCGGTGGGGACTACTGAATACGTCACAGTCGATATGGCTCGCTGAATTGACCCGACTGATAAGACGCCATGCAGGTCAATGCGACGCATCTTTTGTTGTCGTACACCTTTTGTTGTGCCATTTTTTCCGTTGTAGATTAAATCGGACATGCTGCTGGCTATGATAGACTAATGGCATAGCAATGTCGTAATGCATCGGTCGCAAGACAGCGTGTTACGCTGGTGACCTCATTTAATATAAAACAACTTTACCCCATCCCGCCTATAAAAACACTCTAGCTAGGTCATATTTACGGCGCCAGCCAGGACGTAACTCTGGTCACGTGTTCATTTAATTGCGGACTGATTTAGGCAAGCTGTCAATTACCTGAGGATATTATAGGGCCAGCGGCGATGCCCTCATTAAGACGTGGTTTGTAATCAGCGGGTTGAGACTACTCGCGATAAACAAAGTAATTCGACACCTCATCCAGCTACAATAGATAGGGTCGACATCAGAAAGGGACAGGTTTTTTTTATTTCGACAACGCAGTGTCATACTCATAGGCATAGCAGACATGGACTCTAAACTGGTGTCCACTTCTATTACTGTTTGACCAGTATCCCCAAGGCTACCGCAATCAAGGTCACTTCACTCCAGCGGGTCTAGCTGTCACTCTCTGCCCGGCTTTCGACAAAAACAATCCCCGCCCACGCGCGCTGCCACAGTGGACGGCCGCAGCGATTCAAACTGCCGCGACACCGGGCAACTAATCCAACCGTCGACCTCGACGGAATGACAACAGTCGAACTGTGACTGTCTCGGGGTCTGTCCCGATGTCGACCCAATGTCACCGTGAATCGTCCACTGTGGGGCAGACGCCTACGTTCACGTGCGTGTCCTTATCGAGGCACGATGGCACTCACCTGCTTGGCGGCTTGCACCTGGTCGTTGGACGGCGGTCCCTCCGATGTCGCCGCGGCGCTCGGTACAGTCGTTGGCGAAGCGGCCTCCTTCCCCGGCGCTGTATCGTCCTTCGGCGCCGGTTTTTCTGTCGGGCTGTAGGGTGTTTTGTCGGCGTCGTTCGGGGCAGCACCTTTACCACAGCAGCCTCCCATGTTGACGACGCCGGCGGCTGTGAGACTGAGCTTGAACGGCGAGAGACGTCGAGCGCTCACCGCGCGCTCCCTACGAGTGTTTGTACGAGTGTGTTAGTGACACGGCCATGCGCGGGGGTGTCACTCCCCAGTATTGGGCCGGCCGTTGTGTGTGGGCTGTGCGTGGTCAGAAACGGTGCGTGGTTTGAACTTATTATAAGTCCAGCGCTACGGGTCTATGCAAGAGTGACCATGACGTCAATGGCACTTGCACTTGATTTGGATATATATTTATTTATTTATACACACAAACTGAGTGTTTATAAATATATATATATATATATATATATATATATATATATATATATATATATATATATATATATATTATATACCCACTGTATATATATATATATATATATATATATATATATATATATATATATATATATGTATATACACACAACACACACATACATATATCATATATATATATATATATATATATATATATATATATATATATATTGTATGTATATATATATATATATATATATATATATATATATATATTTATTTGTGTGTGTGTGTGTGTGGTGTGGTGTGGTGTGGTGTGGTGTGGTGTGGTGTGGTGTGGTGTGGTGTGGTGTGGTGTGGTGTGGTGTGGTGTGGTGTGTGTGTGTGTGTGTGTGTGTGTGTGTGTGTGTGTGTGTGTGTGTGTGTGTGTGTGTGTGTGTGTGTGTGCCTGCGTGCCTGGGTGTGAACTAGACTGCTGTGTCTGTTGTAAACTGTCTTCTAATGTTCGTTTGTTGCATACGACCTGACTATTTGTCATTGTCTCTATTTATATCAGTAGGAGCGTCCGTGTGGTTGGGCGGCAAGACATAACCTACCATTGTGTGAATGCGTTCATAAACAACAGAGAAACCATGGACTGGGCACCTTTGCAAAAAAGACAATGTATCAATCGTTTCAGACAGAGCGTGTAATAACCAGACAGAAAATACAATGTTTGAAAAAAAAATCTCCATTTATGTGTGATTTATTGGATGTAGCTTCCAGAACAGCACATTTACGTCGGGCGATATAAACACGTCGTAAATGCGGGCGTTAAAATGAGGACGTCATTTTATTCCTCTACGCAAATGCACTGGTACACACAGGGAGACTAAGCAACAGTGTTCGGCAGACGACTGCTCGGTCGAAGTAGGCCAACTGCCTGCCTACGTCGTTCACAACCGGCCGTCGTGCCGCGGGTGACAGTGACTCGTGACACACGATTCACAAGTTGAGGCATTTTAAGCTATTTTTGCACAGCTCATTCGTGAAGTTCAGGTTTCATGTGTGAAAATACGTCACAAACCTCTAAATTGTATAGGGAAATTGTGTTTTTGTTGTAATAATTTATTTACTTTATTTCCTTGTTATTTTAAGGGTATTCTATTTTATAGAAAAAGTTGAAAATGACGCAAAACCAACGACCTTTATATAGGTCACATTATTAAATGTTTTACTAGCTAACATTCAGCCGTGGCATGACAAACTAAGGATATCGGGTAGGATCATTATAATGGCGCCATCTGGAGGTTTGTCACTACAATTCTCTCAGACGGAAAACGGAAGAAACACTCAAGAAAATAACTAAAAATAACTTTCATTGTACATACCTTGTTTCGAAACATATCCCCATTTAATCAATCACAAGTCTGTGGTTCAAGAAAGACAATGAACACTGAAGAGACATTTACATCGACCCCCGGATGTCAGACACCCTAAAACACCCTTAAATGTACAGCACTTTTATGGAAGTGTGTATAGTACTGTTCCACACAGGCGTACACGCGTGTTTATTTTGAGGTCACTTCACGATTCCACACAGACGCATGTCGAAAGATCGTTTAAACGCGACAAAGCGACCGTTTGGACCGGTGTGGGCAGCTGTTAGTGTCTACACATGCATTTAGAAAAACCACAGCGCAGCCTAGCGTCGATTGAGCGTCTTTAGCCGCAATTATTTTTTACAGTGTGTCATGTTTGTGCAGGCAGCGTGTACCAGCCTATATAGCCAATAGCTTTTGAAATTTCCAACAAAGAGTAGACCTAGTGATTAAGCATTCACGCGCCACTGTGTGTCACAATAGTTGTAGGCGTTCTGTTAACATTCCTTGCTTTTTATTTATTCCAACAGTCACGTCCTTTCAGTCTGGCATCTAGATGCCTAGTACATACGTGCAACAGCGTGAGATTCTGTCAGAGTTTTTTTTAACTTATGACGTTTTTTTATTTTGAACATAGCGCAGTAAATACGGTAGAATAAACAAGTTGACGTCATAATGGTGTCGGCCAAAACGAGTTTATGTAACCATAAATAGTGTTTAATTGTTTTAATGTTGATCATCGAAATGCATAATCATTACTTGGGTAGGTCTTATATTAATGATAATAAAGTTCTACATCGCCTGTGTCTAATGCAGGCCGACCTCAGAGGCTGCAAAACAAGGATCTTAAGACAAAGTGAATATGCACGGGCATGCAAGATCGAGTCATTATTTGAAATTACTTCATTCCAACGGTAAACTCAGCTGACACAGAGACAGACAGGGAGAGGGAAGCACAGTCCGTCCGTCCGTCCGTCCGTCCGTCCGTCCGTCCGTCCGTCCGTCCGTCCGTCCGTCCGTCCGTCCGTCCGTCCGTCCGTCCGTCCGTCCGTCCGTCCGTCCGTCCGTCCGTCCGTCCGTCCGTCCGTCCGTCCGTCCGTCCGTCCGTCCGTCCGTCCGTCCGTCCGTCCGTCCGTCCGTCCGTCCGTCCGTCCGTCCGTCCGTCCGTCCGTCCGTCCGTCCGTCCGTCCGTCCGTCCGTCCGTCCGTCCGTCCGTCCGTCCGTCCGTCCGTCCGTCCGTCCGTCCGTCCGTCCGTCCGTCCGTCCGTCCGTCCGTCCGTCCGTCCGTCCGTCCGTCCGTCCGTCCGTCCGTCCGTCCGTCCGTCCGTCCGTCCGTCCGTCCGTCCGTCCGTCCGTCCGTCCGTCCGTCCGTCCGTCCGTCCGTCCGTCCGTCCGTCCGTCCGTCCGTCCGTCCGAGTGGGCGGGAGTCACAACGAAGCTTTCATTCGACTTGGCGATGTCGCGATTCACGTCTAATGAATGCACGGTCAATTAACCAATTAGTTTTTGCGCTGAGTCACCAATTACGTCCACTAAGTGCACTTGGCCGGCAAACGACGACTTCGGCGACCAACAACAGACAGCAGGGTGATTGACGACACCGTGACCCTCCCGCTCCGTCCAGGCTCCTCGACCAGTCGTCATACCGCCGTGTGCCACCCAGCAAGCAGCGCGACAATCGGAGACACGCGTGGACCTGTTGTCACAAGGGCTTGACAGCTAGCTGTCTGTCTCTGACAAATGACGCGTGATGGCATATAATACCTCGCCGTGGCCCGGGTAGCTGCAGCTGTTCGTTCTGTGCCCCAGTCACCTCGTGTTTAGTGTAGGTCGACTCTGCGACCCCACGTGACATAATTTAATAAATTGTGTAAAGTTATCTTTTATCTATTGTTACATATATTACTTGTGATATGCTTACAATGACTTTCACACATAATTATTTAATGCAAGAATTTCACTCAGTGAGAAATCTTTATGCCAATATTTGTAATGACATTTGCACTGTAGGCATACACTGTGTAATGTGTGTCACTATAGGCCTACACTGTGTAACGTGTGTCACTATAGGCCTACACTTGGTAAAGTGTGCCACTATAGGCCTACACTGTGTAACGTGTGTCACTATAGGCCTACACTTTGTAACGTGTGCCACTATAGGCCTACACTGTGTAACATGTGTCACTATATGCCTACACTGTGTAACATGTGTCACTATAGCCCTATACTGTAGAACATGTTTCACTATAGCCCTACACTGTGTAACATATGTCACTATAGCCCTACATTGTGTAACATGTGTCACTATAGGCCTACACTGCGTAACATGTGTCACTATAGGCCTATGCACTGCGTAACGTGTGTCACTATATGCCTACACTGTGTAACATGTGTCACTATATGCCTACAATGTGTAACATGTGTCACTATAGGCCTACACTGTGTAACGTGTCACTATAGGCCTACACTGTGTAACGTGTGTCACTATAGGCCTACACTATGTAACATGTGTCACTATAGGCCTACACTATGTAACGTGTGTCACTGTAGGTCTACACTATGCAACGTGTGTCACTATAGGCCTACACTGTGTAACGCGATTCACAATAGGCCTACACTGTGTAACGTGTGTCACTATAGGCCTACACAGTGTAACGTGTGTCACTATAGGCCTACACTGTGTAACGTGTGTCACTTTAGGCATACAATTTGTAACGTGTGTCACTATAGGCCTACACTGTGTAACGTGTGTCACTATAGGCCTACACTGTACAACGTGTGTCACTATAGGCCTACACTTTGTAACGTGTGTCACTATAAGCCTACACTGTGTAAGGTGTGTCACTATAGGCCTACACTGTGTAACGTGTGTCACTTTAGGCCTACACTTTGTAACGTGTGTCACTATAGGCCTACACTGTGTAACGTGTGTCACTATAAGCCTACACTGTGTAACGTGTGTCACTATAGGCCTACACTTTGTAACATGTGTCACTATATGCCTACACTGTGTAACGTGTGTCACTATCGGCCTACACTATATAACGTGTGTCACTATAGGCATACACTATATAACGTGTGTCACTATAGGCATACACTGTGTAACGTGTGTCATTATCGGCGTACACTATATAACGTGTGTCAGTATAGGCCTACACTGTGTAACATGTGTCACTATAGGCCTACAATTTGTAACGTGTGTCACTATAGGCCTACACTATATAATGTGTGTCACAATAGGCCTACACTATATAACGTGTGTCACTATAGGCCTACACTATATAAAGTGTGTCACTATAGGCCTACACTGTGTAACGTGTGTCACTATAGGCCTACACCGTGTAACATGTGTCACTATAGGCCTACTCTGTGTAACATGTGTCACTATAGGCCTACACTGTGTAACGTGTGTCACTATAGGCCTACACTATATAACGTGTGTCACTATAGGCCTACACTATATAACGTGTGTCACTATAGGCCTACACTGTGTAACATGTGTCACTATAGGCCTACACTGTGTAACATGTGTCACTATAGGCCTACACTGTGTAACGTGTGTCACTACAGGCCTACACTGTGTAACATGTGTCACTACAGGCCTACACCGTGTAACGTGTGTTACTATGGGCCTGCACTGTGTAACATGTGTCACTATAGGCCTACACTGTGTAACATGGTCATTACGTGCATCAAATTTAAATTATGACTGAATACTCTTTTTGCGTTTTGCGTGTGTGTGTGTGTGTGTGTGTGTGTGTGTGTGTGTGTGTGTGTGTGTGTGTGTGTGTGTGTGTGTGTGTGTGTGTGTGTGTGTATGTGTATGTATGTATGTATGTATATATTATACGAATGCATTCACATATATGTATATATAAATTGCAAGACAATTGTATCGTATCGTTACAAGATACAAGAAGCTTTATTTAACATCGGTTACATGATAATTTGGTAACATTAGCTCATCTGAGCTATTTTCCGACAAACGAGTGTAAAGCACCGAGACATAAAACCACAACAAGCATACAGAGTATTTAAAATGACAGCAATAATACATATAAAATCGGGTAATGAGTACAAAATAAATATAATAATACATGCATGTATAATATATATAGTTTTTTATGGATACATAAAACATGCAAAGTATATTGGTTAAAATAGTTTGAAATAATATATAATGTAAGACATTAGCATAAATATAAATTAAAATGTAGAGATGTATATTGACTAAACATATTAAAATAATAAATACTTTAAAACATTAAAATAAATAGATCTAAAGAATAAATTAAGGATTAAAAATATTTTACACATATCCATATTGCATATATACAATGAAAGCTATATTCATAATATTGGCATGGCGACAAACATGTTAGATGTTAGCTGTTTACCTACATATAGAGCAATTGCATGATGGGCTATCCCAGTTCCGGATCCGTCTGCGAAACTCGCCGTAGTTAACTGTTTTTCGCATTTCATTTGGCAGGCTGTTCCAGATCCGGGGCCCATCATGGACAAATAATTTAAGTCCGTATTTAGATGTGTTTGCCTTGGGGACAACTGCAGTGTTTTCCTTTCGCATGGAATACTGGGAACATTTTAGAATGATGAGATTTTTAATAAAACTTGGAGCAATATTATTTACAATTTTGAATACTTCGCATGCCATTTCTTTTATCCGCTTAACGTGGAGATGTTCGGTGTTAGCGGTCTTTAAAAGATCATGATGCGTAGATGAATAATCATTGTAAATAAAGCAAGCAAAGTGCTCTCTCCTGAATTTTTTCAAGTTTTTTGGTGCTAGATTGGTTACAAAAGTGCCAGATCAAAGGACAGTAGTTGAAGTTTGATGTTATGAATGATTGGAAAATTGCAAGTTTCCCTTGACGAGTAAGGAGATGACCGAGACGTTTTAAGACCGCTAACTGTCTAGCTGCCTTTTTGCAGATGTTCGCGATATGTGTGTTAAAAGTTAACGAATGATCAATCTCAATGCCGAGAAGGACAACAGAGTTTACACAGTGAGTGGTAGTGTTTTCAAAAGTAATATATGCTATGTCCCTTGTTCCCCTCTTGCCGAAGCTAATTGCTTGGAATTTGGATGGGTTAGCCTTCATCTGGTTGATATTGAACCATTGTAATGTAGAAGTACAGTCTTGTTGCAAGGTGTGAATGAGAGTGTCAGAATTTGAATGAGCATAAGACAGGGTGTTATCATCAGCATAATTGTAGAGAGTGGATTTATCCAAAAAGTGAAAAATATCATTAATAAAAACATTGAAAAGAAGAGGCCCAAGAATAGAGCCTTGGGGTACACCTCTGACGATGTCAGCCCACTCACTGTAGTGAGGTCCTAATTTCACTTGCTGTTTCCTGTTGCTGAGATAATTACTAACTAAACTGCATGATTTATCAGAAAGGCCATAAGCACTGCATGAGTTTACCTAAGAGCAGGCTGTGAGGGAGGCAATCAAATGCCTTTGTCAAGTCCATTAGAATGGCTGCGACATCCTTATGGTTGTCAAGTGTCTTGCGCCAATCCTTTACTAGTCTCAATAGAGTGGACTGACACCCCATGCCTGGCCTGAAAGCACCGAGGAAAGGGTTGAATTTCTTTCTTCAAAATGAGTGCTTAATTGGGAGTTGATGGCGTTTTCAAACAGCTTAGAGATGAACGGGAGAATGCTAATCGGTTTGTAGTTTTGCTTGTCTAAAGGATCTTTTTTCTTATACACCGGGATAACTTGTGCTTCTTTAAGTCTGTTTGGGAAGGCTGAGGTCGCAAATGAGTGGTTTATTAATTTTGCAAGTGGTTCCGAAATTGATTTACTGCAAGATTTTATGATTTTTGCAGGGATGCCATCGACTCCAGTGACTTTTTTGGGGTTAGATTTAGAGATGAAAGTATATATGCTTTCAGAGGTGATGGGACTAAAATCAAAACCAGTAGGAGCAGGGATGTGGGTTGTTATTTTTTTGATGCTGGGGTGATTTAATATGTCTTCCGGGATAGGTACAGATGATAATGTCTTGGGCGGCATTTACAAAGAACTCATTTAGAGTACTCGCAACAGAGATTTGGTTTGATATGATACTATCGTTTTCTGAGAGTATTATCACAGGGTCTTTTAGAAGCCCTTTGTTTGACAAAAATGGTTTTACGGTGGGCCAGAATTTTTACTTGGGTCCACCGGCACACCTCTCCGAAAAGTAATGTCTTATTGACTGCCGTTTTAGTTTTGTAAAGAGATTTTTTTGCATACGGTAAGCTTCCCAGTTGGCCGGAGTACGCTGATTGTATGAGCGGTCTGCGGGAATTATGAAGTGAATATAAATTAATGTAGAAAGTTGCTGTCTGAAAATAATTATGTCAGTGTTTTAATTATTAGTGCTTTGGTCCCGGCATAAATAGTGGCGCCACACTGTGGGAACCACCTTGCAAACCCCGTGATACGATACGTGTACTTTTATGGAGTGTTCATGGCATGAAGCCATTAATTATTTAATTTATTCGTATCTTAGTAATTTGTATTAAAACGGCATGTTACTGTTAACAATTAAAATTATTCGCACTTGCTTAACAGTACAGAAAACAATATCGGCGGTTGAATGTAGTAGCTGTATTTTGCGCCACCTACCGGCGTTAAGTCTCGCACGGAGGCGAACACAAATAAAAATGCCGGGGATGAAATTTAGGCAAGATATGCCGCCTCCGGGCGGTTATGGCCCGGTTGATTGGGCCCAGAAAATACCGCGCCGCGGTATCGGTGGTATGTTAAATTCTGACTATGTGTGCATGCAAATATATGACAATAACGGCGCCGATTGTGCTAGTGAAATGTCTGCTTGTTCGTACGCGCTGTGGCATTGGGTTTGACATTGAGACACCGGTGTACAGAGTGAGCACAAATGTGTGAATTTGCATTGTAATACTTAGACATGCCTTTGGCTGGATGCTCTCAAATGCACACGCCATGCCTTAGTTGTCAACAGCATGCCATGTACGGTCATTTAATGCATTATTTGTTGAATCTGGTCAAATACAAATTGTTGGCTGCCAATTATCGCCCAGCTTGCCCGATCAGGTGTGCGTCTGTCAGTTCTGAACACTGGCTTATAGTTAATGTCGCAAATAACCGACAGATGTGACATTAGCCGTGATTGTAGCGTTGAAACAATTAACAAAGAAAACGTGTTAAAAGAGAGCGCTAATGGTAGTGCAGTGCTTTAGCACACGTAACCTTTTACATAGATAAAATGGCCCAAACTAGAGTAGAGTCGGGGTAATCTTATACTTAACTGACCTAAATTATTACGGCCTTTTAAAACCGTTTTTCCCACCTTATATCGATGTGTATGTGTTTGCAGTTTGATTCTACATCACTTCCGGTACAAAGAAGTCAGATTTAATTTGTTTTAGAACAATTTAAACACGCCGAGTCAAAGAAATCGCCTCCGCGGTTCTTGTGCCTCTAGGAGGCTCCTACAGCTTGCGCCATATTTTCAGCGGTGACATCGCGTTGTTTACTTCGACTCGGCATATTTAAATTGTTCTAAAACACAAATAAAAAATGTAATCTGACTTCTTTCACATTTCGAACACATACACCTCGATATAAGGTGGGGAAAAAACGGTTGTAAAAGGCCGAAATAATTTAGACCAGTTAAGTATAGGTAATCTTCCAGTTAACTGGCCTAATTTATTAGAACCTTTTCAAAACGGGTTTACAAACGTTTTTGATGTGTATGTGTTAGGAATATCATTCTGCATCATTACCGGTACAAAGAAGTGAGATATTACTTTTTCAAATTGTGGTGCTCGATTAATTTAAGGTCATGGATATTGCACCGACAATCGGTTCATTAATGCACGACTATTGCACTGACAGTCGGTTCATTAACGAAGGACTATTGCACCGATAGTTGGCTCATTAACGCACAACCTTTGCACCGATAGTCGGCTCATTGAGTAGTGTATCGACAGTTGCTTCAGTAAGGTGCACACTAATTAGTAAATTGCAAATATCTGGGTGATAATGCATGATTAACAATGTTTCATTGATAAATAAAATTATTATTATAGTGATCTCTGCTCCGAGGTTGAGCTAAGTAGTAAAGGAGCTATAATGGATCACTCCATTTGTTGTCCATTTAACCATTTTAAGGATTGTCTGCTGATGATGTAAAATGGTAGTTGTCTGCGGGGGTGATCAGTGTGACATCCGACCTAAAATTGTATAATTTGACTCAGTCCTCAGCTTTACGGTGATGATCTGCATTGCACACCAACTCCTGACTTGTGAGAATAACTGTAAATTCCAATGAACGTCTTAATCATTGTTGCATGCTGAAATAACAATGTTTGTAATTTGTTTTGCATAATTCTATGTTGTTTTCTTTGTAGGCTATGCCATATTTGGAGTTGCGATTGGAATTTCCAGTACAGCATGGATTCTCTATCACTTTGAGAGAAATTACAAGAGGTATTGATCTGTTATGATTCTCAAGTTGTACAGTATAATAATATGTTATTTTTGGCTTATGTTTTTCTCATACTTGTAAATAATAATTTTCAAAAGCTACAAACTATTTTACAGTTATGTACAGGTTTGGCATCTTCCAAATCTACTAAATCATGATGACAACAAAGTAGGGGTTCTGTCTCTGAAAAGGTTTCAGGGAAACATAGTTAGGTAGATAAGGCAATGGCATCCAAGTCCTAAAGTACAACGTGTATACAACTTGTCGCTAAACGATAATCGTACACCATGTTGTACGTCACTTGTTACATATATAATTGACCCACATTCAGCAGTGTATATATAATAGATCAGAGTCCTGTCTTTAATAATACCTTTCTTGCCTCACATAACCATTGTGTTGACATTCCTTAGGCGCTATGAACTTGACATGAATGATGCTCGTATCGCCCTGGAGCCACTACTGGAGGCAGAACGACACAGGGCGTAAGTACAAATGCTCCTTTTATATCAGCTGTTTATTTTAAAGGGAAGCAAAAGAAAATTGCATCACTGTACATAAAAATTAATACAGTGATTACAATCTAACCATTTGATTACATAGCTTAACCAGCAAGCAGATCTGTATAATTAATCAAAATGATTCATGTACAGTCATAAACACAATGATTTTTTTGTTTTTGCACGTACATAACATCTAAATTATGCACACAATACAAACAACCAAGTGCAGAAAAGTTACCATGTGTTGAAATAGTACACTCAATACACAGTAACATAATACACAGTCACTTTTAAAATAAAACAATTATTTAATCAGACCCATAGCATTATTTTTTTTCTGTGGGGAACTGGTTCGGAGGGTGGTGTTGGATATTTTCCATGGGGGGAGTACTGAATGTTGGACATAAAATTTATCAATCTTGAGTAGTGTAGTGTTAGTGTGAGTCTCAGTGTGAGACACCTGGTTGATAAGGTGTAGTGTTGGACATACCAGTGTTACAAAATAGCATTAGGTGTCTGAAAAAAGATATGTGAATTGTTCCTCCAAATGGAGCAACTCATCACCAGGGGTGCATATGTCAGATGTTATTTCTTTTAATTGTGTTTTAGACCACTTTAATTCCATCAAGTCAATGTAAACAATCCAATTTCACAGCTATGCGTAGCTAATACATCCCACAGGCATCATAAATGCGTAAACTGTGGGTATAATGTAAAATGTCTGAAATCAAAACATCAATATTTTGTAAATTTAAACATTCCTATAAAATCTGTATTGCAAAAATAAACGATATCGCCTAATTTTTGGGAATATGTCCAAATAATTTTTAAGGACTTGCCTTTGTATGTTCCCAGATACAAAACAACTACATTATACAAATACATTGTAATTTTTTTTATTAAATTGTGATTTAAATACAATCATGCACTTTATCATTTTACTACACCTTGGAGGAAACCTGGCTTTTTTGTGCTAGCCAGGATGTTTACTCAGCATGTGACATTAGGATTCTTTGAAGCACATTCCCAGTCAAAACTAGCTTCACGGCTATGGATGGTGATAAGACTCACTGACTGCCCATTAATGACTTTATACTAATATTTGACCAGCAGCTTCACTTTAGGCCAATTTTCTCAGTGCTGCCTGGCCAGTGCCTGCACACTACTGACCCTATCACAGATGTAAAAAACATTCTGTCTTGATTCTTGAGCCAGTCAGACTATGTGAGGCAATGCTTTGTTGATAAAAAAGTGCATGTTTATTTGCAGATACTTTCAAATACAGATAAAATTTCAAATATAAATGCATGCACTTTTGTGATTACAAATACACATGTGTATATTTTTTCATAATTTATTATATATTATTTTATTTCATATTTTAAGCTAATATATTTCGACCAAATCGTATCAATTATTTATCGATGTTATAGAGGTTTTTTTATTTGAACCTTTTTATGAGATTTTTCTTATTTATTTATTTAATTTAAAGTTGTAGTATATTATATCATCATCGTTTGGTGTGATTGGTATTGGTATTGACATGTTAATGTAGTAGTACGACGACCAATATCATTACCCATTTCAATGTTTTATTGTAACTACAATGTGAACACATGTCAATAACGCTATCTTACCTTATTATCTTATATAAATACATATTTGGACTGTGCCATGTGGGAGTGTCTGTCTGTAAGAGCCACGTGCTGTTGTCCAGATTCCTGAAGCAACTGAGGAAGAACCGAGATGAGGAGAACATGCTGATGAAGGACGTCCCCGGCTGGGAGACAGGCACCCTCTACGGGGAGCCCTGCTATCACAACCAGGCCAAACGCTTCCCCGACGTCAAACCCGAGGAGTACTTCATTCACTCCCGCTGGGCCGACATGTACGACCGAATCTGGGAGCGCAGGAAGCATTAAGCCATGAACTATCGGAGACTCAGGCTCCACTCACTGTGTCACAGTGGGATAAAGACGGTTAAATCTTGCGTAAGAATAGTCACTAATTTAAGACACGGTCTCAGTATGTGTATGGTGTCCAAGAGGTCTTGCATTCACTGACAATGTGTTATAGTCACAAAAGTACCATTGTAGCATGGTTGCTGATTTTGTTAGGTGGATCCCTAGTGAACGTTTACTAAGGAATAAAATTATGTTCTCCCTCACTGAGTTTGTTTTGATGTTTTTTAAATATAATTATTGCAGTCGGACTGGAGCTTGTTAGTATACACTTATTTATCTAGAATCCTACGAAGTAATTGCAATTAAATATATATATTATATATATTATATACGTAATGTAGACACTGAAAGAAAAATACACAGCACATGTATAGAAATAAATTTTGAGGAAAATAGCAACATTCATATGGACCAAAGTTCGGCGTTCCGCAGACCAGCCATAGAGTGTGAAACTGTCCCCAAGTCGGTCATTTCCAACACGACTCTCCGTCATAAATTCAAGTGGCGCCATCGTGTGTACAATTTTGAACTGAGACTCTTCCTGGTCTCAAATATTTTACTATAGCTGAGCAAACGAGCAATAACCAAAGACTTACCGTGGGTAAATCTAGTCTTCTTCTTCCATGCCTTTTCCCTTTCATGTGTGGTCGCCGGTGTGGTTGGTAATCTTCTTCCTCCAAGTCGCTTTGTTATCACCTCGACTGCGTTGAAACCCAGAGTGCATATACATATACCTCTTTTACAGACATCTTTTGGTTGGTGTTTCTTCTTCTACTGTCTATTTACCGTGGTGAATTAAGACTAATGTTGTGCGAAGGGACTGGATATACGAATAGACCCCTATATCCAGGCATTGGGTGTCTCTTTTGGTGCAAATCGCGGATTACAATAAAGGACTCCTACAGTCAGCCGAGACAGCGCGACCTGAAGGTCCGGAGTGTCGCCGGGCTGTTTGATGTGTGCTTCCCAACATGAAATGCGCCAGCAGTATCGAGTAAGGGTGATCGTTGCAACATGAAATGGGAAAGGAGCGGCAATCACCCAAAAGACCCACGGTTAAACGGAGCCTGGCCAAGTCCTGAAGAGGATTTAGGATGAAGCATATAAATATGATTATTTTATCATAAATAGGGATTTAGGAAAACGAGAGGAATCATAAAATGATAATAAATTATTATGGATTATTTGCGGCGAAGAATAAGACAAAGTTGTTTAGAAAGGATGTAGCATTTTGCACGTATTTCCCTTTTTATCACATTATCTTGTGTATGGGGACGGCTCACGATATACGGACATTCGTAGAAGGATACAAGTCGGGGGGGGGGGGGTGCAGGAAGGGGGAAATATACTGGGCGACGAACATAATATGGGGAAGAACCGCTGGCTAATGACGAGAAGAAGCCAGACTCAGCCCTAGCGGAGGGGAACAATAGAAGAACAATAACGCAATACGACCACCGTTTGGTGAGGTGTGACATCACCAGCTTTTGGTCTACCACTGAGGATGAACTAAGAACCACTAAATTATAGGGTCTAGTCCCGATTAGCCGATTCTCGCTCGGCAGCGTAACTTCGCGGAGCATTTGAGGAGCTAAAAAGTACTGCCGTCTCACTGAGCCTGGGTAATCGAGGTTACAATATTGTTATTGTAACACATTCCCAGTGTACATACCACATTAATTCTTGCGTTGCTGCAATAACCGGCTGTCTGTAGTAAACAGTTTATACCTACGTCGCCCAACTCTGTTACTCCGTTGCTATCACGTGACTGTCTAATAATAATAATAATAGTTTATTTCTTATATAGCGCCCCATCCAAATAATTGTTCTGGGGCGCTTTACAATGATTATTCCTAAAATAATGATACTAAAAATACATACTAATAACATAATAATAATAAATATATATATATATATATATATATATATATATATATATATATAATAATAATAATAATACTAAAACGTTAATACAATACTACTTTGATAAAATGAGGATATATATACTAATAAAACAAATATGTTGCTTTAAAATACAGACTTAAATTGGCACACAACTAAACACTATATTAAAAATGAATAAATAAGTAAAATAGTATAAATATGTTGTAAATAGTAAATAAAATAGTATAAATATATGCTAATTAAATGAATAAGTTAATTAAAATAAATGTATGAATCGTTGACTGATTAACTGTGATCACAGACTGTCAAAATAGTAAGCTGTAAACAGATGCGTCTTGAGTGCTACTTTGAAATGATTCACAGTCGTACATTGTCGCACAGCAATGGGTAGTTGGTTCCATGCCCTTGGAGCTGCACAAGAGAAGGATCGTTCGCCAAGTTTAGTTCGGGAAGTGGGCTGATTAAGTAGTAACTGGTCAGAAGACCGCAGACTGCGTGTCGGGCAATAGGGAGAGAGAAGTGCTGATAAGTATGTAGGTGCAAGACCATGGAGGCATTTAAAGATGAGAAGTAGGGTCTTGAATGTGATGCGACACTTAACAGGAAGCCAGTGCAGCTCCAAGAGCATGGACGTGACGTGGTCTCGTTTTGGTCGAATTAGTATAACACGAGCACAAGCATTTTGGACGCGCTGTAGTTTTTCAACTACCGCCACTGACAGTCCATTCAGGAGGCTGTTGCAACAGTCAATTCGTGATATGACAAGGGCATGCACTAGCTGTTTTGTGTGTCCTTGTTCTAAATAACGACGAATGCGTCCGATGCTGTGGAGATGGTAGTATGCTGTTCTAGAAATGTTTGTTACATGTCGCTCAAGGGACATATTGCAATCGAATGTCACTCCCAAATTTCTGGCATGCGTGTTGATTTTGTGAGTGGTTGATATATATATATATATATATATATATATATATATATATATATACATACATACATACATACATACATACATACATACACACATACATACATACATACATACATACATACATACTACATACATACATGCATAATACTGAATAATGAAACGAAGACATTGATTATTTTTATGGATTTTATTAGCCTACATGTTCAAGCATAAGGCCACACGGCGATACTAAACTAAAGTGCTTCTTTACTACGTAAATATCGCAATGGTGTGATCCCGTGATCGTGTGATCTCTTGTGCAGGTGACCAACTCGAGTATCGTGTGATGCGTGACCCATAGCTTGTAGTGCAATCGCTAGTCCGTCATATACACGGCAGATGGCGCGACGCGCCACCATCGCCATAACAGGGAACATTACAACATCCAGGTGTCGCCTCAGTCGGCTCATGGTACGTTGGAGCCGAGTGGCACGTGACTGCGCATGAGGCGATACGCGTCGACAACCGGCACCTCCGCCATCGTCGGTACTTTGAAGCAGGTCTGGTGTTCTGTCGAGTATTCTTGCCTACGCAGTTGAGGCTTGATGTGGGTTGCCCGGAGCTGGGGAAAAGAAGCAGAACATTGCAGCGTCACTTCACAGGAACATCTTGACCTGACGGCAAGCGGACGTGAAGGAGTTTGGGATATCGAGAATCAACATTTGGTGTAGACACGACTGAAAGTATGGGTCCTACGTCCAAACTAAAGGAAGTTTTTCGAAGGCGTGCACAGTCAGAAGTCACGGTGATGGCGTAGGCCCTACTAACATCGGGTCATGATCTTCCCGGGAATTGTCCGAGCTCGCAGTTCAAGGATTTTAGCAGGTAACAGCGCAGAGATTTGGGTAAACATTAAACTCTTGAAATAAACAGTTATTCTGTATTTCTTTAATATATCTGTATGTTACAAAAGTATACAGATATTTGTATATTACAATATTACATGATTTTCCAATAAAGAGGAACGTAAAACCTCCGTGCAATGATATGGTCCATTACAAATATTTACTTCATCAATATATTACAAGATAATAGGTATTGTGAAATAACACATAACACAGTTATTCATTTTAAATATTAAACGTCATTGCTGCCACCTCATGGAGCCTGGGTAACCGAGGCTATCGTGTTGTTGGACAAACCTTTTCAATGGCCGCTGGGTTTGGGATCAACTTCGGTTGCTCCGGGTCGTGAAAATGAGTTCGGTAGATCGAATTCGGATCGTAGTCGTTATCTGTAATCCGCAAAGAAAACATAAAAAGAACGCTTGAATGATCAAAAGAATGATCGTTAATGTGGATAGTGGAGGTAAAACATTTAGGCGGATCCGTTTTTGAAAAACTTCTTTCTTTGACATCGTCAGACATACGTAAAGTCGTCATGTAGTCAGTCACTCACCGTAGTAGTTAACACGTAGAGTCTTTGCGTGGTCAATAACCGTACTAGTGAATTCACGCAGTAACTACTTAGTCACTCGCCGTAGTTGCGAATGCACGCTGTCGTTACGTAGTCATTACGCAGTCATTACGCAGTCATTACGTAGTCGTCGTAGTAGTGATTATAAACAGTCGTTACCCAGTCAACCTCCAAAAGAATAACCCTACGTGCTCGTCGATGGAAATTGGTAAAGCTGGCCAATATGACATGGTGAAGCTAAGTAGGTCCGTCATAAGCCTAATGGATTCAACGGATTATAGAAGTATCACCAACAACCTTAAGCCAACTGGACCTGGTGGGAGAAGGACTTTCATGACGCTGCATGGTGAAAGCCGCAAGGAGATGAGACAGTCGAGGTCTCTGATACCAAGAATGACAACAAGAGTTGGGACCTGGAATGTTGGGACGATGATTGAAGCGGGTAAAGCAACTCTGATTGCACACGAAGTGCACACATATAAACTAACCTTACCAGGACGTTATGAGACAAGATGGGTTCAGTCAGGTCATATCAAGCTCGCACCAGGATAGACAGTATTGTACTCTATGACGACGACAATGCACCACAAACACAAGGAGTAGGACACATGTTATCAAATGTATTGAACAGCTGGGAGCCAGATATCGCAAAGTTCTTCAGCGCCAAATTCAAGACAAAACACCGAAACAAACTCGATGTCGTCCAGTGCTTCGCTTCAATCAATGATGCTGAAGAAGAAAGCCAAGACCAACAGTTAAGTTGCACTACAACGGACTCTTGACAACAAAAGAAATAGAAAACGACGACGGTGATGGGCGAGATGAATGCAATGATAGGAGCCAATGACAAACGATATGAACAGTAGAACAGGTAATGAGCAAACATGGAGCTAGGGCAAATGAACAAGAACGGAAAATGTTTGTAGACATGTGTGTATAAACACAGCGTACTTATGTGAGGAAGCTAATGTCCTTATTATTAGCAGCAATGTACTGCAGGTTAGAACCAACTAAGAACCAATAGAAGAGAACATCATAAAAGAGGAAGTGGATCTAAATAAGCCACACACTACGGAAATCAACAAATCCTATCCGAAGACAAACAGTGAGATGGAAACCGAGAACGAAAATGAGATGGCCGAGAAACATTTGGCGCAGAGAAGTGGAGATGGCAATGGCGATGGCACAAGCAGGATGCAATAGAACGTTGTGGAAATGAATGTCCTAAACCGTTGAAGTAGAGTCGTTGATGGCCTGTAGTTCGACATGGAGTGAACAAGCTTAAGCCAGGTAAGTCAAGTCACGTAGTCACTCACCGTAGTAGTGGACGGGAATGTCACTCTTGTGTGTCAGGTTGGTGGACTCGACGGGGGTCGGCAGGTCCTGTGGCGTGTAGGTGTGTCCGTTGGTCGTCGTGTAGTAGCGCCCGGCCAGTCGCTGCTCCCCGAACAACACGTCGCTCTTGGTCCGCTTGTCCGCGCCCGACACGATCTGGTTGCTCGCCTTGTGAGCCTGACGCCGGGACAAACATGACATGTTTGGTTAATGGGACTGGAGATACCCACACGGACAGAGCACTGAAGACATGGACGTGGGCTTTCGCCATGACGTCGTTTGCATATTTTATGCGTAACTCGCATTTAGAAGTATTTGACATTTTATTTTATACGAATTTGTATGCGGGTATACGTCCTTGTATACATACATACATACATACATACATACACACATAATATACATATACATATACATATACATATACATATACATATACATATACATATACATATACATATACATATACATATACATATACATACACACACATATATATATATATATATATATATATATGTATATATATATAGACATTTATATATACATACATACATGCATGCATACATATATATATATATATATATATATATATATATATATATATATATATATATATATATATATATATATATATATATATATATATATATATATATATATATATATATATATATATATATATATACACCAAAAACACATAGACATACACATACCAAAAGACACTCACGCACACACATACCATACCACACACCACACACCACACACCACACATCACACATCACACACACAATACAATAACACTTTATTGTCCCGGAAGACACCCATGCACCCACACAGATACGCACCCACACACACACACACACACACACACACACACACACACACACACACACACACACACACACACACACACACACACACACACACACACACACACACACACAGTCACACACGTACACACACGCACACACGCACGCAAACGCACACGCACACACACACGCACGCACGACGCTCGCACGCACGCACGCACGCACACACACACACACACACACACACACACAAACACACACACACACACACACACACACACACACACACACATACTGTCAGCCCCTCGACACCAAGCCTTCAGCTCGAGTCTCGTCCCACCTTGCCGTAGGAGGCCCTGGCTGTCGTCAGACTGGCTCTCTCGCCGTTGCGGTAGGGGTCGATGTCCCCGGGCGGCAGGTCGCTCTTGTTGCGCGCGTTCTCTCGCGGCTTCTGGGGCAGCGCTGCAACGGACAGAACCCGAACCTCTATACTCCTTCCGGGTCACAATTATGTAATTTTGCATTATTTTCGCGGCTTTAATTAATTTTATATTTTATTCTCTTTGCATGTGGTTTCATTCTCGTACATTCTCATTAATCAATAGTATTCTCTTAGCGTATAGTTTTATCATCGTAGCATTCTCTTAGTGGTTTTATTTATTTTCTTAGAATGTTGTTTTTTGTATTTTCCAGGAAGTTTAGTTTTTCACCATTTTGTTGATTTATACATTCATATTTTCTACTCATTATGTGAACTGCATTGTAATTTAAAGTATTATATATATATATATATATATATATATATATATATATATGTATATATATATATAATATAATATAATTATATATATATACACACATACATATGTATATATATATATATATATATATATATGATATAATATAATTATATAATTATATATATATATATACATACATACATACATACATACATACATACATACATACATACATACATACATACATACATACATACATATATATATATATATATATATATATATATATATATATATATATATATATATATATATATATATATATATATATATATATATATATGAATGCTGATTTGGTAAATACTCGAGAACGGGGCATTTTAGTTCCGAATTCGTGAGAGACTAAATATAATGTAAATATAATGTTAATAATATTAAATATCGCTACATTACAATACTACTAATGTGTTCGTTGTTCCTACGCCTGCCGTGGACCCACCTTTCTGTTGCTGCATGGTGTAGGAGTCGGCGAAGGTGCTGCGGCTGTTGTTCCAGTCCTTGAGACCGTCGTCCAGCACGAACTGCGTCCGGCGGAAGTTGACGGCGGCCTCGGAGCAGTCGAAGGGCTGTGCCAGGTGCTGGCGCGTGTAGGCCGCCTGGAACGTCGTGCGCCGGTCCATCGGCTTGTCCGGGTCACCCACCGGCACGTTGGACCCCGTCGGCTGCGGCAGACACAACGACGGGATTCATGCAAAAGGTCACAATCGTGTTGGTGTAAGAGCAAGATGAAGTGTATGTTCATTTCTGTTTACAGTCAGACGATGGGGTACACTTTTGTATTTACTGATAACATAGTTAAGAGTACAAAAGTATATGAAGTGACTCAAATGCAGCAAGTTGCTTGTAATTTCTATATTTCTTATAATAACATTAACAAACTGAAGTGAAACAAATATTTTGGAAAACAGTTCAATTACTTAAAAAAATTCCCGATACGTTTGGCAATTATGATCATAACAAATGATATGAGTATCTTCGTAATTGTATGCTTATTATGAAAAACGTTTTTTTAAAGACGTCTTTACAATCGATCGCTAGATTTGACTTCAGGATACCTGTTTTTAATAGCTTGATTTCCGCATAAATTTGGCAACCGTGTTTGAAGATGGCGTCAAAAAAGGCAACAAGGTACCCTTCTGAAATGTCCATTACTCATTTTCGGACACTTCAGATATATATGTATAACTTAACATTATAGTGGCAATTAGTCCCTGAATTTAAGAATCAACCACGATATTCGCAAGCTTGGCTCATGGACTACAGTGACAGGTATTTCCTCCAACGATGATGATGATATAAAACATGATGTTTTGTTTTATATATACAAAAATGATATATGTAACCAAAAAAAACGATAAGACGCTTTTGCATAACTTATTTAGGATACCATGAAACTGGAACCGCATTCGGAAATACAGTACATAGCTCAGTAGAAATATCACTGTTAGTCGGGGCGCACGGGTCCAAATTTTGGAGGTAGTGGACACCTCGTGCTATTTTTGGTTTTCGTGTATTTTATTAAACATCAAACCCTCCCGAACAATATTCCAGAGGGCAACCTTCTCAAATCAGTGTACCTCACTCCGAAAATTGCGGTTATATCCATGCCCTTAATGGCCCAGTTATATACATTTCTCTTTTCCCATTTTCACAGTAACTGTATAACAACAAATTTAAGTGTAGTATCAAATAATCAGGAATGACGAGAACTATTATTTATGGCAATAGCTTTTTGATACGTTTATTTTTCAAGATGCCAGATACAAAACATTGGACAAAATAACGATAAATCAGTTCGGTTTCCCAGTTGACATCACACAAAAGGAGTTAATCCTTAACCTTAATATGTAATCAATATACTTATGTAATATATCAAAATGATGTGTATTCAATTACCTACTGAATACTGCAAAGCAATAGTAAAATAGTGCTACGTTATACGTAATCACGAGCCAAACATCTATCCCACCCCCTAAGTGTTGCGCAATCGTGACGTGACGCAAATCGGAGTAGATTTAATTGATTGTATCATTTTCGCGTTCCTTAGGGTAATATACGTACACTATTAAAGACAGAGTACTGATGCATAATCTACTGCTGGTTAGTAATGCGATGTTTGTTAAGACAACATAAAATTATGATAACATTATTCGAAAATAAAAACATACCAAGGTGGTATTCAATCACATCTTAAAGATTGTTATGAGTCACCTGTGTCACTCTTGTCACAGCCATTGTTTTCAACAAGAGTCCGAACAGGTATTACTCGCCTACATTTGGTATCGTTCCGTTTGCACTTGCAAGCAGCACAACGCGGCACTTGGCATTTAGCGCAAGAACAATTACAAGGGCATTTGCCGGCGACACGTAACTTGTATACCATTGTGAAAATTCTGGTAAAGGCGGCACTGACAAAGATACTGGTTCCAAATGTGTGGAACCCGTCTTCCAACCGATATCTAATAATTTCTCTCAAATATTTCTGGAGCTCAGTTTTGCAAATATTTTCCAGTTTCCAGAGTTTTCATGATAGTGGCTCCCTGTTTCGTGGCAATATTTAGTATGTTGCTGGAGTCTACCGTGACGGGATTGATCATGTGCTGTTTTTATGCATGCTTGATTGATCATTTCCTGGTTTCCATCTTCGTGGGATTGCTAGACTGCAGATGGTTCATCACTTCTTTGAAATGGAATGATACCTCAGATGACACAGGCTTTGTGTAATGCTATTTGGTTCGTACTTTAGCATCCAGGGGTATTTATGTAAGCCCACTCGCACTTTCCTTCACATCTATGCTTTATATGCCCATGAGCTATGTCAGAAGTGATACATTTGAATGACTCAGCTTTTTTCGCACATCATATTGACCTTTCCTGAAGTACTGATATACATATGGTGCTGGGTTCTTCAGGTTGTTCATTTCCTTTAGGCACATTGGCAGCGAATAAATGTAGTTGTGGTGACCAGCAGCAACAACAAATGGGAGCATGTTATTATACTAAACCAAATTTTCCAAATTGCCCATTTTCCCATTTGTCAAATGCACCCGTGCCTCCCGTAGTCATTTGTGTTCAAAACCTTTGTTAGCCGATCCTTGCTTACACAAACCAGTTTCTATAAGGACAAGACTCCACATAATTTTTCCAACTGCGCCCATAGCGTTTACAGTGAGATGAAACTACACACATGACAATAAGATGCCAATGTCATCATCAGTGGAAGCTTGCTCCCGTAGCCCATATGAAATATCGTGCAAAGCCTGATCAGCCATAACTACTGTGTGTTTCACCCCAAACTTATTGGCCAGCTTTGCTGCATAATCTAAGCGGATCTATTTGAACAGAATGGATCATTAAACCATATATAAAGCATGTGGCTGGCACTGTTGACGCCAGTGTTGTGTAAAAAGCATTCCAACATTGATAGTGGTTGCTTCCGAGATATACTTTCTTTATGGATGACGAACAGCAAAATTGCCATGCCACAATCATCAACTGAAACTATTGATGACATATAGGTTGCAAATATACAGTACTCATCTTTACAAGTAATCTGACTTTAAGCTTTTCGCACAAAAAAATGTAGTGTGGTTCAATTTGAGAAGGTATGATGATAAGATGATAACAGTGCGAAATTCCTCGTCCTTGCCGTCACCAAATTGTTATCTTCAACAATCAAAATAGCTTATGCAGACGAGAAGTTACCGTTTTTTAGACATTGTCAAATATAGTGATGTCACATACCATATAATTGGTAATCATAAGTGTCCGTTGTGTTTATTTTGTTAGTTTCGTATTTGTTGTCGGTAAAACACCGTAGACACCAAACTAAGTTAAAATGACTGATACGCTGCAAAACATGTCATTCAAACATGATAACATACCTCATGTATTTGAAAACAAGAATACGTTATATTTAATTTACTTATTAGACGCAACGTATTTATATATTCAAGTTATTCCAGAGATGATGTTAAAATCTAACGTCAAACCAAAATGAGGTGGAGAAGTATACACTGTATGTTGATTCTAGAACAAGTGATGTTCAAATGTATTTTACAATTGTATGGTATAAATCAACCAAGAAATGAATGGGGATACCTTTGATATGTTCACTCATTACATAGCTTGAATATGTAGTAAGGTGACTATGGTACATTTATATGAAATCGACGACAAAACGGAAATGTTTTTCTACTTATTCTTCAATTGTTTGTTTCTCATTGCCTTAAAATATATACATTTTTATAATATATTTGTGGTCTGTAGTCCTCTCACCATAACGGATATATTTTGGTACAGAGACTAGCTAATTTCATTAAATAAACCATGAATATTTCATAATTAGCCATTGTGACTTAACAGTCATTCCGACACCTTCAGGCCTGAATTGAAGTTTAATTTTCAAGTGCCGTGTTGTGATGCTTGGCCATACGATGGGAAAGATATCAAATATGGGCGAGTAATACCTGTTTGAATTCTTGTTGAAAAAAATGGCTATGACAAGAGTGACACAGATGACTCAGAACAATGTATAAGATGTGATTGAGTAACACCTTGATGTGTTTTTATTTCGAATAATGCGTGTTATCATAATTTTATATTGCCTTAAACAAACATTGCATTAATAACCAGCAGTAGCGTATGCATCAGGACTGTCTTTACTAGTGTAGTATTACACTAAGAAACGCGAAATTGATACAATCAATGAAATCCACTCCAATATGCGTCACGCCACGATTGCGCAACACTTAGGGGGTGGGGTACATGTTCGGCTCGTGATTGCGTATAATGTAGCACTATTTTACTACTGCTTTGCATAATCCAGTAGGTAAATGAATGTACATCATTGTGATATATTACATAAATATCTTGATTACATATTAAGGTAATTATAACTCCTGTTGTGTGACGTCAACTGCGAAACCGAACTGATTTTTCGATATATTGTCCAATGTTTTGTACCTGGCTTCCTAATAAATAAACATATCAATACGATATTGCCATACATATTAGTTCTCGTCATTCCTGATTATTTGATGATACACTTAAGTTTGTTGTCATACATTTACTGTGAAAATGTGGAAAGAGAAATATATGCAGCGCGGCCATTAAGAGACCACATAGGCCTGAATGTAAATGCAATTTTCGGAGTGAGGTACACTGATTTCAGAGGGTTGGCCTCCGGAATATTATTAAGGAAGGTTTGAAGTTTAGAAAATGACAGGCCAACCAAAAATAGCACGAGGTGTCCACTTCGACCCCCGTGCGCCCCGACTATGCACGAATAACAGTTGGAGCCTAAAGAATTCAAAGATAAACTGAAAAAGTAAACTAACAGCGCGTGCACGTAATTAGCCCGATTACATCACATGCCTGAGTTGCATATCACCGCCCCCTATCGATCCTGTAGGCGCCCCATTTTACTAGTTATTCCCATTTTGTGTCAAAACATTACGTCAATCCAAAATGAGGGGTGACGTATATGTTAGTTCAAAAACATGTGATGTGCTGATACATTTTACAATGTCGTGGTATATAGCAACAGAGGAATGAATGGGGATCATCTTGATATGTTAACCATATATTTTGAATATATATTAAGAGAACTACGGTAAACGTTACATGATGTCGATGACGAAACGGAAGTGTTTATTTTAACATTTTGCAGAATATGTTGCCTTAAAATGTACATTTCAATAAGATATTTACTGTGTTTATGCTCCTCTGCAATACGAATAGTTTGCCATAACAACTAGCTTTGTAGCCCAAAACAAACTATGAGAAAAACAAATTGCAATTGTGACTAAACGGCCATTCCGACACCCTATACGTCTGAATTTAAGTGCGATTTTCGGAGTGAGGTACACTGATTTCAGAGGGTTGCCCTCTGGATTATTATTAAGGAAGGTTTGAAGTTTAGAAAACAACAGGGCAACCAAAAATAGCACGAGGTGTCCACTTCGACCCCCGTGCGCCCCGACTATGTTGGTTTTCCGGTCCGGTTCCTGCGTATGCAATTCGAATCGTTACATGGAGGGGGGAGAAGGAACTAGGGAGAGAGGAAGAAAAGGAGAGGGTAGGGAGAAACGGGGAGAGGAACATAGAGAGATAGATATATAGGGAGAGAGAGAGAGAGATAGAGATAGAGATAGAGATAGAGATAGAGATAGAGATAGAGATAGAGATAGAGATAGAGATAGAGATAGAGATAGAGATAGAGATAGAGATAGAGATAGAGATAGAGATAGAGATAGAGATAGAGATAGAGATAGAGATAGAGATAGAGATAGAGATAGAGATAGAGATAGAGATAGAGATAGAGATAGAGATAGAGATAGAGATAGAGATAGAGATAGAGATAGAGATAGAGAGAGAGAGAGAGAGAGAGAGAGAGAGTCGAAGGAGGGGAACTGCGAGAGGGAGGGAGAGAGCAGGAGCGACCCCAGCGAAATGCTCCTATCCCGGGTGGATTTCGGGTGGATTTTAAAGAAAAAACTATACATTTTCAGTCCGAAACATGCAAAACTAAAGGAGATTTATGGCTATAAGCAAATGAAAAGACGGACGGACGGACGGACGGACGGACGGACGGACGGACGGTCGGACGGTCGGTCGGACGGACGGACGGACGGACGGACGGTCGGACGGACGGACGGACGGACGGACGGTCGGTCGGTCGGTCGGTCGGACGGTCGGTCGGTCGGACGGACGGTCGGTCGGTCGGTCGGACGGACGGTCGGTCGGACGGACGGACGGTCGGACGGTCGGTCGGTCGGACGGTCGGTCGGTCGGTCGGACGGACGGACGGTCGGTCGGTCGGTCGGTCGGACGGTCGGTCGGTCGGACGGACGGACGGACGGACGGACGGTCGGTCGGTCGGTCGGTCGGTCGGACGGACGGACGGACGGTCGGACGGACGGTCGGTCGGTCGGTCGGTCGGTCGGTCGGTCGGTCGGTCGGTCGGTCGGTCGGACGGACGGTCGATCGGACGGTCGGTCGGTCGTTCGTTCGGTCGGACGGTCGGTCGGTCGGACGGACGGACGGACGGTCGGTCGGTCGGTCGGTCGGTCGGTCGGTCGGTCGGTCGGTCGGTCGGTCGGTCGGTCGGTCGGTCGGTCGGTCGGTCGGTCGGTCGGTCGGTCGGTCGGTCGGTCGGTCGGTCGGTCGGTCGGTCGGTCGGTCGGTCGGTCGGTCGGTCGGTCGGTCGGTCGGTCGGTCGGTCGGTCGGTCGGTCGGTCGGTCGGTCGGTCGGTCGGTCGGTCGGTCGGTCGCGGTGTACTCACGGGGTCGAGGGGCGGCAGTCTGGGCGCTGTCTGACCCAGGAACGTGTCGTTGTGTGACGTGCTGTACGTCTGCGTGCGGTCGTCTCCTTTGATTGGGTTCGGTCCACCTGTGTGAGGGAAGACGACACAGGTCACACGTGGTCGTTGTATTGAGTTATATGTGCGGGATAGAAACCTGCCTGCACATTGGCGCTAATGAAATTATGTAGATATTTGCAGGAAAATAACGATAACAATAAAAAAAGTACAGAGACTGAAACTCGAACCTACTGTTTGTGGTATGGTTGGCCTAAGACCAAATTTGCATTTTCCATAGGCGACCATTATAACGTTTCCTTCATTTCCTATTAATCTTGATCAGCTCTCTTATTGACAATTTCACAGCATGTTTACCCTCCACAGACAGAGGTTCAGTGGAAAATTCGTGAACTTTTAATACCTCAGGCTCCCACAACGTTCATTCAAACCTTACACCCCTCCATTTCTGCTGGAGCCACCCACGGATTGCCCCTGATTACATCACCAAGCAAAATGACAAATGTATTAATACGCAGAAATGCACCGAATGACAGCTGTCGTAATTTGACAGCTCTGATGTCACGCTGCACAAAAACGTCATTTATAATCACTCCACACTACATATATGCTCACAGAAATCCAGACAACGTGCATAATGCTGCTTTTATAAGGTACTCTGCGGTGGCGGATGTGCACATTTTGGTGGTCTTACGCCGGTTACTAAACTGATCGTCAGTCATACTGCGGGCAGGACTAACTTGTATTTTCTTTAACAAAGCGAACACATACATAATTTTTTTACGTGACCCGTCTATGTGACATTTAAGAGGTAATTTAGTAACGAGACGTATATCAGCATTATTCAGTGTTCGTGGTTAGGCATTGTTATGTCCAGTGCATAACCGTTCCCAATTCATTTTCCTCGAACAATACAACATTTGCAGTCGTCTAATTCACGGACTGCAGACTGTGGGTGAAGTTGGTCGGCTGCTTAAAATGTAGTTTTGAGTACCCAGGCTCCGTGAGACTGGCTTTCAGGCCAACTATGAAATAAAAACTAAAATAAGCATATTCTCTTTTAAGTTAATACTATACTATTAAAAGTGTTCGAAATATATACACATAAACATAAATACAAATTTACAGGTGTCGGGATAACATTTAAATGCCGGCTAATTCACCAGACTATCTTCTCGGCGAAGTTACGCAGCCAAGCAAGAGTCGGTTAAATGGATACTCCAGTCAGTGAGAGATTCATAGCATTTACTTACATCTGGATGATATAGTGGTTGTGCATAGTATTTGTGCACAAAAATTGTTAATAAACAATTAATTATAGTATAATTGTATCAGAAACACTCCATGTTGGATTCGTCTTGAGACTTGTGCGCCAGTGACGTAAACCGCTGACGTCAGTGGCGCATGCATGCACGTTTGAACATCATACGTCTGTCCAGTGATATTTGGTATATCCAGTACATCGCGGATTGCTCACAATTATTAGCGAAGATTCCGCCAATCCTTGCCTTTTTCAACAATGCGCCAGTGACGTAAACGATTTGGCTTGCGTCACTGGCGCATAAGTCTCAAGATGGCAGCGCCCTGAATCTAAGATAGCATGTTTTTGATATCATTAAACTATAACTAATTGATTATTAACGAGCTTTGTGCACAATTACCAGGCACAACCAATATAGTATACATATGCAAATAAATACTGTGAACTTATCACTGACTGGAGTATCCCTTTAAGCGAGACCACTAATAGGTTCGTGTGTCAGGAGACATGTCCTACCAAATTGCAGAGCTGCGGCCCTCTCGACCCTGTTGGCGGCCACGTCTATCGCCTTGTAGTTGTGCACGTAGTCACTGGCCGGCAGTCGCTCCTTGTCAGGGTCGCCCTGTAGCAGGACGACACTACAGTTAAAATTAACTGGTAAACAAGGAACCTATTGCGTAACCTGATACGTAATCATTCATATTTATATTGATATTTCGTTTTTACTGGAGTACGCTGAAGTAAGATATGTATAGTGAGCGTTCAGTTTAGGCATGAAGAGGCACACGCCAACACTCGCTCACACACGAACACAACACAATACACACACGCGCACACTCAACACAACAATACACACACGCACGCACACACACATACACACACACACACAACACAACCACAAAACACACGCAAATAAACTCAAACATATACGCACGCACGCTCCACACACACACACGCACGCACGCACGCACCCACACACGCACACGCACACGCACACGCACACGCACACACACACACACACACACACACACACACACACTTAACTATACCTACCTGCGGCACGTGACTCTTCCACAAATCCTTGACCGACTTCATTTTGAAACTTGTTCCGGTTGAATCCTTTGCCGGAAAGTCGATATTCTGTGACGTGTTGTACTCGTGGAACCTAAGCGAAATCACACACGTCACCGTGTAGTCACTGTGTGTGTGTGTGTGTGTGTGTGTGTGTGTGTGTGTGTGCGTGTGTGAGTGCGTGCGTGCGTGCGTGCGTGCGTGTGTGTTATATATAACGTGTGTATGCATGTGTGCATGTGTAAGCGTGTTTATGTATATATAATTAAATATCCACCTAGCACTGGGTAGAAAAAAATTGCCGCATTTATAAAATATATATACTGCGGTTTCATCCCATTGGTGCGTTTGCTTTATTTGTTATAAGTGCGAATTATCTGTGGTAGGAAATAAATAAAATGTGCTCTCCGTCTGCACTCACTTGCGTTCGTCGGCGTGCATCTTGAAGTTGGTGGCCGACAGCGCCTTGTACGTGTCTGTGGCCGGCGGCATGGCCACGGGACGGTATTGGTACTCCACCTGCATCTCCGTCGCCCTGCAACAGGCGTAGTACAATCGTCGTACCGTGATAAGGCTATCGAGGTACCGTGGTACGACCGTCGAAGTACCGTGATAGAACCGTCGAAGTACCGTGGTACGACCGTCGAAGTACCGTGGTAGGACTGTCGAAGTACCGTGGTAGGACCGTCGAAGTACTGTGGAGATAACGTCATAGTACCGGAGTTGCAGTATGTTAGTAACAAGTGTATGTACTTTGGCAGAACTCCTGCGTTACACCAAGTTTGGGCTGTTAGGAGTAAACTACCTGAGACTTGAGAACGTTACTGTACCATGATTGTACCATAATATCGTAACAGAACGTAGTTGTACGTTACACGTTTATAAATGTATAATTATGTTAATTATATATTGCTCTCAATAATAGTATAATTGAATGCCGTAATTACCACACAAATGCGTTTAATAATCACTAGAAAACAGTCTTGCGGTTGCGAAATTTTCAAATCGTAAACAAAACAGTCAGTTTATATTTAAAAACAAAATAAAAACACCCGCTGTTGAAACTTGTTTCCCATTCGCATTTAAAGCCTTGAAGATGGCTCTCAAAGCGACGGTACTGGCAACAGTGGGACTAAGTACAACTGATCTAGTGGACTTCCGGCTAATAATGTTCTAACTGGTGGACCATCACATACATCACCGCTGACACGAACCTCTGGTTGAAGAAGCGGTCGTCATGGCCGATGACTGGTGCCTTCCCTACTCTCCTGATGGGCTCGGCACGCTGCCCGACGTCCCAGGGTACGTAGTCCTAGCAACGTCAACACACAACATTATTTACCTTCTCACTCCTATTAAGTGATCTAGTAATTGCAATAATTTCCCTTTGTAACAGGTTATTTTAGTTAAGATAATTTAGTTAAGATAAAAAGAGTGTTGCATCCATCGGTGATGTACAAGACAATACAATGATTTTAAGTATTTTCTTATTCACGGGTGTATTAGCAAATCATATATATATATTGAGTAGGCCTTATCTTGCCAGTTCTTTCAAGTTATTAATTCGATTCATTAGCTTTGACAAATCTACATGTTATTGCTTATTTAAATTATGACTGGCAGTCAGCACAGATAAAGTCAAAATATTGATAGAATTTTTTTATTTGATGTTGGAAAGTGCTACATTTTAAATAAGCCCTAAATGAAATAAATTCCCAATCTCATTTATATTACACAGAATAAAACACTTTAGTATGTGCTATGAAATAGTAAACTATTTGCATGTTTCATATGGTAATTTTGTATTGCAATGCCTGAGTCACGTGGCAATCACGTGGCTTGGTCATGTGGTTTACCTGTGTTGTGATGGTGTAGTACGTCTTTGCGAGTGGGTCGTCTGTCTGCGCAACCCGGAAGTGAGTAGACAACAGGAAGTCGAGTCCCGTCTTCTCCTTGGGAATCAGGTGTTGACCTCCCGGTAAAGTGTGTTCGACCTTCATCGCCGCTATCGCGTCGCTTGCCAATAAACTGTCACCTTAAAGAAAAACACAAGGCAATAGTTTGTGTCTGTGTATCTAAAACAGCCAAAATTAACCATTTGCAATGACAATCAAGAATATGATGACAGTAGTTTACAAGAACGTGACGTGTAGGTAAAACATTTCAGGAACAAGGTGTTTTGAAATTTATATAGAAAATTGTGTGTTTATGGTATTTTACTTAACAGCGTGGCGTTTACATATTGTCGGCCTCCGCGTATTGGGCTACATATGATGGGATTTGTTAGATCAAATTAATAGAAAACTAAAGACTGACTCAGTTGGTGAGCCCGACTCTGCCTGACTGTTGACTATGCACTACACCGTATAACACCGATTATTATCGTAGTGCATACATAATGTAGACAGCTCTAATAATACCGGACATTGTACCACTGTGTTACTATGCTGCGCAGGTGTATTCAAGGAAAATAAATATACTTTTTCTTATTGCTTCATCATAGTAACCACCGTGTAGCATTAGTGTTAGCAGTTGTGGTCAAAACGGATCAAATACTAACCCATGGAAACATGCATTCAACCTTAGTCAACACTGTAGACGGTACTAACATTGTCAAACATCAAGAAACATTCATTCAATTCACACTGCTTAATGTGTTCAAATCAACAAACACCACGAAGCACTCACTAAGTCCACATTGGCATTTACATTGTCAACATTTGCGCTCATGTCTGTTCGTGTGTTGTCGCCTAAGTATGACAATTGTTATGGTTTTAGGATTTTAGCATTGCAATCGTCTGGTGATAGTCAAGCTTTATTTCTATTGCAGTTGCGTTCCAATCGTTCCACAACTATTGTTGTAGTAGACAGTTTGCTCTGGTAATAAGCAAAAACGGATTAAATTAGAGTGAAACACGATGATGTACATTACAGCTATCTTTGCTACAGTGTATTGTTGACGTGTTGAATAAAATACCAAATATCAATGAGTCGATACTAGTGCATCGTCGATACTAGTGTATTGTCGATACTAGCGTATCGTCGATACTAGTGTATCGTCGATACTAGTGCATAGTCTATACTAGTGAATCGTCGATACTAATGTGTCGTCGATACTAGTGCATCGTCGATACTAGTGCATCGTCGATACTAGTGCATCGTCGATACTAGTGCATCGTCGATACTAGTGCATCGTCTATACTAGTGCATCGTCGATACTAGTGTAGCGTCGATACTAGTGCATCGTCGATTCTAGTGCATCGTCGATACTAGTGCATCGTCGATACTAGTGCATTATCGATACTAGTGCATCGTCACGTCGGCTGTTGTAGTGCATCATTATAGTCTGATAAATAATGTTATAGTTAGATCTCTGTGACTTTGCTTCGCAGTATTGTTATTTTTAAACGGGTATTATACATATCCTAATTTTATTTGCATTGATCTTTAAATAAAACTATGTTCACACACCTGTGTTCTAGCAGCGCCAGGTGAGAAAAAATACTTGTTCTATAAAAATCAAAGTCTTCATCCAACATTTCACGAAAGTAACGAAATATTTAGCAGGTCTTATGTGCGTTCGTGATTTTTTTTTAATGAAATTCCACATTTGATATACCAGAAAACCGAATTACTTATTGCATCAAAATGCGTGTATTGATTGCGGATAGATTTTGACAAATGTCGTCTCCTGGCGTGTTCAAATTATGTATCGAATATGTTGCAGTCACTACACTACATATATCAGAGTCGGATTTGGAGTGGGGAAAGTGATTGTAATTGCCCCCAAAGTTTCGGTAATATGGATGGCAGTTGGTGGTTTGTTTGTGGTGCAGCGTCCTGGGTCATATATCGGCGCCACCTGAACCCCATCGACCGTTACCATCAGCGCTATAATTATTATACCGCTACTAAAATGCATATTTTTTATATATGTTTCTGAAACTTTTTTTTTTATAAATGCAAAATCTTCATAAACATATTTGAAAACATACCTATAAGAGGTTACGCAATATTATTATGTAATGTAAAATTGCATTTATAATAGTTGTAACGCTATGAATTTTCACTGTGTTACAGATGTAAATATGTGAAGGCTAAATAAAGAGGGATTTAACAAAGGCATTTGACTGTGCACTAGCATGATAAGCAGGCGTGTCATTTCATAGGACGTGCACCAAATCTTCAGTCAAATGCATTTCAAATGTAGAGTAATTAGTTGAATGCTTATTACTAATAGATGTTGCACGAACTAGTATTATTGCATGCCATGCATCGCTGTCTGACTTTGATTTATATATACTTATCATGAATAAAATAAGCATTTACACATTGTTCATACAAACAGAAACATTTGGGATTAACTTAAATGCATATCCATATGCAAAACGAAGATAATGTAACTCGAATGCGCCGAAACCATTTTTATTAGTAGAAGACAAATCGGGCATTGACCATTGCTATTATTAGTTAAATAATAATTTAATGCTAACTAATTTGGTAATAATGACAATATTCCTACTTGATTTTAGGTTCATTAACGCAGACTGTTGTGGCAGTTTTTCTGTGTTACTTATTTGAAAAATAAAATGAAACAAAAAGGTACAACTATAAATCAAACAATTAGTTAATTGATCACTTGCTACAATTTAGACAGAACATGATTAATGATGTTCGCTGTCACTCACCTTATTTGCGGCTTACAACCCCTTAAGATGAATTAGCCCAGCTTAATGAAAACTGCCTTCCGGCTTTGTGTAATCTTCGGCTATTGCTACTTGGAAGGATATCAATGATAATAACCCTCATCAATCTCCGATATTTGCTCAAGCGGCTTCTTGTGTGCTTAACGTCTCCTAGGCGACGACACGCATAATAACATCCGGTTATTCTGACGGAAGTGAAGCTCTTACATAAAGAAGTCTCATTTGTGTCAGTCAAAATGGAAACAAGGTTGGAAACGAATTTCAATCGCCTTTTAAATCGGTGCCAGGCTATGGCAGCCGAAGAAAGAAACGGCGACTGGAGATTAGAAAAGGTTCTTGCCATGGCTTGCCTTATTGCTACTGATAAGCATTGATAGTGCTGGTATTTGTGACAAAAATAACGTAACATGTATTATCGCCCAACTGATCCGTTCGTGACGTGTCTATCTAAAAATTCTAAAACCTTGTTTGTTGCTAGTGGTTTCCCGCTAAAACTAACTCAGTCGAACGGTGTTACTTCTTGTCGTTTGGGTAACTTTTCTACCGAACCATAACATTGCTTCGTGTTCTGCAGTATTTGAGCAGAATCGAATCGTTAGTCGGACATCTGCTACTCAGCCTATTCAGTGCTAGTCCTATTTACTAAATTGTACTAATTTACCACCGTATTATTACGGTCCTCTTATTTTCACAAGTCAGATGTGGCAGTTGACTACACTACTCATGAGTCATGAGTGACACACCGTGTCCCACAGCATGTCAATATATGGACGTTAGTTGAATTAATTGTCTCAACCGTGAAAGCCTGCAAACACCCACTTACCATCAAAGGACATCTCCATAAATTCCAATAAGTTACAGACTGACCATGCACATGAGGTACTGACGTTTTTATGCTAATAAATTCTTCCTGAATTCCAATTGCTTCCACTGCCATCAGTTATTCAAGACTTTATTTCACTGTCCTATATATGCTGCTTAGATTACTAACCATATCTACCAGACGACTCATTCAGACCATAAGATTTACCAATTATTATTGAATTAATACTACTTGCAAGTCAATTTTTTTCTCATTTCATGGCCAAGATAAGTAACTCCCAGGAGCTGCTTGTCTCAAATCTGTGTCAATAAGAGTATAAAATGGTTTCAATTTAAACGATTCATCAAACACTAAACATATTAGGCCCTATCGATTCTCAGTAAATAACTAGGCAAACACGTATCATCCTAACATAAGTAAGTATTAATATATTATATACACCATTTAGTGCCACACCATCCATATTTTGACAATGAGTATAATTTATGTGTGATGCAATTCAATTGACTTACTTAATCCTCTTTGTTCTGATTAAGTCTCACTCATCCCGGGCCGGAATTCAACTTCATCATATAGAACTGATTAATAGGACATGCAAAACATGCGTCAAAACATAAATATAAAAAAGGAACATAGATCTGACATACACTTCAGAAAGACATGAAAATAGGTACAAGACTAACCCTAGAATGGAATCCTTAAAAATGAAACAATTCCATGCAACAACGAAAAACAGTTGGAAAAGATCAGCAACCGGATTTGATTGGGAATTGTTAGTGGTCAGCAATTATTTGTTTTTCTACCATGTTGTTTTATGTGAGTCGTGTGACATAACAAATTTCCACCAAGGCTACACCAGGGCCAGGCAGGTCAACTGTATAGTAGATCAATGTATGGTATTTAAAAATTCTTTGTTTAATTCTGATGAATTCCTGTTGTCTTGCGGCAGTATGTCACAGCCCTGAGAGAGCTGTTAGCTGACCTCCAGAAATCACCCAGGTGAGGAATTATCACTACTAAATGTCTAAAGCAATACTAAATAGGTTTTCTAGCAAAACTGGTTATGCCTGTGTACCACTGTCAATCCATGATTGATCATGAGACAGTTTCAGGCTCATTTAATCTAAACATTATTTAATCATGTCTGCTGATTTACACAACTGTATTAACAACTTGAAATTGTGAACACATCAATGATGCAGTGGTGGCAGGTACCAAAGTTCAATTATTAGTGTAACAATCAGCATAAATTGAAGTATTTTCGTTACAATAGAGTGTCTTTTGGTGCCCAGCCATCAGGGAACCCTATCACTGTGAATGTGATAGTGTAAAAGTTTATCAGTAGCATGCAGTCATGCCAATTCACCAGCTATATCTACGATGACTGTCGTTTGATTATGGTTCATTTAGAGTAGTGTGATCATTTTAGTTTTGCTTTTTTCCCTCTGTGATGTTGAAATTTAAATACTGAGTTGTAATTTTATTCTTAACGCCGAGTACCTTTTTGAAAGTTACTTTTACGTTTTATTCAAGTGGGTTTTGAAGTGAGTTACTTGTATTTCAGTCAACATGTTGAATGCTTTAACAATAGCTTTTCAGAGTTTAGGTACCGATATTTTGATTTTGTTTTCCAGCAAACCGACACAAGATGTGCTAACTGAATACACAAAGAAGGTCAACTTTCTAGTCGGATTACTCGAAGCAGAGAAACTGGTATGTTTAAACTGACTGTCCTAAATATGTTACAGTAACAGTGTATTATTTTTGTTGAAATTCCTGAAAACTCCATTAATTTTGTTCCCGAGGGGGTTATAATGTAATCCCTTGATGAAGGGCATGTCATATGGAAACAGATTTCTTACAACAGTTCACTCAGCTGTAGCCACCTAGATACTGGGACGTCTAAAATGGCTGATATAAAAAGATCAGTACAGAAAGTCAATACTTAAAACATCCTGAAGAAACATACTGCTGCTTAGTGCTTAGTGCTAGGATGTCAGACAGGAACACTGCCACAAGTGCACCCTGCACAGTGCATACATGCTTTTTCTGTAGCTGTGCCAATAATCTGGAATCAATTATCTGTTAGAATTAAATCTTCTGAGACTATATCCACCTTTTGTAAACCTCAGAACCTATTTGTTGAGTGAATGATGAGGTTTTGACCAGTAGTTGTGGCTTGGAGAAGCACTAAGGCAGCTATGGTAGTCAAATGAAAAGCCAGCCGATGGATAACTGTATTTATATAGCATTTTGTGAGGTTAAAATTTGCTTTACTTAGTCCCTTACTTGTCTTTTTAAAAGGTGCGTGATTTATTTGTCAAACGATGACTCACTGCAAATTTGCACTGTTACATCACACATCCCAGGTATATGTTAATGTTAATATTCTGAGCTTTTCTGGCATTTTTACAGTATGAAGTCACTTTTAGCACAAATTGTGTTGTCCACTATATAATGTCCAGACTGAAACAATTGTTCTCTGTTGCCATTGTATTTATAGCCATCGTCCAGTGATAAGGCATTGGCTACGGAGCTACTCCGACCAGGGTCAAGGTCAGGCAAAGACAATGTAGCCACACGGGACCTTCACCTTCACACAAAAGCACGATACCAGGCAGAGGTCAAGACAGAACTTATCGGCTCAAAAGGTACACATATGAACTGTTGTTTGTTTGTTTGTTTGTTTGTTTGTTTGTTTGTTTGTTTGTTTGTTTGTTTGTTTGTTTGTTTGTTTGTTTGTTTGTTTGTTGGTGGGGTGCTGCTGCATATACACCATGTCATGTGACTTGTGACCATGTTTCATACCTTTCTGAAACTAAACATCTAAACAAATTATCAGATAAATCCAACAATTTATGTAAAAAAATTCAATGATACTTTATGTACAGTGTACATTACTAGGTGACATGGCTTCTGTCCAGCAAATACACCCATTCACCCCCGCACTTCTGCATTCGGTTGTCATCATACCTTTATGCAGAGACCTGTGCATCTGTCATTTGGATGGGTAAAAACCAATATGGACAGGTAGAAATATTGGTGGACGGGTAAAAAATGAAAGAGCAAACAAAATCTTCCAAAACCATATATATTGTTAGTTATGCTTTGAAAATGAGCGTAAATTATATCAAATGTGTGTTTGTAGTCCATTTTAGGTCATCAGGCACATTTGAAAGTTTGTAAACTGGCTTAACAGTTAACATCCATGTGTCCACCAAAACATGTGTGACTGGCAATAATGTCATCCTGCATAAAGCCCTGGTTGTCATAGAACACAAGGACATTTGTACAGTTACCATAGATTTGACACTGATTGGATAGTTTTTCTACATGTCATAGTGAGTTTTCACCTGGTAAGATTCAAGGCATGGAGGTAAACAGAACAAAAGAAAGAAAAAGCTGCAGAGGTTGTATTAATGGTGCCACATTGTTTGTGACACGTCAGACCATCTTTTATTGCTTTCTTTTAATAATGCATGGGCAGTAGGCATAATAATTGTTTTATTTTTGTAAGACAGTGTGTGCAAATATATAAGTTGCCTTTTAAAATATTGTCATTCCAATCACTTTACTAGTTACAAGTGTTTTAACACATTAATTTTTTGATCATTACAATTTGTTATTATGTTTTTAACTTTCTGATTTATAATATCAGCAGGTCTTGCCTTCCTCAGCTTCCATTGTCTGGTTCATGTTAGATGACTTTTGATCATTTGCAGGAAATGAACACTCCAGTTTACGTTTGAGGAAAGCAGCGGCCGCCGACACAAACTCACTGACGGGTGCTGGGGGCGACATCGACACGGTGCTGAAACATCACCACGAGGTACAGGAGAAACTGGTGGAAGGAATGCTCCATCTCGTCACTGACCTCAAAGAGAATGCCAAGGTCATCGGCAAGATCGCACAAGAAGACACTTCGGTGAGGCAGGCAGTTTATTGTTGCCATCATGGTCAGATTTTTGTGGGTGCGAGAGGGGTAAACTTATTAGCAGTTCACGAATACATGAAATTGTTGGATGGTTGGTACGACTCCAGCTGCAAACTTCCATGTGTTACACGTGAATGATGTGATATGTACCAGTACATGTAGCCTCGTTGTTTGAAATGGATGATCTAGAGGTCCTAGAGATGTCAGAGCAATGTAGCAGATTAACTAAGTATGTCAGTTTGTTGAGTAATGAGTAGAATGGTGTTTTTGTCTGCGCCATTTCTGTGGGTGACGTTCCTAAAACTACCCTCGTAAGCTCAATACTGGCAAACATACTTTTTCGGTAGCTACACCAACAATCTGGAATCAACTCCAAATTACAATTAAATATTCTGAAACTATAGGCACCCTTAATAAACAACTAATACATATTTTTTTTAATTACTTTTCCACAATAAATTGTCACCAGTTTCATGTTCCAATGACGACTTTAGCCAGACTCCATTTATGATTTGCCAAAGAGCTTGAATTTTCAGAGATGTAGGCTCTATAGAAGTGTTACAATGATCATCTCGTTCCTTGCAGAAACTGGTGAGTTCGTCCAAGATGGCAGACGTGAACTACGACAAGTTGAAGGTGGAGAGCACACGACTGGAGGCTCACGTCAAGAAGTCATTCAACTGCTGGATCTGGGTCATGCTCATTGTCGTCTGCTTCACCTTTGTGTGGATGGTCATCTTCATGAAGATGTTTCCAAAGCGGTGACGACACCCCGCGGTCCAGAGACTGGACACTTATGGACTTGATCTTCCAAAGGATAAATCCCGATTTTCAGCAGTTTTTCAATCATTTCCCCAAACTCCTGCTTTAAAAAATTCGAATTTGTGTTTACAGTGACATTTTTCATGACATAACTAAAGTAATTTGACTGATGGTCAACATATTGGTTGTATTTGTATATGTATTATATGTGTGTGTGTATATGTATATGTATATGTATATGTATATGTATATGTATATGTATATGTATATGTATATGTATATGTATATGTATATGTATATGTATATGTATATATATATATATATATATATATATATATATATATATATATATATATACACACACACATACAAATACAAACAAAATATATATATATGTATACACACATACTATTCAACATGACAGTAGAATGAGTCATTGATAGAGAAATCTACATTTTTGTTTTACTGCATCATTAAAACATACACTAGTTGGTGCTATCAACAAAAAAGTTGTCTCGAAAACCCTTACCAGGAGAAATCTGCTATTTGCCGATGTCAGCTTGAAGTTTAGGGAGCTGTAATAAAGGTCGGTATGAACCAGGCTTGTTACTAGTGAATATGAATTTGAATGTTGAACATTAATTTTGTCATTGAATGTTATCTAACTGCAGTGGACTTATCTTAATTAATTTTGAATGCAGATGTAATTGTTTGATTGATGTTAAATTCTACAAGTAATATACAATATTATAATGTTATTGCTTGGTGAAACTCATTGTGTACGATACGCCGTTTGCATTTTATTCATAATAATAACATGTATGTGTAGTAATTTAAAGTAATTTAAAATGAGTCAAACAGAGGCAGATTAAAATTAAAACCACTGCATTTGATTAAATTATACATGTGTATGCGTTGATATGCACGTGTTGATAAGCCTGGTAAAAGTTGTGTACGTGAGGTAAAATGGATATAGTACGGCAGGTTATTGTTCAGAAACTAGCAAGCTGTGTTTTAGGACAATGTGAACGTTATATTGTGTACAAATGTTGATTTGTAATGTTCTGTTCTTGTTCCGTGTATAAAGTCTCGTAATATTCTGTGTACGACGTGAAAAATTATTGTTTCATGGAAACGCTACGATCTGTGTCGCCGCCTAGCGAACAACGACATTCCTATGATAAGTTCTTTAGCTCCTTCCTTTAGCGATGGCTATTTGCTACCCCTCCACGTCGAAATGCACTTTTATGGCTGTTTCTATGTACAAACTTGTTTATGTTTAGGGTAAGTTTTAGGGTTAGATTAGATTAGATTCAATTAGACTGTAGTTACTTGGCCGCGGCACACCGATCGAGCATCACTGGTTTTCACAGTTATAAAAGTCCGAAAACAGCATTACACGTGTGTGTTTAATGGGTTATCACCAAGTGTAGCTTACGTGCTGTGGCGTCACTGCTGGCCCCGTTCAGTATAGAGACTAGAAACACGTCGTTGTGAGGAGCATTTCAGATGTCGAATGTAAGATTTTTAGTGCATTTCATATTTTAACAGACCTGCCACATGATACGGATTACCCGTATCCAATACGGTTTTTGGCGGTTTTTTTGTGTGATACGACCCTACTCCGTTTTGATACGGATTTTAAATACATTTATGGAGAAATAATTTTTAACCACATTATGTCCGTCACAAAACTATACAGCATAATGGAATAATCGCTTCGAAACGAACGAACTAAACCACCAATTAGTTTATTGTAGCGCGTAATAGATGGCCCGCTGGTACATTTTAGTTCTAGAACTAGAAGTTCTGAAAACTGCAGCAAGTGGCTCAACGGGTGGGAACGGGGCTAGTGGCGATTATGAAAAGCAGTACAGGAAATGGAGTTCAACGCCGAGTTCAACGAAATCGCCTGCATTTCTGATTCTAAAAGGTTGACGCTTGCCAGTGAGACGTCGATATACGCGCGAACAGTTGAAATAAATTAATTGTCATTATTTGATGACATTGTCTATTTGGCGGTACGCAGTTTAAACGTGCAGAAGTGAAGTAAAACTTCGGTAATCTTCCAGTTAACTGGCCTAAATTATTAGGGCCTTTTCAAAACGGTTTTACAACGTGTTTTTTTTCGATGTGTATGTGTTTGGAATATCATTCTGCACCACTCCGCCAAAAGGAAGTCGGATATATATTTTTTAATCAGGACCGCAAAGGCGATGTCTTGCGATTTGCGAATATGTCCCCAAAACTAAGGCTACATCATTAATTTTTATTCAATATAATTGAATAAAAATATATATAACCCGATGCGTCTGAACTGCGCTACCTACTCGCGACTTGTGACATCGGCTTATTTACGTCGACCTGACGGCATTGAATTGATTTAAAACACGATTTAAAAAGTAATATCTGACTTCTTAATAGCGGGAATGATGTAGAATGACATTACAAACACATCGAAAAACGTGGAAAAAAATTGGTAAAGGCCTTGTGCCAGTTAACTGGAAGATCTGATTAGTGACACGGATTATTACAGAATTTTAAGTCAAAAATACGGATTGCCATCCTCAAAATGTGGCAGGTTTGTTTCACCTTCTTCCTTTATCGAGCTTGAAGATCACTGTGCTACTTACATCAGCAAAAAATGCTTCTGCCATTTGTGGCCACACGTTTTTGTCCCTCGACTGTCTTTTCGGTGGTGAAGTCAGGCAGCCCTCAATCAGCGTACTGCTTGACGTGGAGCTAAAACTGGAAAGTTAAATTATACGGAATGCAGGAAAGAAGTATTAATAATGTAGCCTTTAATTAACAAAACATTTGTCAAACCCTTTAACTGCATTATGACAAGCTATATATTCCGATCTAACAGCAAATTGTTAAAATAATTTAGCCGTAGCAAGTTCAGAAAAGTCAGGTATCGTTATAACGGCCAGCTGTTCGTCATTGAGTACGGACTGTAACGCACGGATCCGTTCATTGATCCCGAAAAGTACGTCGGCGTCGTAGGCGACGTGGACATTGCCGGATATGACGTCATCAAAGGCATAGATGATTGCAAGAGGGTGTTTGACATTGTCACGCCTGCTGGTGACACGGATGACGGAGACAGTGTCACCGAACTATTAACTCCTGACGACTGATGAGACGGCAGCGTCATTTTAAAATGGTCGATGTAAGGCGATGGCGGTGACATGTTGGACGCGTTGTGCATGCTGGGAACGGTCGCACTCATCGGACTTCCGGCGACGTTGAAATCGTGCATCTGCGCAGCTGCGACCAAGTAGGGCGACGAGTACGGGTGGTAGCCAATGGCGGCCGGATGTGGCGTCATCGGCACGTATCCCATGTTGCAGCGGTAGGCGAGTGGCAGTGCGCTGATGTTCATGCTGATGTCATTTCCGTTGGCGCGAGCGCGTCGACGCGCCTGTCGCCGCCGGTAGTCGCCCTTCGAGAAGTCGTCGACGCAGGCGGGGTGGACGGCCCAGTAGTTGCCCTTGCCATTCTCGGCCCGACCCACTTTCACAAAGCACTCGTTCAGACTCAGGTTGTGTCGGACGCTGGGGACAAACAGATGCAAGTGTACGTTAAGTGAACCACTCACTGTATTAACCTTATGGCCGTTGACATCATTTACAGTTAATTGTGTCGCAAAATTATGTTGCCAATTGAGTGCGGTTGTTGCTAAACAAAGTTTGTCAAGGCAACCATCACAAATTTTGTTTAGCGACAATGTTTAAACTCCCCCCTCCACGTCCAGTTCTCAGTCAAACAACTTGGAGGTAATGAACGAGAACTGCTGACGTCACGACATAGACCTGGCGATATTTGCAAATACGTTAGACACGACAACTACTCTATTTAAAACTTGTATCTATACACTTATCTGACAATTCAGACGTAAATGTATTTAGCTGATTCGATACAACCTGTAGGGCCTAGTGATCAATTGCATCAATGTTTGCATAGCGTCGAGAAATATGCACTTCAAAATTAGCACAAAAAGTTCACTGCTATTTACATTAGTTGTGTTTATTACTGTCACATGTTCACTATTTGGTTACGTAGTGGGCTGTACTATAGGTGTCTTGCTGCTTGGAGCAACCGATCAATCTAACAGGACTAATAGACAGCCAATCAGAGCGGGCGTTACAAACCTGTTTCGCCAGGCCCGGTCTTCGTTGTCGTAATACGGGAAGTGCGTCATCACGTACTGGTAGATGTCGCTGAGCACCAGACGGCGCTCCGGCGAGCCGAGGATGGCCAATGAGATGAGCGCTATATACGAGTGCGTCGGCTTCTCGCTAGAGGGCGTTGTGACGGGTGAACCCCTGGCGGACTCGTCGCGAGGCGCAACATCGGTGGCGCGAAGTTCGCCGAACGGCGGCGACGAGATGCCGCTGTCGGGGGAGGTGTTGCTGTCGCGCGGGGGCGTACACGTGTGTGCGGATCTGGTCACGGACCGGCCGGTGTCGTCTGTAGCGTAGACGCGGTCATTGGCGGACGCCGTCGGCCGTGGAGGCGACGTGATGCTCTCAATGCTGAACGGGTGCATGCTGAAGTCTCAACCTGTGAAGTGACAACGGGGCGATATTAGCAAATAAAGAATACAATATTATACAGTGAGATAATCGAGCAAGATTTGCGGCTACGGTACACTAAGTAGATCGAGGTACGGCTATAACTACGGTACTCTAGATAGATCACGTACTCCACAAATAATAAATATTATTATTATTACTACCGCTATCGGTAACGTTAGGCAGTCGGCGTTTTCGAATAACGGCTAGACACCAAGGTATTCACGTTAATTAACATTTATATATTTATATTTTCACATGCATATTGGATATGGACATAATGTACATGAATGCATTCCTTGACACATGAAAACAACTAAGGTATTGATAATAGGGTATGCAATAAAGATAGTAAGTTATGCAATTACACCTCTGTAATGTATGCTAAACATTAAAATCACTAGAGTGTACACTAGGGTTACTCCGAGACTGCCGACATCATTGGTTTCTTGTAAGTACCAAAGAAATGTAGCCGTCGTTGCCCAAATGATAGGCACTTGTCGAATTCAGACCCATCTTCATTTCGCCATTATAAATACATCTTCGCCTAAATTCGCCGGTTTAGTGACTATAATTTGTGAAAATATCGTACGACAAGCGCGATTCACCACTGTCTGATGTATCAATAATTTATTGCCGAATACTTGTCTAGCGTCAAGTGCAAAATGTGGAATAATACTAAGAAAACGTTGCTGCTAGACTTGAAGTTGTTAGTTCGACGACCATATGACTTGGTTTCTTGTTTTACTCGATATGGGAACAAAACGTCAATTTCAGCGTTTAGTTTGTGCTGATGATATACCTAAAGTGTTGGTGCATTATTATCTTCCGTTGGGTTTATTATTCGCAACGGCATAACGGTAAACATATGACTTTTGTGGCAATTATCGATAAATGCAATAATAGAATGTTGTCATTACCCAAATAGTATGAGTTTAATTAGGCAAAAAACACCGGACACGAATGACGCATGCGCCAGACCTGGCCGACCACATTTTACATGGCACTACATAAAATACTTTGTGGGATTGTGTTCCTTTCTATATGTCATATCTTCATCATATTTTATTACACAACATATGAGCTGAATTATTTGATCATTTTACAATTTTTTCTCAATATTGTGAAAAAGCGAAAATAATAATCTCGACTTTGCATTTGCTAATTTCTGGGGTAGTGCATATATCTATTGACTTTCATTTGGCGAAACCACAGCAGGATTAATGCACTAGTCTTCCAATGGATCGCAAACGTCAACCCGCCCCTCGCGCCAACCTCCCGAATCTCTCCATCCTATAAGTGTTAATACATTTTATCGTTTTGCTGCGGGAAAGGTCTTATTAAAAACAGATTTCCAAAACGTTAAAAAATCGCT
>OZ024866.1:41980850-42070850 GCA_964017155.1 Oasisia sp. SBJ-2009
AATACGGTAGGATCGTATATTTTGGCAAACTATATGGCTGTTCATAAGTGACGAGTTTCAGCCCCCTTTTAACGTCGGTCCTATCTATATATCTAAGTTTGGAACGCAAAATATTAACTACTGAGAACGACAAGCGCATACCCTGGCAGTGACCACCGTCAGTGCCAGCATTGAAAAAGTCAGTTTGGGGTACATATTCTGACTAGTTTAATGAGACCTTATAAGATCATAACATGTTGTGACAAAACACATGTGTATGTATACAGATTTTTTTGCGGTGGCTACTTGCGTACCACTCACGTACAAATGCATGTAAAACACCTAAAGTCAATCTTGTCAAAAGTACCTCAACATAGTCATAACCGTAACACTAAACCTAACCCTAAACCTTGTTCCACATAAGAACAACCAAAAGGGGCATTTGTACGTGAATGGTTAGCAAGTAGCCATTGCATTGCCGTTTTTTTTTACACTGTTTAATGCGACAGTATTGCCATCTAGCGGAAATTGTGTAACCGATTGAGTTTAGTTTGCCACAACTGAGGCAGGGGGCGAAAATGTTCTTTTCTTTCCATGTCATGTGACAGTCCGAGAACGAACGAGACCGAAGGAATTCGCCTTTGTATATTACCGCATGGATATATAGATCGCTATAAACATTTACTTTCATTGTTATAACTAGGCGGTCTTCAAGTTCAGAATTACGATATGTTAACAGACTAGGTTATTTTGACGGTAGCGATACATATATTTTTATATTGGTCTATCTGTACGGTATATGTATTAATGAATTTGGTGACGAAAGTGATACGCCCAATGTATGAGACGGCATTGTCAGACTGATTTTGTGGCCGTGTCGTGCTGTGGCTGTGGTGGTTGTGTCGATAAGCGTGGTCAGAATAAAATTCGACTTGGGATCTTTAGACCACTGGTATGATAAAATAAACCAGTCGACAGCCTTGTGAACTTCGATGGAGTGTCCCCATGTAGCAGAAAATGTTAAAGTCACGCCAAATAATGACAAGCCGTTTCAACTGTCGCCGTTCTGTTCGGGTAGGTGACAATGTGTGCCGAAGTCGAAAATGCATCGCATGATACAATCATACATACATCGTTTGTAATGAACATATTTTGCGTTGCAGCGTTTCCAGTTATGATTTGTATTGAATGAAGAATGTTCGAGCCACTCACGATCAACTAGACTGTTGCTTGAGCTGCCTAGCTGGAAACCGTAATTTTATCCTTCAACCTAGGGCTAGACCTAGTCCTAGTCGGCTACTGTCACAATACAGCCTACGCTCGCCACAGTACAATATACAGCATGGAGGTGCACTACCACCACAAAGTGAAACTGCTATTCTACTTTACAATATTAGTTGCTATGAAGATTTACATTTTACAATATAAACAACAATAACACAGTGAGTAATATAGGCCTATATGTATCTTTTAGGCCAACTACATGTTTAAATCATCTGTTTTGACAAACTGAAACATGTTTTTTAGTAAACAAATGTAAATGGTAGCTACTTAGAATTATTTGTTTATTATGGAGAACTGAACATCTTTTGATGAAAGGAAATGAAATATATATTCAACCAAACAACATTTCTGTTGCAGTATGTAAAGATGGAAAGAACGTCTGGGTGTGTTTGACGTGCGGCTCGGTGAACTGTGGCAGGTTTGTAGCACCATCAGCTTGTTCATTTGTTTCGTAAAGTGTGGTAGCCCCGACTTCCAAGTAATGTCCCATAGGTAATTTAGATCACAGTAACTGATGTTTTTAATACTGAACATATTGAATAAGATGTATACAGTGAAAGAGATGGGATTATTTCTCTGATAAATTGAAAGTTACTCCACTGTTTTTCCTCTCATTTATGGCTGATTAACCAATTTCTCCCTGAAATGAAAAAAAGCAAATGTAGTGTCAATATATACCAAAGATCAGTTGTGAAGGGACACAAATGAACATAGAAAGAGGCAAGTGATTATATACCTGGGGGGAGAATAACTTATAGTGTACGTTATTTTGTATACTGGTATGCAGATGAGGGGAATGTTGTGTTAACTTTCAGGTATGTGAATGCACATGCCAAGGCACACTTTGAAGCCAACAAGCCCCAGCACTGTGTGACAATGGACTGTGACAGCTCAGCTGTATTCTGGTGAGACACTTCCTCTTGTCAGCAGTCAGCATATTCATTCCCACAAGAGAACAGCCTAGTGTGGTCTATGTAATGTGGTGCACACCTTGGGGACAATTATATCGCTTTGGTGTCAATACATTTGTGTGTCTTTTCATATCTAATACAAGTGTAATTTAAATTGTCAAATTTATTTGATCAAAAAAGTACAGATATAAGTTACTTGGTCATTGTCCTCCCCTCTTTAAGATGTGTGTGTGTGTGTGTGGGTGTGGGTGTGGTGTGTGTGTGTGTGTGTGTGTGTGTGTGTGTGTGTGTGTGTGTGTGTGTGTGTGTGTGTGTGTGTGTGTGTGTGTGTGTCTCAAATCACAAGGTCTATCGCTACTGGCCAAAATCACTCCTAAAATGGTGACAATATGAATTGGTAGCAGACTGTTTACACAAGGCAGAGACCGATGTGATACAGGCTCGTGATGACACTGTCTGGTTCAATTGAGGCTGACCACAAATTCATGAAATTGCTCTTTGATGTTACATGTTCCCACAGTAAAAATGGCGAACTTCCTGAGAATACTACAATTTTTGTAAACAATTGTTGACGAAGGTATTTTCACCGTAGCCGTCACTACCTCTAGAACAAGTGCAAGTGACTTCTAGCAGTGTCTGTTTCCCTTCCAGTTACATGTGTGATGAGTTTGTTATCAACGACACGGTCACTAGTGATATTCAACAGATTCGCCAGCATCTTCAGACAATACTCAGGTGAGCACTGTAGCGTGACAGCAGTGTTTTAATCTATGCCGTCTGTTTACTTCTGGATACATGTTAGGAAGAGTTCAGATCAATCAACAAATTTCCCAAAGTTGTTGGAATCCCAATATAATGACCCATTCGCATCCTACAAAGCAGCATGTGGCTAAAATCACCCAAAATTGTATCACATGGCTGGAGGTTGACCACACTCCTCGTGACTGATTTCATTGGTTGAGGTTAAAGGGATGAGCCAAGGGTAGTGAAAGTTGGTACTGACATAATCAACAGAAGCGACCCCTGCCACGCAAGGATTGTGACCCACACCCATGTGCAGTAAAACCTGTTCACCATAGGCACAACAGCATTTTGTTCTGTGTGGACAGGTGACTGCTATGTACAGGTAGTGTTCAATGCAGACTAGCCATTTGGGACTGTCAACTGTCCATTGTAGGCAGGTGATTGCTAAGGACAGGTGTCTACATGTTTCATAACTTTCATAGCGTATAATGTACTGTTTTTAAGCTCTTCCGAGAATTCTACAAAGGAAAACCAGGAATGCCGAACACGACGCAGTATGGAGACGAAGGAAAATCCGGGAAAGCGACATCGGGGAAAAGCGGGATCATCGGGAGATGACGGCTGTTCTGATGGTCACAACAAACGTCACCGATCAGTGAGTTCTTGACCTTCTCTGTTTCACTCTATAATTGAGCTGTTGTTGTTGTACTGTGTCAGTTTGACACAAGACAAGAAGTTCGTGTTTCACCTGGCTAACACAGCTAATGTAGATTCTGTTTTGACCGTATTGTTTTCTTTTTCAGGACAAAGACTTGGCAAAGTTAAAACTCCGTACATCGGGAATTCGTAACCTAGGCAACACATGCTTTATGAATGCCGTCTTACAGTCACTAAGGTGGGTGCCAGCAGTTGTAGCTACATACGAACGTGTTGTTTGATGTAGAAACCAAATAGCTGCTGTTTGTTACAGACTAACAGTAACATCACACAGCTGTTGCCTTTGTTACAATAATATCACACAGCTGTCGTTCTATGGTTACATCAAGCAGCTGTTGTCTTTGTTACAGTAACATCCAGTCGTTCTGTGGTTACATCAAGCAGCTGTTGTCTTTGTTACAGTAACATCCAGTCGTTCTGTGGTTACATCAAGCAGCTGTTGTCTTTGTTACAGTAACATCCAGTCGTTCTGTGGTTACATCAAGCAGCTGTTGTCTTTGTTACAGTAACATCCAGTCGTTCTGTGGTTACATCAAGCAGCTGTTGTCTTTGTTACAGTAACATCCAGTCGTTCTGTGGTTACATCAAGCAGCTGTTGTCTTTGTTACAGTAACATCCAGTCGTTCTGTGGTTACATCAAGCAGCTGTTGTCTTTGTTACAGTAACATCCAGTCGTTCTGTGGTTACATCAAGCAGCTGTTGTCTTTGTTACAGTAACATCCAGTCGTTCTGTGGTTACATCAAGCAGCTGTTGTCTTTGTTACAGTAACATCCAGTCGTTCTGTGGTTACATCAAGCAGCTGTTGTCTTTGTTACAGTAACATCCAGTCGTTCTGTGGTTACATCAAGCAGCTGTTGTCTTTGTTACAGTAACATCCAGTCGTTCTGTGGTTACATCAAGCAGCTGTTGTCTTTGTTACAGTAACATCCAGTCATTCTGTGGTTACATCAAGCAGCTGCCGTCTCTGGAGCATCAACTGTCAAAGAAGAAAATCACGACTCGGCGACTAAAGGACGGCGAAGACGTGTAAGTGCTTTTATTAGGTGTCAAATAGTCATTGTGTCAACTTGATAGTGAGATTTGGACTATTATATGTGCATCCACTCTGTGATATTGGGGTCTGTTCACCTCACTTTTGTCTAGTTTATTAACTTCTTTGGACCATTGAGTTCTTAAAAGCATGTTGTTGAGCGGGAAGAGATTGTACACTTTTATTTACAGTGAGAAGGGTAGGTGATAGTCAAGCCCAATTAGCATTTAACAGCTTCAGTTTAAAGAAGACGTATAGTTAGTAAGAATGCTAAGACAGTCATCAGGTAATAATAAATTACAATATGCAGATATTGGTTAATTAGAAGTGGTCTGAATGTGTTAATGAGTTGCTGTGATGCTGACTGGCTCAGCAGTATGTCATGTTGTCTTGTGTCTAGGTTTGTGGTGGAGGAGCTCCGTGTCATGTTGTCTTGTGTCTAGGTTTGTGGTGGAGGAGCTCCGTGTCATGTTGTCTTGTGTCTAGGTTCGTGGTGGAGGAGCTCCGTGTCATGTTGTCTTGTGTCTGTAGGTTTGTGGTGGAGGAGCTCCGTGTCATGTTGTCTTGTGTCTGTAGGTTTGTGGTGGAGGAGCTCCGTGTCATGTTGTCTTGTGTCTGTAGGTTTGTGGTGGAGGAACTCCATGTCATGTTGTCTTGTGTCTGTAGGTTTGTGGTGGAGGAGCTCCGTGTCATGTTGTCTTGTGTCTAGGTTTGTGGTGGAGGAGCTCCGGAAGACGCTGGTTGCGCTGTGGCAGGGCAACAAGTCGGCCATCTCCCCCGAGTCACTCTTCTCTGTCATATGGAAGGTCGTCCCTCGCTTCAGGTGAGGCTGACTCCTGTCTGGTCCTGCTGCAGGGCGGGGAACTTTTGTAGGTAGTCGTAGCAGATGAACTTAGAGAAGCGATGCAGTGATAAACATAGAAATAATAATACATTTCTGTTTGCTGTGGACACCCGGGCTGAGAGGTGCAGAAAACATGAAACATGACTAAGTAGTGCATGAGTCATCATGTGTGCAAAGCACTGCAAACACAATGTCAGTAGGCACTCTCAGCATACACGCACACACATACACACGCACACACACTCATACACACACTCACACACACACACTCACACACACTCACACACACACTCATACATACACACGCACTCATACATACACACGCACACACACATACACACACACACACATACATACACACACATACACATACATACACACACATACATACACACACATACACACACACACATACACACACATACACACGCACTCATACATACACACGCACACACACACACACTCACACAGTTTGATCATCATGTAGTTATTGGTGTCTATTAGAAAATTATATTATTTCTTCCTGTGATATATTAATAAAAATATTAATAAAAAATAGACCATGAATACTTATGTATTCAGACATCTGTGTTGGGCTCCCTAATAATCTCCATCAATAATTGGTTTTTTCTTCTGTGAGTTTCTGGACACTCATGATTACAGTCTAAATGCTATAAGTAATAACTATTTTTTCAGGCACCAAAAATAGTTTTTATACTTCTTGTTTTCAGAGAGCTGATAATTTTATTATCTTTTTGAGTCTGGATACAGTAAGTCATTACAGTAGACAAACATTAAAAAGACAAACTGTTTGGATTTACAAAAGATTATCAATTTTTTTAACCATTCCCCCAGTCCGTTGTCAAGTCCGTTGTCAAATAAATTATATTGTCAAATAAATTATATTGAGAACTGCAATTTTGTGATTCTACGTGTATACGTATATATGTATCTGTACTTTATAAGTTTATGTTTTGGGGTCACAGGAAGACGGCACATTATGTGCCATGTGACCATCACGTAACAATACTTTTTTGTTTTGTTTGCTAATGTACATGTATTCTTGTTGTTGTTATGAAATAAAATTTGATTGATTTGATTTGTAGACACGTTACAGGTGTAAAATGTTACAGCCTGGTTCAGTGAGTGTGGAAGTGTTACATGAGCAGCCATTCTCTTGCAGGGGCTACCAGCAACAGGACGCGCATGAGTTCATGCGATACCTCCTGGACCGGCTCCACTCCGAGCTCCTCACCCTCCTCCCCTATCCCAACTCAACCAGTCCCTATATATGCCCCAAGGGAAAAAGCACGATTGTGACGGCGATATTCGGAGGTATCCTCCAGAGCGAGGTGAACTGTCTGGTATGCGGGATGGAATCACGCAAACATGACCCGTTTCTAGGTGCGTTCTTCTTGTGGCGACGTCTGGTGTTGGCACTTGGTTTGTTTCTCGTAACTGATCATCCATTCGGTTAAATTGATCGATCGATGATTGATTGTATACTGATAATATGGAAACTATTTCAAAATCTGTGACTTGGTTCTATTCTCGTAATTGATCATCAGTTTGGTTAAAACTGAATGACAATTTATCATAGTCTATAATATATATATTGTGTAATAATAGGGAAACCTTTCACACCTAAATCTTTCAATATCAAGATTGGGGGACATCAAGACAACATTTATTTGTGAGTGGATATTTGTGAGTGGAACTTGGTAAATGTGTTGTTTGCCTGAGCACCAAATAGCATAGTTCACCTCATGTTTCACACACAACCTGAGGGAGCACATTCACTGGCTCACTTGTCTCACACTGACAGACAAGTAGAATTTCAAGTGTATGTTATTATAATGTATATATATATTTTATACCCACTGACACTCATTGTATGATACTGCCCTGTCGTCTGTCTACAGATCTTTCACTTGATATCCCGACCAAATTCACGGCGAAAAGCGCACATCCAAAAAATGGAGAAGACGTCTGCTCCATCTCAGGTGGGTTCATGGTGAGCTGAAACAAACCAGCATTTTATTTATTAAGTAAGAATGTGAGTAGTGTAAACACACACGCCAACATGCTGTTTACATTATGTTTCGTTGAAATCCGTATTCTTTTTCACATTCTATATATACAGGTGAATTTGTTTCATGTTTTCTTGATTCAGTCCGTTGCATTTCACTTGAGTGTAGGCTTCTGTAAGGTTACATAATATACTGTAAGGCCACTAGGATTGTGTTGTAGTCTAAATTAAACCTAACTGTTGAGTTTAAAATGGTCAAACTATGTTGTCTAGAGGTCAGTGGAACGGCTTTTTAAGCAGATTGTTGTTGGTTGTACTTTTAACGTAATGTTGGCAAAATAAACAAATAAACAACACAGTGCTGTAAACATGCAATAAACATTTTATGTGTTCATTGCCCTGTGCCAGCGTCAGCTGTAAGCAGGTGCTTTCTGCACTTAAACACCAACTGTTTAACAGAAACTGTTAAATTACATTTCTTGGTTGGGACAAAAGCATCTATGAAGAAAATTTACTACGTTTACATGTGAAAATGTCTGACATTTATCAGATATTTGGTGGTACACTTTACTCACACATTGTTGTATGTTTGCATGTGACATTTATCAGATGTTTAGTGGTAGCTTTTATCCAAACACTTGTATTTAAGAGCAAGAGTAAGACAGTTTATTACCAAGTAACATCATAAATGCACAAGGATTTTTTTGCATTGTGGCGTTGACATACACACATTCTCATACCTCCATCTGCACTGGTAATTCTAACTATGAACACAATCATGAAAAACATACAAATAAACACCCACTGCCACATAATCGTCACATTTTTATAGCGCTGTTCCAAAATTCGTTGCTCACAGCGCTGTACAGAATGTTCTTGTAAATAAATAAGTCTTTAATTTTACTTTAAATGCAGCAGTGGTCATAGATGACAATGTTAGATGCTGCGGTAGTGCATTCCATAGACTTGGGGCTGCCACGCTGAAAGCTCTGTCACCCCAGTGACGCCTTGTGCTTGGCACACACAATAAACTGTGTTCGCTGGAGCGCAGCGACCTAACTGGCTGGCGTCGGCTTACACATTGTTCAATGTAGTCAGGCGCTTGGCCATTCAATGCCCGGTGAGTGAGTAGCAGGATCTTGAACTCAACTCGCACCGCTATCGGCAGCCAGTGTAACTTCTTTAGCAGTGGTGTAGCATGGCTGTATCTCATAGCGCCATCGATCAAGTGGGCTGCCCAGTTTTGTATTTTCTCCATGCACCGGCTCCATCTTGGATCTGTTTAACCATGTGCGTGGCTGCAGATTGTCTGGCGAGTTTCACAGAGGTGGAGGAGCTGGAGGACTCGGAGCTCTACATGTGCAGCAACTGTAAACGCAGACAGAAGTCAACAAAGAAGTTCTGGATACGGAGGCTGCCGAACGTGAGTCGGGTGATGGGATATGGACGTAGGTTGAGACGTAAAACAAATTTGGTGAAAATGACAAATCCAACACCACACGAGGTCGTCAGTTTGTGTTTTAATCTGGGCAGGGTCAGGGGACAGGTTGTTGCTTTCTGAAATATATAAGTAAACTGCCCCAGTCCTGTAATTTCTATTATAAACTTGCCCTACTTATCATAGTGACATTGTATTCAGACGTGTTCTCGGACACTCAAAAGAATCCATAAATGTACTTTTGGATTGACGCTGCATGTCTATGTAAGCAGACATAAAAAAGCCTGGCACACTTTCAAAGTTAAACCCAGAAACAGCTTTGAACAATTGTAAAATGTCACCCAGGCCACAGGACAAGATATAACCGACATGACTTGTTGCCTAGCAAAAGCTTCAAGCCAACAAAATGGATGCCGAGCTTGTGGTGTAATCAGACATTCCAAAGTAATTTTTTTTAATTCTGGAAATGAAAGCGTTTTTTATTCAAAAACATAAGGTAAAGTTTTTGAAGTTGCAGCGGCATACAGGAACGTTTGATTGATGAGATGGCATGCTGCAGTAGCAATGCGTATATAGCGTTATCACACCATTGTTTGTTAAGGCTTCATGTAAGATATTGATTATGACATAAAAAAAACAGGATATTTCTGTCACATCACAGTTTAAACTGTGGTTTTTGATGTGTTTACAAAATGTGTATTTGGCAGAAGATATGTACTGCATACATAGAGTATACTCCCTGTCACCTGTCACCCTGTCACCTGTCCCCTCCGTCGTGTCACAGGTGCTGTGTCTCCATCTCAAGCGATTCCGCTGGCAGTCTTGTTTCCGTATGAAGATTGACACGTACGTCAGCTTCCCGTTGCGAGGCCTCTCCATGGGCAGTTACGTGCTCAACAACCTGGTGAGTGGCGCCCCCTGGCAGCAGTATGGATAACGAGGCGACTGGATGTTTTATCTAATCATCAGTGATTAACTTCATGGTGATATTATTTCTAATGTGCATGAATTTTTTTTAATGTGAACTGAACTATCTTTTTGTTAACATTTTTGCAATGTTTTATGGCAAAAATTTGATCAATAATATATTATTACTACATCATTTTCAGTAATGTCTATACCATATCTATTCTAAAATGTATAATTTTGTGAAAGTTACAATGAATCAGCCAATGAAACTGTCCATGAGGTGTTTGCTGCGCTGTGACTGTCACACTCCTTCTGTAGCACGAGACACGGCACAGTTCCTCCGGCAGTGACAGTCACTATGACCTGGCGGCCGTCATAGTTCATCACGGCTCAGGGTAAGTTCATGGTTCATCACTGCTCAGGGTAAGTTCATAGTTCATCATGGGTTAGGGTGAGTTCATATTCCATCACAACTCTAGGTGAGTTCATAGTTCATCACAACTATGAATGAGTTCATAGTTCATCATGGGTTAGGGTGGGTTCATATTTCATCACAACTCTAGGTGAGTTCATAGTTCATCACAACTATGAATGAGTTCATAATTTATCACAGCTCTTGGTGAGTTCATAGTTTATCATGGGTAGGGTGATTTCATAGTTCATCACTGCTCAGGCCTCAGGGTGAGTTCACAGCATATTTACAGCAGAATACTTAATATGCTCAGGATAACTTGCACAAAAGATAGTTTCAAAATGCATTACAAGCCAGCTGGATTTCAGTTTACACAGTCCGAGTGAAACTTTCAGATTTGGTATCGATTTTGTGCAGAACTTCTTTTTATCCCATCATCGCAGAGATGTTAGGAGCCGGCTTATGTTTTTAAAATGTGGTCAATTTAGCCAGGAATGAATCAGACAGCTGTCAGTGTTCATGTTGCTGACTGTGACTTACATGTTGCTATGTCGCCTGTGATGTTCACGTTGGTGTTGTGTGTTTCAGGGCTGGCTCAGGACACTACACGGCCTACGCTGTACACGAAGGTAAGACTTTCTACTGCCCTACTTGACAGTTGGTTGGATCGTGGATAAGCACTGCCTTAGATCAACTTGGGTCAACCATACGCGTAAATTGATATAATTACTTTGAAAAAGCATTTGATAACACTACATGGTGTGGTGTGAGCTTGTCCACAGGTCTAGGACTGCTGGGTCAAGGGAGGGAGAGTTGTAATGTTGCAAGTGTAAACATTATCACCTGATACTGTAAACAAATTATTTGGGTTGTTTTGAGTGAAATTAGATATACTATTGGTGAGGAAAAAAATGCCATTCATTCAGCGGAAAATATCTTATGTCTAACTCGCGATATCCCAATAGCGATGACTCTAATGTAAAATCTAACAGTTGTGTGAAGCTGGCAAATTTAACTCAGTCCAATAACACCATAGTATGTATGTAGCGTTGTTGCTGACAAAATCTCACACAATTACGTGTAGTCTGGCTAATGTATCTACATTTATTGTGGGAGGAGGCAGACTTTGTCAGGAGCGAATCACACATAATGTTATCTGTTTTATTCTTCCATGGTTGTATGCATATTACATTTCTGGATCCTGTCTGCAGAAGGTATTTAAAATTAAGTTCGCGCTGACAGTTTGACGTGTCCGACTTGTAGGTCAGTGGTACCACTTCAACGACAGTTCAGTGACGCCGTGTGACGCGTCGACAGTGCACAACTGCAAGGCGTACATTCTCTTCTACGTGCGGCGTGACGTCAACCTGCCGAACCACACCACTGTACCCAGCTAGGTGGCAGCACTCATCTTGCCGAATGGGCGGACATGGAACAGGCGCGGAGCAAGGGTGTGTGAAGGTCGAGGAAATGTCACTCCGGAAGAAAGCGAGGGATGATGGGGGTAGAGGGTGAAGGTGCGATGGGAGAGGGAGAGATGGAGGTGGGGTGAGGGTTGTCAGTGAAAGAGTTGTAGGGTTCGGATGGAGATCAGGGAGTGGAGTTGACGAAGCTAAGCTGAAAGAAGGGATGAGTTCGAGTGAAGGTCAGAGAGGGGTGGGTGAAAGTGAAAGTGAAAATGGGTGCTGTTGAAAGGTATGGTCCAGGAGAATGGTCTGGACCAGCTGTAGGTGGCAGCTAAGTTAGCACAGGCCACACACAACGCCCCCAGCCGCCTGGTGTAGACGGCATCCCGCTGGATCACCTACTTGTAGCTTCGACGGCTTAACTAAGGATACGCATCTTAAGTTGCTCTTGTAGAAGTTACCAATGCAACTAGTGGAAACGAAAGTGAAAGCAGTGTTGACTCCAGTGACAAGTGACGTCAGGTGACACACTGTACAGTACCTAGCACAATAGTGTCACCTTCAAAAAGCCTGCTGTGACACACATGGACACGTGTGTGTTCAGTACACCAGTCACATTTGTCCACAGCATAATCACTGCTTAAAATGAAAATGAATCACTAGCACGACATACTTAATAGTGACGCTAACATAGTTGTTCACACGGTTCTATCACCATAGACACAGGCTGTAGTTCACACGCTCATCTTTATTGGTTGCCATGGTTACGTGGATAACTTACAATCACCGCTAATTATAGCTATATTTGCCACCACATGCGGTTGTCATCAACTGTACTGGGACCAAAGCCTCGTCAACAGGCTGTCTCGACTTGTGATTCCATTTTTGTCAACCAGGTGGCTCTGCAGTTTTACTCTCGTGGGCTTGGCAAGCAAGATTGTTTATAAATTGCTGTGTTTGTAAAATCGCAGGTTTCTCTTACAGCTTAACAGAACATTTTGTCTTGCGGTGTTTAATGTAAATTTGCATGAATTAGACAAAACTAATGTGTGGTAATTATTTGGTTTCAGTGATTGTATCAAGGAGAAAAAGACATGTGGATGTCTGAAATTTTTACACAATGTAATTTCATTATCCTGTTTTGCTTGTGATACAGCGAAGTAACATGAAAATGAACTTGCATAAATATGGCTCATAGTACAGCTGTGCAGTAGTGACTGTTATCAAGCAAGACATGCTTAATAGATTCTTTATTGTCGTAAAATCTTGGGATACTTTGTGAAGTGTTAAGAATGTGTAAATTCGGAAGCTGTACTCGTGGCTTGGTAAACAGAATTAAAGGTGCCCAAATGTTACATTATCTACCTTCATGTGTAAAATACCACTGATCAACATGGGTAACAACACCATCACCACACATAATGACACATTTTCATAACTTGTAACGGAACAAATTATTTGAAAGCGTAGTTTTTAGTATTTTGAGTAATAACAATCGAAGTTACAAAGATCATTACAACATGGTTTCAATGGAGGAATTCTTACCTTAATATGTTTTGTAACAAGACAAACCTATAATCTATGTGACTTACAATGTGTTTATAATAATGTCCAATGTAGAATATGTTCTATTTCTGATAAGTTGCTGTTGGAAAGTTTGCCCAAGCCATGAGTGCAGTATCACAGAGGCTGCTTTGGAATATGTGCATTCGGCACATATTTCAACTGATTATCTAAACTTCATTTGCTGTGCTGAGGAATCACATAACCCTAATTTAATTTAACTGTCGGTGACAGTGTATAGTGTGGATTAACTGGGAGTGAAGACAACTCTTTACACTAACAGTGAGAGTTAAATATGAGAGAACTCCTAAGCTGTTCACACTTAGATTTATCATTAGGGGATTACAAGTACATAGGCTACTAGGCTACTTGTACGGCGTGATAGGCAATGTGACAATAGTGACTGTCAGTAATAACTTTATCTGTTGATAGCTATCGCTAATATTACACTGAACTGTAATTGCCATAACAATAGTTAGCAGACAGGTCAGTATAGCTACTGCAGCTACTGCATACTCATGTTGTTTTCATAAGTGTGGTTTTTACTTGTGATCATACTTATTTACTGACCTACCAGCATATGTGTGAACAACAGCAGCCTCATTTATGAATGATAAGTTATGGGTATCAACTGCCATCAGGGCCATAGACACCCAGATGTTGAGGACTAGGTATCCCCTGCTCTAGTTGGCAGTGTTCCCCTGGTTAATGATGGGTGAGGTGAGGTGAGGTGAGGTGAGGTGAGGTGAGCAACCGCTGAAGGTGCAGTTCGATGCTTTGGGGGCATGCCTCCAGAACTATTTTTTGAACTACAGTAGGTTTAAAATGGTGCATTCTGAAGTGTGTTTTAACTTATTCCTTAGCACAGTGGGGAAGGAAATTATCTGTAAACGTGTTTGTAGCATTACTTGTAAATAGTCAGCTGGGACAACAGGAAGTGGCCGTGAAATGGCAATATTGGCATATTTTGGGCAAGGTGGCTTAGAAAAACTGGTGGATCACTTCACTCGTCATATAGCAGGGAAACACTGTCATGGTATTGTAACACTACAGCAGCAGCCATGACACAATCACAGTAGAGAAAGGATCCCTGTTACTCATGGTAAAATATGATATTATATACCATTATCAAGCAAAAATAGTGTGGACAGTAATGACTTGGTGTATGGCAGACTGTTGGATTTAGTCTGCTCGGGTGAATTTTGCTGATGTCAGTGTTTACACCAGGGTCAACCAGCCAAGTAATGATTTGTGCGTAATAAAACAGAAGAAATATTTGTATACATGTTTAATATTGGTCTTGTCGTGAATTGGTGTATATCCACAACAAGTTCTGAAATATTACATTTTCATAAAATCTTCTGGTGAAATCAAATGCCGCGGAGATGTTGATTATAGGTACATGAAAGACAGTGTTAAATATGAGTGTTTTTCAGTGTCACTTGGGTAGATCAACTCTGTGGTATGTCATTGTTCGTTTCCAAGTGAACCGTTTGTCAGGTGATAGTGGTGCCATCTACTGTTGTATATAAGTATCGTTGCACAAAGGGTCGTATTTGTCGTACGGGAAATCGTAAGATTGTCAAGCATTCGTGCATTTGTCGCATTGGCATGTCTCAGTAATAAAGTCATATTGTCACATGTCATTGTTGAGTAATGGATATCCTCAGAAGTACATCAAGTAAAATGTGTTCAGAATTGGTTCAACCCCACCCCCCCCCCCTCCCTGCGAAACAGGGAGTAGCATTAGACTAGTAACATTTCAACTGAGATTTACCCATTTACCATATGAACAGCTGCCTAACAAATGCTCTGTGATGTTAATTTTCTCACATCTGCTCACAATAAACTTCCTGGTACAAATCCCCCGGGTAATGAGGTACCACAATAACTAATCCGACCGAGGGCGCTCTAACGCAACTAGGGTCTTTGTGCCGTCTTTTACGTATTCTTGACATGTGTAAAATACGGCACGGTTTTGCAGAACATTTTGCAGAACGCTTGTTTAAATCATCCTACAATCAACTGTTGAACTCACATGACTCCGAAGCCTCACATAGCTAAATATGGATACAGTCTGACATGTCCGTCAATGTGAATGCATAATAATAATTATATACATTGATGTACATTTATAGCCAATGGTGGCCCGACGACAGGTGTGCTGGCTCGATGCCGGAAAGGATGTTTAAAATCATCTACAGATTGCCGTATGCATCACACGAGACTGCTACATCTTCACACATAGTTAAATATTGATATCGTATAACACGTCCATCAACATGAAAGCATAATGTCTACATTAATGTTCATTTACAGTCAATGAATTCAAATTCAGTGCCAGTATGGCGTTGTTTTGGCTGTTCTGTCTATTGACCGAACATACGGTATGCCCACATACAAACTACCGCTAGCTATGCGCCTGCACGGTCAATAGCTTACCCTTCATATATACGAAAAGGATGATTTAAACAAGCATTCCATAAAACATGCAAACAAATTCACGTTATTCGCCAGAGGCGCTGATACGCAACTAGGGTCAGGTTGCGTATCAGCGCCTTTGGTGACTAGCGTGGATTTGTGGAACCCCATACCAGATGGAAGAACACCATTGTAAGATTTTGAGGACGAAACAAATGGGTATATCGTATTTTGCCCTGAATTCCTTCAATTTTCTTCTCAGCTAGCAAATATATCTCCTTCCTGCATATCTCTGAGATCATCCTACTGGTGACAACATCCTTCTCGGAAATCTCAACCCATGTGTGGATTTACAAAACAATCTAATCACTAGACTTAACTGGGAGACAAAGAACTGATGCAAAACAATGTTTTCTATAAATATTTATTACAGTCAATCTCTTTTATACAAACATTTCCTGAAAGTAGACAAACAAAGCAGGTTGATGACATAAATAAAATCAAGGTTCCTATTTCAGATTGCATCTTTGATGACTGTTTAATACAGCCATTGTATGCGAGTCTGGATCTAGTCGAGCAGGTTCGTAACCAGGAGTTGGCCCCACTGGACCGTGGGAATTGGCCACCCCTGCTTTGAGAAAGTTGATTCCTCCAACTTTATCTTAATCAGATTCCCACTATGTAGATGAGTATGACAGCATTGTGAAGGTCTCGTGTGCTTGAGACTACTGCAATTGCATGATGCGCATTTCATTTTCTGACAATAATCAAGAAAAATGACTTATTCCCAGGACAAAGGTAGCAATTACAGAAATGTTGTAACATGACTACCCACTAATTGTCAAACTATTAACATGACAAATTTTCATGTTTAATCACATTCAGTAGTTAAACCAGAAATGTGATAAATTAACAAGAAAATGTTTTGTGGCACAGCTGTATCATTGGCAGTATGAAATACAGCTTGGGTAACTAAAATGTATTATAAACTAACATTTTATATGGAAAAGAGGCTTCTATCACTATGGATGAAAAATGTAGGCTACCACTTACCCATAGCAAAACATAACGGAAAGTTGTTATTTATGCAATTAAAGTAGACCAGTGATTAAGTAACAACAACTAATGTGGTCCCTTTGTCCAAAGTTAAGTAAACTGGAAGCCGTCTAGATACATGTCAGTGCAATGGGGAACCTACAGAACTAATCATCCCGGTGGCGCCGTTACATAATCCCACCCTTTTGCCGTCAACCACCAGCGGCCCATTCATTCATTATATCCAGCAAGTGTTAATACACATTGTAGATATGTCTTATATCAATAACAGTTGGAAGAAGACCTCAAAGATGAACTGAAGCAAAACTAAAAACGTGCGCTCGTAAAGTTCTCAAATACGTCACAAACCAGAATTGCGTATCGGTGCTCCTAACTACCTGTAGGTTCCCCATTTCCATGCAGATAACAATAAACCCTGCTTTGCGTGAAGCCTACCTTACTCTCAAGTGCACCGTCTTCTAAATACTACACTTTAACAACGCGAAACCTGATCACATGTCAGCTATGCGAACTACTAACTCATACAAATGTCCGCAACACTTACCTGTCTCATTAGATGGAGATGGGTGGACTGCGCCCATTTGCAACGCAAAACTGCGGTTATTTCTGCCATTAACAGAAGTGGACAATTTTTATATTGGTTTCATTATGTATAATTTTAGCAAACTGCAAACAAATTGTAAATTTTAATTCGACTTGGGAACCTGTATGAACTGTCGTCCTGACATGGCTCATTAAACTGTCTGTTCTATAATATCTATAGTATTGTAACATACACAAATGTCCCGTTTCATCAAAGAAAACAGAAATTATTGTCTAGTTAGTAGATGCATCAGTTGATACTGCCACATACAGAATAAACTGTCACTGACCTTGTCTGTAAATTACTTCACTTTCACAGCAGAATCACAGAAATGTATTTGTTTTATAAATGCCAAGGTTAATTTCAGTCTTATGAGCATGATCACTGCAACATTCCCTCCGCCAGCACCAGTGTAGCGGGCCAAAGTTGCGTTCATTGTAGGAGATTTACTCTTGGAACATACTTGTAGTAGGATCTACCCCTGGCATGGTCCATGTAAATGGGTCTACTTTTGACACAGGAACTGTTGACCCGCCACACACTGACAGCTTCAGCTTAATTTTCAATTCCATGATAGATCAAATATTTAGACAATAAATTTACCCTTCACATGGGGAAATTTCACCGGTGGCTTACACTAAAAGGTAAACAAAATCTTTCACAAGAGAGCATATTTTTTATCACACCACATCCAGCCATTCTTGGTAACCTCACAGTTCACCTGGCTGAGACAAAAGTTCCAATAAATTACATTACAACTACATTTGCTACTGTGTACCTTCAAATTGACACCTTCAAGTAGACGCCTCCAAGTAGGCTGAGACAGACAATACATAGCTCAACAAAACATTGGGACTTGGACAGACCAGACACTTGGCAGTATGTGACATGGAAACAGGTTCATCACATCACAAGTTTGTGGACACATGGAGTGCTACAGAGATGATACTGACTACAAGTCATCTGCAGGTTTGACAGAGGTGGAGGGAGGGAGGGGGGGGGGGGTGGGACTAAACATACTCAATCTGTGTTTGGGCTGCATTAAAGTCAATGAATCCATTCCACAGCATGCCATTTGTGACACCAGCCAAAGATCAATACCTAGATCACAACAGGATCATTTCATTCTCTAATGTAAGTCATTGGCAGGATCATTTCATTCTTTGATGTACATCACTATTAAGATCATCTATGTCCTGATGTACATCACTGGATCATTTTAGTCCGTGATCTACACCAGTTGCAGGATCACTGCATTCTTTGAAGCATATCACTGTCAGGATCATTGCGTTCCTTGTCACACAGCACTGTCAGGATCATTTCATGAAGCACATCACTAGAAGGATCATTTCATTCATTGAAGCACATCACTGCCAGAATAATTTAATTCTCCGATGCACACAACTGCCAGGAAAATGTCTGTGTCATGAGTCAAGTATATCCCTGTCAGTATCACACCAGACTTGATAAGATGATGAGTTAACTTCAGTTGATCACAAACACTGATGATGCACTGAGCAACTGGCCTGTTAACAGCAGCAGTAGACACGGACAAGTGCACATCCAGCACAGCAACATTGCCACGTGCATTGGTTGTCAAACTATGTAGCACATGAGTTATCGTCTTGTCATATGGCTGGTCTCCTTGGCAGAACATGTCACAGTTTGTGCCTGTTGTGGCTGGGGTAAGTCAACAACCAGTTGGATCAGAAACAGAAGGACAGAAGCACTCGAGACAGCAGACTTCACACGGCTGTACCACGGTTGATGCAGTACAATGTTGGTAGTTCTCCAGTAAATCAACTATATCTGTCGGTGATCTTAGCACATCTGTCGGTGATCTTAGCACATCTGTCGGTGATCTTAGCACATCTGTCGGTGATCTTAGCACATCTGTCGGTGATCTTAGCACATATGTCGGAGATCTTAGCACATCTGTCGGTGATCTTAGCACATCTGTCGGTGATCTTAGCACATCTGTCGGTGGACTCAGTATTCTGTGACTGACCTACATTACTGCCATGTTTTGTGTTGCTGAGGCTCGCTTGTTTCGTCTGCTGCAAGACTATGAGTATGACTTTACAACGAAACTTGCAAAATTGTCAACGTGTCTGTAATGCCACCACCAATCATTGTCTTTGTAACAAACAGCCGTTGTCTTCACTAGATCTGTGACACCACCGCCAACCACAGTCTTTGTAACAAACTGTTACTTTCAAACAGATCAGTTATGTCACCAATCAGCTGTTAAGTCTTCAGCAGGTCTGCGAACTTGTCACTGAGTCCGTAGATGTCACTGATGCGGCTGCTGAGCTGCTGCTGAAGCAAGCGAAGTTGGTCCTTCTCCCGTCGCTGCGCCTCCCGCGCCGTCTCAGCCTCTTTCTGGGAACTCTTCAACTGCTTCCGCAAGTCTTCCACAAGGCCGTCCAGCGACTGCAACAGAAGGTGTTGTGTAGAAGACAGGCGGCTGTTTAAATTAGTTACAGATGTTTTTTCGGCTCAATTTCTTGCAGACTGCATTTAAAATAAATTTGAATACAATCAACACAGTATCCACTATTGCGTAGCTTTGGTAAGCTCATTACCAGACTACCAGAAAACTATAACTTATTTGATGTTTGATGTCTGATTCTCATGATGTGACTGAATTGGGAGATGTTGGTATCATGTGACCAGTTGACCGTGGTTGCCCAGTTGGTTTTCACAAATTATCAAACTAAAAAAAGTTATTTCTTTCAACCAGTGAAAAATGTACATATTCTCTTGTTAAATAAAACAGTCTGCACACGTTACATAAACTGTCTGGAAATAACGGAAACAGATGAGTCTGTTTTGAGACATCAAACGTTTATTCAACTAGAACATAATCAAACTGCAATGTTGCCGATCTTGAAGGGACGCTGTTGACTTCATATGACTTATTATACGCTATACCTTTTCGATTCACAATACTGTTTCATTTACAATATTTTTTATTTACATCTTATGTCCTAGTATAGCATTATTAAACCATATTCTTTTCAAGAAAGTTATGATAGCTTGAAACAAAAAGGTTGATTTGAATAAACAGCAATCCCTCACTCGGGGCATATGTGGCCAGTTCACTTGGGAGACTGGCAAGTGTATACTGGTTCTTAGAATAATTATATGATTTTGATTATGCAGAAATCTTTGCCAACATATATTTTCCACAACGCACCTGTGTTTTCTCAAGTAAGTTGCGATTCTCTGACTCGTAGGGTCGCAGTCGCTCCACCTCTGCCACTATTCGGTCAACCTCCTGAAAGATGAACAAGATTTCACACTGTTTAAACACATTTTTGATAAAATTTATGACATGCTAGCAATATTTAGCAGGACTTAAAAAGATCTAGTATGGCTCAACAACACTTCCCTAAAACAGTTGCAAACAAGGACGCATTTGGTTAACTACCGAATGCCCCATTGTCTACATCTGTGTATCCCACCCTTTTGGGGTACTTGAGGATGAAACATCATGCTGCTACCATGTGCAGATTCTACACTATCAGTACAGCATTTGAGCAATTTGTTTATCAATATCTCTATGAGGACAAAGACTATTCTATTCTAACATGACATGTATTCTCAAGGTCTCCTTCTTGGGTGAGTAAATATACTTCTAGCAATATGTTCAATGCCAGGACTGTTCAACTGACATCATAATTTATTTATTATTATTAATATTAGTTTTAATACATAATGAATAGCTTTATATTTTATTGTACAGCGCTTTGAACATATTTGAATATTGCGCTTTATAAATAATAAATATTATTATTATTATAATGGCATAGATACAAATTTCATTTCTTTCCAATTTTGTAACGCTAAATTATCAGGATATATTTCAATTCGTGATATGAGCCTCTTTAAAAAAAAACAAGTTGGTATATTAACAGGTAATACATTATAATCACACATGCTCGCACATCAGTGAATACGGTACATGCATGAGTGTCATTAAACATCTACTAACACACAACTGTAGAACTTGTACACTAAATAAAATGTAATTATTTATAAATACACACAAAAAACGCACACACACACACACACACACACACACACACACACACACACACACACACACACACACACACACACACACACACACACACACACACACACACACACCCTCCACTGTCTCTACCTGTTGCTTCTTCTCGGCCGCCACTTCAAGGTCGTGAACCTTCTCATTCGCACTGCCCAACTGTCGCCGTAACAACTCGGTGCTAGTGCTGCCACCTGCTGTGCCGTTCTTGTCCAACTCAAGCACCTGAATGCAGAACCAAGGAGTAATACAAATACATTCAACTTGAAAGTCACTTTGAATAATTTTTGTTTAAACATGCAACATTTTTGTATCCGTCTACAGTTGATCTTGTTCACACACAAATCACTCAGCAGCATATGGGTTAACATGCATTTTTTTATATGCTCCAAAATAAAATTTGATTAAACTGAATCTGGTAGCTACGAACAACATATTATAGGGTCCATAGGGCATACACTTCTGAGGATTTTAAATTCAAGGCAATTCAAGATTTTTCAGGTATATTTGTAACAGAAATTCAAGACTACTTTAAAGACAATATGCAGTTTTAATCCACTTTTACAATTAACAACCCAGTGAGCACGGGAATCACATAGTGCTAAGATCTGCCACCTACTTGCATATAGGTTTTTGGCTGATACTCGTCATGACAAATGGGCCAATAATAACTTTAATGCACCACAGTAAATTCAAGGCTTTTCAAGACAACTTTTTAAAAGTCAAGGATTTCAAGGCCTTGAACGAGGTCCAATAAAATTCAAGGCTTTTCAATGATGTCAAGGCCTTGTACAGGCCCTGATGACAGGTGACAGATGACATGCCTTGAGCTTCATGCGGGCACTCTCCTCCTTGTAGGTGGCCAGTTGTCTCTTCCACTCCTCCACGTTGGCTGTACTCTCCTGTAGCGCTGTCGTCAGACGCGCGTTGTTGTTCTTCAGGGTGTGTAGTTCCACCTCCCACTTCTTCGCATTTGCTGAGCTGTAACCACGGCAACCAGAGATCACTTCATGCCCCTGTGCAATGTACCTTCCCTTCACACCCTAACCTTGTACCCTCATTCCCTCTCCCTGTACTTGTATTTGGTTGTAGGGTGAGGCTCTGGTACAGTGTTGTAGCTCTCAACCAGTTATTTATCTCTATGGAATCTCTTTGACATTGTAATAGCATGTATATTCTATGAAATATACACTCCTATAATATTAGTGTGCATGCATTTATTATATATCTGTTTCATTATAACATTATTTAATGAGTTTTACCATTACAACGTGTGTGTGTGTGTGAGTGCGTGCGACTGCGTGCGTGTGCATGCGTGCATGCGTGTGTGTGTCTGTGTGAATTTTAATGCATAACTATATGTAGACATATACATATATTAAAATTGTACTAATATTAAAACGTAATAAGTGATAATGGATGATTACTTTTTGCAGTGATTTGCCGTTTTCTTCGGTTGTAACATAACAAAAGAAAGCTGAGCTGCTCAGCAATCAGACAAACCAAGGAAGAACATTTAATTCTATTAATTCTGGGATTTTAATTTGTATACTTAAATCTTCCCTAACACTAGGAACCCAGATATAAAATTACTGTCTGAGCAGGTGTACATTAATTTGTCTTTGTCCAGCACGTGTCCCTCCCTACCTCTGAGCGAGGGCAATCTTCAGTCTGTCGTTCTCATACTTGAGTTGCTCAATGACGGATGAGTTAGGGGTGCCTGGATGGCCCGGCCCGGGAGTGGTACCTGTGTGGCCCGGCCCAGGGCTAGACGAGGCCCGCTCCGCCAGCATGTGGTCAACCTGTCACAACAACGCTCAGTATGCTAATCTTAACAATGACAGTATAACTACTGAACAGTTGCAGATTTAATGCTTAACTATTTATGGAGATACAATGACTGGGATTACATTACATTCAAGTAAGGTTACTTTACTAATTATTCACACAAAGAGCCAAACTAAACCTAAGAAACAATGTATTTCCAATTCGAATTACCGAACCATGGAATAGACAAATTCTGGTATACCCAGGATATTGTGTATGACTTTGAAGCACCGTTAAGAATAACTAACAACAGAACCGGAACACGTGATCTTACATTAATAGATTATGAAAACGAAGAGCTGATCACAGAGGAACACAGAATCCTATGATCAGAACCGTCCTAAGGTATCCTAAGGTCCTAAGGTAAGGTTACTTTCACTCAAAATGTATTCATGTGGTTTTTGTGAAATCAACTGCACAGGTTCCGAATGCTATGAATTGTAAGTGATGTTAATAAGTCCTGTTAGATCTGTAATAATAATTACAACTGAGGCGATGGGTAGTCTGGTAATCTCAAGTGTTTAATTATATCTTGTGTTTACCCAGTACTGACTTAACCTATTCACAAAACAACCAACTAAGTATAGCAGTTATCACCATTACTTCTGATCTGAAATAAATTTTGGCAGGCCATTTAATTTCTGTCATTAGTAATTACAGCTAAATCGATAAAGTGAAACTGGTAAAGTGAAAGTAAAGCCAGTGGTGCCCTCTGGTTAATGACCTGCCACTCGATTAATTCACTGTTGCTATATTTCTTTGACATGCACAACTTATCAGACACTAAGTCACTGAATAACTGACTTGTTTATTTATATGCACTGTCAGTTGAAAGATGAGTGGCAAGTGGACTTGGGTGCCGGGGATGGGATACTATCATTCTGTCCCCAAAGTGAGCATGTTAAAGTATGTAGTTGTATTAGTAAAAGGGCAAGTTATATCAGTAGTTTACTTCTTCATGCAATTTGTCAACAATGTTATGTAATGTAGTAATGATATAACTACTTTTGTTTAGTCATTACTGAAAATGCAAAAAGGAAACCTTGTTTTGTCAGGACAGTGCCTAAAACAAAGAACACTTTTAAACTACTTTAACTTTGTTATATTTAAATAAAATATACCTTTTTTAGTTTGGGCTGCATTAAGCTGTATGAATAAGACTGAGTAAGGTTATCTATGAATACATATCCATTGGTACACTGAACAACAAGTCAGCTACATACTGATGAAATTTGATTTAAAATTTGAAATGAAGTGTCTGATAAACCTATCCAAATGTATAATTCAACTGGTATATGATGGATCACATAAACAAGATCATTTCTCCTTGCTGAATGCTGATAACTTATTTTAGGACATAATGTAGACATGACTTATTTGTATATAATTACTCTTGAGCTTTGTAATTTCAATAAAAAAAAATATCACAGAGAATAGCAGAATAATCACTGATAAAAACATGTGATTATGAAGCGAGCTTAGCAGCCAAACGACGCCTACCTGAGGAGGCTTAGTGGCGACACCTGGTGGAGCAAGAGCCGGGCCGTTGGAGAGAATCGCGTCTCCACCGACGTGGTTGTTGTCCCCCGTGCCATTGCTTTGGGCATGTAGTTTGGTGACCGACGGTTGCCGTGACAACTCCTTGACCTCCTTGAACTTCTCGACAAACTGTAGCAGAGATGATAGTTGAGGCACACAGTCGGAGGGGGTGGGGCACGGGCGGTTTTAAAATAGGGCTCCACTTAAAAATGACATGATTTATTTATAACTGTGTTTGGATATTAACGTTTTCCGCCACGATGGATTGTATTTCAGATGTCAAATTTTCAGGTATTAATAAGTGATCATTAGGAAAAGTAGTCTATTTATAACAAATCACCAAGGTATTATGGTTTGCAATAGATCAATTAGGACATTACACATAAATCCTTTGATTGCAATATAAAATGTTACTTGCAACAGTAGAAATCATGTGTGCAGGGAAAATGGCTAAAATATACATCAGGACTAAATGTTTGGTACAAATACTCCGGGAGTCTGCCTGTGTGTATGTACTGAAGTTTGGAAAATGGACATTATATGTACAGATGCATTCCTTAATTCTCTTGTAACACTCACAGATGACTCCAAGTGTGGGATGGTTTTAAAGTGAACAATGGCAAAGCTATGGTCCCTGGCCCGGCCCAGCTCGGCCTGGCCCAGCTCGGCCCGGTCTGGCCCAACATACCTGCAGCAGTTCCTGCTCAGACATGAAGCCCAGGCCATAGACGGTGTTGGCGCGAGAGTCTGACCACTGGCCAAACTTCTGGGAAGTCTTTGTAAACGTCATGTTTGGGGTGATAGTGCTGTTGATGATTGCCTGTAAACACAAAGTTCTTTGTAAACGTCAAGTTTGGGGTGATACTGCTGTTGATGATAGTGCTGTTGATGATAGCGCTGTTGATGATAGTGGTGTAGATAATAGTGCTGTTGATGACAGTGCTGTAGATGATAGTGCTGTTGATGATAGCGCTGTTGATGATAGCGCTGTTGATGACAGCGCTGTTGATGACAGTGCTGTAGATGATAGTGCTGTAGATGATAGCGCTGTTGATGACAGTGCTGTTGATGACAGCGCTGTTGATGACAGCGCTGTTGATGACAGTGCTGTTGATGGCAGTGCTGTTGATGACAGTGCTGTAGATGATAGTGCTGTAGATGATAGTGCTGTTGATGAGTGCTGTAGATGATAGTGCTGTAGATGATAGTGCTGTAGATGATAGTGCTGTAGATGATAGTGCTGTTGATGATAGTGCTGTTGATGACAGTGCTGTAGATGATAGTGCTGTTGATGAGTGCTGTTGATGACAGTGCTGTTGATGACAGTGATGTTGATGACAGTGCTCTTGATGAGAGTATTGTTGATGACAGTGCTGTTGATGATAGTGCTGTTGATGATTGCCTATAAACTCAGAGGTTGTTTTATATGAAAATTACTTAAGCACAAGAATACAACTTAATATATTTTTGTTTTCATGAGCATCGGTAAGTGTGTGTGTGCGTACATGTGTGCATGTGTGCATGTGTCCGTGTATATGTGTGTCTGTGTTCATACATACACTTATGTGTACATGTACATTACAAATTATTATGTCATCAAATTAATTCAAATACAGTATGTTCTAAAATCATGCTTCACAGAACTACTTCCTGATGCCACATCACTCACCTTTGACCCTTCCACACTGATGATGCGGTACGTGTTGCGACTGCTGTCGTAGTAATACGACACGTTGACAGCCTGTGAACTGGTTGGCAGCCATTTCTTCTTCGTGTTTGGGTCTATTTGAAAGACGTGCGCTTTTGTCGTGAAGATGGGTTGCTCCCTGGCGGCAGAAAAATTGAAATATAAACAACGGACAAAATTTAAGTTTTGTGTAAATCATTCCAACGTTTGTTGGCGTCTACAGCAGAGTTGGTGAGAGTTATGTATCTGTACGTAATATGACAAATGACAATTTTGCATGTATTTGTTTTTAACTTTCCAGAAGCTCATATTTCTATTTGATGTTCGTATTTGCATAAAATACCACAAATTGTATTTGAGGTATGAACATGCACATTTGAGGCACTTAAATAATTCAGACCAAATGTCTGCATACCTACATAAAAGTTAATTTAATCCACATCCATTCCATTTTATACAAAATAGTGTGTACCTTGTACACCTAATATGGCTGATACAGTGAATTTAACCTGGTGTGTTTGAAAGTTAATGTCCCGGTATATATGTATGTGGTCAATAAATGCATAGTACATCTAACATCTAAATATAAAATATAAATCAGCCTTGAATACTATTGATACAACACATACAGAACGTTTGTATTTAAAAAGCACTAGACCTCCCGGGTCTAACATTATGCACAACACTGTGAGAATACTCTTTCAGCTAGTCACCTGTCGAGGTAATATAATAATAAAACTTTATTTTGACACCATCAAATCCGGGACGTATGTCCCATTCACGGGTGTGTACATACATGTAAACAGGTAAACAAATTAATAAATATAGTTAAGCTAAAATATAATAAGGTCTAAATACAAACTCTCTAAAAGTGGCAGTGTCTAAAGAAGAGAATGGAGGTCAAAAGGTCAGCCGGCCACTTGCCAGCAGCCGTGACCAGTGAAGCGTGACTGCCTGTTATGGGGAATGTATCATCAAAGTACTCAGAACAGATGGCTGGAGACATTACTCTGATCAGCACACAAGGACACATGAAGCATACTCTTCACATGTCAAGTTAACTGCGCAAAGTTTTGTTCACAGTGTCTCATGAATATACACGTTGCCACCCCCAATGTTCAGTGAAGTTCCACCTCTATCACTCAGACTGCCTAGGTTTTAATAACTTGGGCGTGATGGATGAAAATTTGATGAAAGCAACATTAGATGTGTTAGGATGGCACGGTCAATGAATGATGTTTACTACTGCACTAGAGACATTGAAATGAACACTTTTACTGAACATAATTTTGCAGAATGCACCAACATTTCAATATCTGTGACTGGGATGGCGTGAAATTGAGGGATATCATGTTTAGTCGACCTATGGACTGATAGTCCTAATTATTTTAAGTTGTGCTTAAGGGTAAATTTACCCAAACTGGCTGTAATAGTTAAATTTATTCCTATCGGGCCCATAGCCGTATATAACAAAATATGCCTGAAGGTATAAACTATGTTAACAGTTAATTCTCTGTGAGTGTTGTACAGAAAGATGACCTACAGATAGTGATTATACAGTTGTATAGAGTGACAAATTAAAATATAAAACACACTTCCTGTATGATAACTAAGCCTACCACATGGATTTATCATAAACATGAAATCCACATGACTAATGCATTAAATGTCTTATGATGCAGGAATAGTTCCTAAGCTAACAAAATTGATGACCATTGTCTGTAGACAGTATAGGTACCAGGCAGACCCAAAATGAGATGCAGAGATGTACCGGGCAGTCAAGAGACCTGTATGGACCTTCCATGCTGACAGTCAGTGGCTGAAGTCACATGGCCAGGCTGTCTCACTGACTCACTGACTCACTGGTGGCCAAATGATGTGGGAGTACAGTACCAATACAACCAGGAATGCACAAGCCTGTGACGTATTAGGCCAGAAATAATCAACTTACATGACCACAGCTACAGCAAGCATTATCTCTCGAGACAGAAACTGACCTCTACTAAATGCCACGCAACAGTCGAACCATCCACGTCTGACTGCCAACTGGACATGGTGGACGACTGGACATGTAATCGTGTATCTCCTTAGGCCCAATGTTTGACACACACAACAGGAAACATAACTTCTCTTATCCTTACAATCTGTGGACACTGTCTCATACATCTAATCTCAAAATCACAGTGCCTTTCCCAGATGAATGCAGATAAGATCATCAGTAGTAAATACATCATCAGTTCTCTTGTGACGACTACTAATCAGTTGTAGTCAGGTATTTGTATCAGTCATTCATTATCAGTAACAGTTTAAGCTAATGCCATAACATGTCATTGTCTTGTAGAATCCCTACTAAAACAAACCTATTAGTGATTTCTCCTTACAAAATTGTCAACATAATAATGTTGGTGGGCAGAGTTTTCCTTAACAGGGTAACTCTAAATAAACCCCCACTGGTTAGGGATATTGGGATTGCATTCCATGGAAGATACAAAAACATCACACACTTTTTACTGAAAGTAACAATCTGTATCCATCTACAGGTGTATACTGTATTTGCTTAGCCATGATAAAAATATATAAAGTAATTGTCAATCAAATATATAAAGTAATTGTCAACAAAAACATATAAAGTAATTGTCAATAAATTTGAATTACCTGTTTCTGTGTGTATTTATGAAAAAAAGTAAAATTGTGCGTAACTATTATCACAAGATCATGGAATGTTCAAAAGAAAGATGTGAATGGATCTAAATTTATAAGACTATTAATTTTAGATAATTTACTTACAGTAGATTTAAAATGCAGCTGAAATGTCAGGTTCATTGTAAGGATTCAACCCTACCCCCTTTCACTGCCGCATAAATAACACTCCACAAAAGTGTTTACTTTAATGATAAATCACACCAATTCAACAGGGTGGGTTGCATATTGTGAATACACAAGGTGTGACCCAGATAACACATGTACACAATACAGCTGTACTACACTACACATGCAGCAGCCAGCACAAGTCGGCTGCTACAGAAACACAGAAACATGCCTGGGAGACCTTGAAGTGAAGGCATTGTCACTGAGGTCTGACAATTACAGAGTTGAGGCTTAAGACCATAGGACCATTTCACTACCATGATGGACTTGCAAATAAAGACAATCCATCATTACACAGAATGCACTGCATGGTTTTTGTTATGTGTCGATATATGGGACCAGGGTACTGTTTCACTAAGATACAAAACTCTTAAGGAAAATTTATCACTAAACAACACCCGTTGTTAAATTAAATTAGGTTTTTATCAAAACGCAAATTTTCATTGTTTCATTATATTACTGAGGACAGTATATAATGAGGACAGTATTTCCGTCACACCATAAAAATTGGTAGAGAGCAGAGGCCCGGAAAGTGGAGGGAAAAGGGAGGCGAGGAAGAATGAGAATGTGATGGGAGGACTGCATTAAGAGAGATCTGGGAAGAATGGGAAGAGAATGGAGAACAAGAAACGATAGGAGTTGGAGACTGGTGATAGAAAACGCAGTGACAGAAAAGCGAGGAGAGGAAAGAAAAGCAAAGAAAATGTGACAGTACCCATGACAACCTGACCCCTGACGACAGGGACAACACGAGGACACCAACAACCAGTGACAATGTTCCGCTGGTGTGTCGTGGTGTGGATTGTTTCAACTTTTCAAGTATTCAAGATCACTGTTAAGGATCAAATTGATTTTTAAAAGTGCAAAATTGGTTTTAAGTGCTCAAAAACATTATTGAAATGGTCCCCACAACACTCACAGCACCTGGTGGAGTCACCCACCAACTAGGAACATGTCAACCTGTCATAAAGTACAAGTGACATTTGAGAACAACATTGGCCAATCAAGTTGATAAATTATGTGTCTTTACTGAACACAAACAAGTGGATAAAACAGACTACCTGGTAGCCACTAGCCAGTGGATACCCCTTGCCCAGGGTTCCTAGTATCCCATTTCAAGGGGGAAATGGGATGTGCCTCTGCTGAGTATGTTGTTTGTTGTGTGTTTTAAAGGGCAGGACTGTACCTAGGTTGGCTTATCTGCTATTTTGCATAACTCATGGCACTGCTGCTGTTATTAGTTGCAGACTGATCCTGTCATCCTGGTCAAATACGACTACAATGAGTACAAGTATATGCCCCATAAGCTTTATGAGTACAAGTACTTCAAAAATGTACTTGAGTATACACTAGTACACAAGTACTGAGTACTTCAGCCCCAGTCTGACATAGATGTCTGATGATATTGATGACAGTAATTCTGTAAGCCTTTAGTGCTATCCTAAGCACCAAACCAGTCAAGGCAATCAGCAACCGATACAAATCATATCCGCCCACAACTGCACTGAAAGCCCCACTTCTTGTTGTATTGGGTTCTGCCCAAGTGACTGTAACTGACACCGTGGATGGCTCTAGCCTGAACTAGATACCATGTCTTCCCTTTGTCACATCAAGGTCTCAGTATTCAGTAAGAAAGTAAGTGATCTCTTGTCACATGCGGTGACTGGAACATGTTTCTATAAGACCCACAGATGAAAGTTGACGTGAAAAACAGTAAAATGGGATTCTATCTTGACTACATGACTCACATGTCATTGTTATCTGTTAAAAAATACAATTAAAAGAGAAAATATGTTCATCTCTCACTCACGATAAGAGAAACAACAACTGGTTGGTCGGTATGGCATATGAATTCTGTGGCACTGAACCTACATCATTGCCAAAGTCCGTACACATCTGACCATTTCAAATTTAAGGCTATTCAAGACTTTTCAAGGCTATTTGAAAAATAAATTCAATACTGTTTTAATGACGTCTGTACTTTTAATCGCACTGGCCTTCGCACTGGCCTACATCTGTTAGTTCGTCACGACAATTGAGTAAAAAAATATTTTATTGACCACAATTAAATTCAAGACTTTTCAAGACTACTTTATAAAATTTAAGGATTTCATGGCCTTAAATCTGGTCCAATCAAATTCAAGGCTTTTCAAGACTTTTAAGGCCCCGTATGGACCCTGCATTGCACTCCAGCGATTGGTCAACACCACAATGCACTGCCACCTAGTGAGCTAAAGTAGAAGTATAACTACGTCTGGAGTTAGTGACAATTAGATACAGCAGTAAATGTACTCCCAGCATTTCGACATATCAAAATGTGTATTTATATAGTTTACAGGCATTTCCAAGAATTGTTCTTTGATATTGGAGGCGCATGCCTGCCTGGATCTCACCAATGAAAACGGGAAGTGGTAAGATGACAAATGGCTTCACAAACTTGAATACGTTGTATAGGATATGCCAGAGGTAACACAGCAGTAGCTCTGCCTGCAGCCAGAGAGATTGACGAATGTAACTAAGTCCGACACATTTATTCGGCAAATCAATACACAGAGGCCACCATCACTCAGATGCAAATTCATAATCACAGACTAAACCTTGGATGCCCCCCAATAAATACAGCCCTAATGGGCAGATGGAGCAATATCCCCACTGTCCACTGAGACCAGTATCACAGTCCAGCACTGACCACTGTTAATTAGTGTCTGAGCAGAGCCACCATTCTGTCTTGTATCCTCAGTAACTGTCCCTGGCCGGTGTGATAAAGCACAGTGGTGTGAACTGAATGTCACCACAGTCCAGAGGTGTCTCTTGGGGTCTACTCTTATTGCTCATGATTACTATAAATTATATGATCAGACTGTGTTAAATGTTATTAATTTGTTTCCACCTTTTTATTGCAACCTCCTAACAATAGTTCATTAGTTTTCATTTGTACTGAATAATCAATACCATTGAATAAACTAGCGAGTCTGTTTCTTGCTATACTCACTATTAACAGACATGTTCAAAGTGTTGCAAAATTAGTTTGAAAAGAGCAGCGGATGCTAAGGTTAACTGAGTTAGAAGCTTACAAAGTGATACCTGGTGATCTCCGAAAAAGGTAGAAGGGCCATCAATCACACAGGTTGACGGATGTATCCCAAATGAAAAAACCAAAAGCCAAGTGAACTTCTCACAGTGAATGCTGCCTAGTGACTTGTTATTCCCAGCAGTGCGTACACAATACACATGCGTCTATGTAAGTGTAGCTGTGCACAGTGCATAACTACATGTATGCATGTACAAACTGTACAAGCATGCAGCTGTGTGCTTGTTTCATTTGTATGAATACAAGCATATGTCTAACTGTATTTGCATGCGTGTGAGTGCGTGCATGTGAGTGCGTGTGTGTGTGTGTGTGATGTGTGCATGTGCGTGCATGCGTGTGTGATGTGTGCATGTCTGTTTATAATGTCCATACATATGCCAGAGAACAGACAGGATGTTTACATTACAACTTACTGTTAAAATTAAAAACATTCTGACCAAATAATAAATTAACCCCACCTATGCTGTGTGCATGACTATGTGTGGAATAACCACTGACAGAGTTCACTCACAGCGGGAAGGAGGGGGGGGGGGGGGGGGGCAAAGAAAGCCTGGTGAACCTCTAACAATGCTTATGTGCCCACCTTACAAACCTGTCCATTCACCAACTCACCTGGTGCAACTATAAGCCATGCTACAACTAACCATTGACAGTATTTACTTGTGCCTGTAATCCCTGAGTACAGATTACATGTGTCATGACCACGGACTGCTCAGACCCCTAATCCATCTGGCATCAGGGGGTCAGGCCACTGGCTTAATCCATCTGGCATCAGGCCACAGATTAATCCATCTGGCATTAGGGGGTCTGGCCATGGGTTTAATCCAACTGGCATTAGGGGGTCTGGCCATGGTTAGAATTTAATTACATTTCCAGCTGCAGTTCAGACAAATGTGCTGCCAAGAATTCAAGAGTTCGCCGATTTCAGAACATACCATTTGCCAGGAAGTAGCACATTCCAGTCAGCCCAGCATTGTCTTGGCAATCAGGTGGTGTATTATGGGATATATCTAGAGTTTCATGGCAAAATTGCACAAACATTGATACTTAGCAATATTATGGTCTTATTTTGGTTTACAAAGGTTTATCAACAGTACATGTAGAAACTATAAAGGGGGCCAATACTGATAAATTAGTAATCAGGTTAACACAATTCAGACATGTTAAAACTAAATTTAATAGAGATCATGCCTTTACACATCAGAGATGTCCACATCACAAACTGAACAATTTAAAATCAAATCTCTGATCACATTTCTGGAAATCCACACATTTTTCGCATGTAACTTTATGGAGAAATAATTGTGGCCTGTCCCCACTGCCTACACTGGTCAGCTTTGACCGCTGTCCAGTGAGTGGACAATCACTGCACATGACTGCTCCCATCAAGTGGAGGCAGGCCATGAGCTGTGAAACTAAGGTACTAATGTTCGACTAATCACATGCCTCAGTCCACAGGATCATCCCTCTTACAGCCAGCCACTGACAGCTGGACTCTAACTGACCTGGCTGTGGGAAAGCTTCTTGGGAGGTCCACAGCATTGTGATATATTTATTAATTAATGTCATGGCAACAGAGGTTTATGAAAATGTTCAGTAGTGTACATTCAACTACAGTGTAGTTTCACAGTTAAATTGCTGGTGTTCTTTACATCCCAGTCTCACCATTATACAGTGAGATGACATATATATATATATATATATATATATATATATATATAATAATTATTATAATTCAATAATTATAAGCAATTAATTGATGTATCAGATGAGTTTTAAGACGGGGCTTTATGCAGGATAAACATTTTGCTAGTCACACTTGTTTTGGTGGACTGGCATGTTAACTTGTATACACATACATACAGGGCAGTTGAGGTGTATTTTATGAAATAAACTACAAACATACGTATGACACCCATTTTCATGGCATAACTGACAATATCTATTATTTTTAGACTTTTTTGCTCCTTATTTTTTCCCTTGTCCGGTAATATTCATACCCATCCACAACATCTAAATGACAGCTGATGGGTCTCTGCATATAGCTGTGTTTGAATTTTGAAGATCCAAACATATAAGTTAGCTCATTTGTGAAGACACATTGTACCCATTGATTATGATGACATCATCATGAGCCTTTGTTCAAAATGATAAACACTCATGTCCAACCCTCCAAATGAAAGTAATTTTTGTGTGATATCTAACATTGGTCAAGATTCTAAGGTGATCATGTGCACCATGTTCATGGGATTTAGAATACAACACATCAAATATCTAAACACTGCAGGTGTACAATCATTTTCTTTTGGTGGTTATTATCACAACTTGTTGCATATCGTTGCATTTTATTGTACTTTTGATTTGATTTTTATGTTAACCAGCACCAATTATGTGCAGTGTCAACACAACTGTTCCACTTACGGTCAAACTTCCTAGAATGGCCATCCACAGAGATTATCATAATATTTTGTGGATGGCCATTGATTACAACATGTAATCAATCATCCATTGGTTTGGATAAAGTCCCAGATAAACTGATCGAGTAAGCAATAAATAGAATCCAGCCCCACTTACCATCCCTTGTGCTGCTCCTCCATGATGCCTTCAGTCACATACAACATTGCTCACGTTCCAACAACACAATGCCAAATAATCCAAACTGCAGTGCCAATGCACTTCTAATCATTCCAGTGTCAAAATCAACGTGACTGGCCCAGCACAGAGTGATCCGACACGGAAATGTTCCATGAATATGTAGCTCATTACCATCCACTGGTAGCATGTTTCATTGCTCTCATGGGCATGACATCGGTCGTCAAGTGGGCATCGACATTATAGGTGTACCATCACAGTAATGTCAGGACAGCCGCCTCACAGGAATCACTGCTGTCAGACAGTCTCAGTGGCCAGTGAAACAAGTCTCCGGTCTCTACCGCTGCCTCTATCTATGATGACATCTCCCGAGATGTTGCATTCCAAATGGATGTGTCAGGTCCCCAGCGATCGTCCACCGAGTGATTGGCAAAGTGGCAGGTCTCCAGCACTGCATGACCAGTGGATACTGTGGCATTCTAATGATCCAGCTGCACAAACCACTCTGAGTACAGGGGTGGGGTGAAGAACAAAAGCCCCCCTCTCGGGTCACCCGCTGCTCATCCTCCATTGGGTAATGACAATGTGCCGTGGAGCGTGACCATGCTCTGTCATTCTGTGTGCGGCCACGCGTGTCCGCAACTGTTGCTGTACAAAGCTGCTTAAGTGGCTACAGCTACCCGGTGGTCAACAACACCAGCTCGGAATGCCACTGGGCGGGTGATCAAGGCTGCCACAGTGTACTCCGATGCTACTCAAGGCAGCCGCCAACAACAACTCGTCACGGATGAGCGAACGTAGCGCGACATCAAACCAGTTCCTTGTTTTTATTGGTGCTGTGAAACAAGTTCTTCGTCAAGGAACCGGAAGACTGCACTGTCTGTGAACCCGACTGCACCGAGGTTGTAAGAAGCTGCTTTGGCTTATAAACAGCTGACAGAGTGTTCAGACAGACTGTTGATATTGTCTCACATCAACCCGAGACATTTCAGAGTCATATCAAACCAAGACAGAGCGGACAGTGTTACTTCAAACTGAGAGCTGAGACACACTGCCAAAGCATAGTCATGTAAAACTGAGAACTGCCAAGTTCTTGTAATTAGAAAGTCTAACATGTTACTGCATCACACTGAAGGAAAAGGTAAGGATTAACATATAAACATGCCTGTTTCAGAATGCAGTTGCTTGGGGGTTAACAGATTTCTGGACAGAAACCAAGCTGTGTCCTGGGCCCTTCTCTGCAGAATTTCTCACCCAGTGAAATCAATTAGTTTCACCCTTCCATGTGTTTACAAAAGTGGAATAATAATTTTTATTTATTAACTATTATGATGATTAAAATAAATACTACTATTAAAATAAAGCCTATTCTGTATTTATGACATAAATACTGCATCATTTATAATGGGAATGCTTGCTACCTTAGTTATAAAGAGTCACGTTGTAAGAATGATATAATCATAACTGGTGTATTAATTGTCCAACCATCGAAAATAGCGTTAAATGCAGAAGTTTCTGAGTGAAAAAAATAACAATCAATCAATACTAATTAACATTAAGCACAACAATTACAGAAAACACTATTTATGTAAGATGAGATAATGACAGTTACAAAAACACTGCTGTTCTGACAGTTTAGTTTTAAATGAATAACAATACACATACATGTGACAAGTTGCGTGTGGGTGACAAAGGTAAATGAACTGTACACAGAGGTCACAGGTCAGCCTGTGACTGGGAAAAGGCCCAATGCATCATGGGTACAATTAGAACTTGTACTACTGGTTGATCATGTTACAGTCACTTTACATACAGTTATTTCCATTCACTAGTAACTTGGATGCAGCGAATATAGAATCATAAACAACTTACACACACAACACGCGGCACTCACTGACTACTGAGACACCTGCAGTGTGGTTCTGACCTGTCAATGGACTTGTTTACCAGATCTGTTTTATGTCATCCAAAGATCTATTATAACAACACAAGCAGCCTTGATTACCATGGTTCTGTCACGACGTGGTACTTGTTGTCACTTAGGCTATGAAAGCCAGGGAACAGTGACACTGACCAGTGAAAGTGACCACTGTCCAAAGTCACTGTCCAAAGCCCCCAACTAAAAGCATCAATGATTTGTTTCAGCAAAACTAAATATAAATGTTAGAACCAACTCTTACAATAACTCCAAATATATTTATAAAAGTTACACAAATTACCACAACTGTAAATGATTACATTTAGTAAGTCACAGAATCAAATTCGATTTTAGTGAATTTTTATGTCAATGTAAATATAATTGTTAAAACTCTATTATTTGCAAATTATTATAACTCCCACTTATTCTATTCATTGTTATCAACTGACAAGTAACAACAGCATTGCTATTTTGCAGTGATTATAAAGATCTCACCTTTCTAACAGCTCTTACAAATACAGCACCAAAGTACTAACAATATGATAGTGGTGCCACCTGGGGAACAAACATACACCCATTTTATATTCTACTCAGTTTACACGATCGATATTGTGAAACATGCTAGAACAATTAAAATAACTGAAATTTAGGTAATAATGAATTCATTTTGTAGAGGTTTGCTTAAAAAACAACCTTAGGTCTTGACCTTTTAAGAATATAATATTCATATCCCCACTCCTAAAACCAAACTAGTGTATGACTACCTCATAAAATAGTGTATGGCTGCCTCATAAAATAGTGTATGGCTGCCTCATAAAATAGTGTATGGCTGCCTCATAAAATAGTGTATAGCTGCCTCATAAAATCAAAATAAATGTGACAAAAAACAAGTGTTTTTTTTACTGAATTTAGTATTTGAAATGAATGATTCTTTCGATAATGCACCTGTGAAGATCAATTCACCATTAACAACTAGTCAACTGCATAATTTATATTTTAACACAGCCTGCATAATGTTTTATTATGCACATGTTTGTTGACCTATGCTTCCATCGGTTCTGCATGTACCAGACTGAAATGCTGTCATTCTATGGGTCTGCTGGGAAGGCTTGTTGCAGATTTATACATTTCAAAATTTGCCTGGGGGGTTGGAAAATTGTGAACTCAACATTTCAAAAGGCTGTATGCCTACCTGACATTCCACTCACAGAAGAATTTCATGTTTTTCTACAAATTTGTCACTGGATGTATGAAAATTTTGCTTGCTTCTAAGTTATGCTATATATTAGTGTACTTATGTGACAGTTTTTATGGTGTATTTATGTCATGCCATTGGGAAACACAACTAGTTGACAACGGGTCTCAAATGAAATTAGTATCCCACACAAAGCCCAGAACTGGGGGCAAACGATAAACAGTATTTGTGAAAGTAGTTAGTGTAAATTTTGACTTCATGTATTCATGACTAGTTAGACTAACAACATTGTACTTTACACAGATGATTAATGGGCCTGATTAATTCAAATAAATTATGGATTCTCACATATGCAGATATAGCATAATTTAAAGTTTCATTCATTAATCTGATACTTGGCACACAAGATTTGCCAAGGGTGATAAAAGTAGAGTATTTTTATCGCTAAATATGCTGCAAATTGCAGAGATGTTCGCTCAGAATCATAACACACAACTAGCATAAAATTATATGCATCATAAATAATGATGATGCAATGTATCTACCTTATAAACAGCCTGGGGTACTTCATAGTGTTAGTCAGTCCCCCAAAAATTTTCCCCAAATTCCGTGCAATGTTCTGTCAGCTCTGTCAACATTTTGTGTGATTGTGATTGAAACATGATGCCCATTGATCTGTTTGGGGATTGCAAATGTTCATGGCTGCGCATGTGTGAACATTGAAATGTAGGGAGAATTTGGTTCAATGTAAATGTTGGTTGGATTGCCAATTGATGTAATGTAATTGTGTCTTCCCTGTGCCACTGTCAAACTAATTTTGACTGCAGTAGTCAGTTATTTTTGGGTTATTAGAATTATGTGCTATGTAGATGAACGCATGTTTAACCAGGATACTTTGCATATTGCCTATAGCCTAAGTGAGCATGGCCCAAAATTAACTAACATGCATTCTTTATTGAGGACTTCAAATTGCAGTTGTCAATCCCAGTGGTTCATATACGGCTTGTGCAAATCACCCATCTAGGGAGCGATTGTCTCGCACTAATTATGCTAATCACTCCCATCACCACAACATGCTGGCCTCATGAAGTGATTAAGACATTGTTTAACGCTAATAAGATGACTATCACAGTAAATTATTTGTTTAGACGTACATGAATGAATGAATGTTTATTCAACAACAACAACACAGTACTTAATAGTACACCATATTTGGGGAGAGATAATACAATACATTATGGGAAAGATAATACAATGCAATTTCATGATTGGTGAGTTGCTGCTGCTGTTAAGGGACATAGCAGAAGTCATGTGACTTGTAAGGCATTATGCCCTTTTCAACATATGCAACCATAGATGTTTACGCAAACAGAAGACGCTAAGTAACTGCGTAATTAAAATATCGTTTTGCGAAACCAGCTACATGACACAATTATACAGTGGTGCCGCCACACAGATAACACCACTTGGTAGATAAAAACTAAAATAAAACCGATTGCCTAAATTATTTCGCATATTTAGGCTAGCGATTTATTGCTCGGCTGGGTTTTTCAAAGGTGAAGCACTGCAATCCTCAAACCAACTAATATTACTAATGTAAATTAATTTATATAAATCATAAATATACCTAGTCCAATAGGACTGCCTACTAAAGGTATCTAAAATTGGCCGGTATGATGACTATGATCACTGAAACATAGAAAAATCTTATCTGGGGAGAGATAATACAATACATTATGGGAAAGATAATACAATGCAATTTCATGATTGGTGAGTTGCTGCTGCTGTTAAGGGACATAGCAGAAGTCATGTGACTTGTAAGGCATTATGCCCTTTTCAACATATGCAACCATAGATGTTTACGCAAACAGAAGACGCTAAGTAACTGCGTAATTAAAATATCGTTTTGCGAAACCAGCTACATGACACAATTATACAGTGGTGCCGCCACACAGATAACACCACTTGGTAGATAAAAACTAAAATAAAACCGATTGCCTAAATTATTTCGCATATTTAGGCTAGCGATTTATTGCTCGGCTGGGTTTTTCAAAGGTGAAGCACTGCAATCCTCAAACCAACTAATATTACTAATGTAAATTAATTTATATAAATCATAAATATACCTAGTCCAATAGGACTGCCTACTAAAGGTATCTAAAATTGGCCGGTATGATGACTATGATCACTGAAACATAGAAAAATCTTATCTGGGATAATCAAATACCTGCTATTTGTTTACTGATAAAAAATGTAAAAAAATTATTTTTCTGCAGTTGATTTATTTCAGGTAGTGTTGGCTGAAGTTATTCAGTAATTACTGAATTGGGGATCTTTTACTTGCTGACTTAACTATGAAAACGATAACCTACAACCATCAAACTGCTCACATACATGTACACACTACATACACACTAGGTAACAACATAAAATCACTTATATTATATTACTGAAACAAATAAAATTCATTAAAAAAACTTGCACAAAACTCGCCAGCAACTCGACAACATCAGAGGTGGCTAAGCATAGCTCTGTGATTACCGTAATATTGGTACAGTGTATTTGTGTCAAGGCATCGGTTATTAGCAGTGTCTGGGTAAGGGTTAGAGCTTACGCTAAATTTAGGATAAACCGGAATTGTTGAAACTAATTTATGTAGCAACGCCAAGAAAAAATACAGATGTTACGGTAATCGCTGAGCTACACATTGCTGCCACAGACAATGTCGAGTTTTGCGCGAGTTTGTTTTGTGAATTTTATTCTTTACAGGAATTTAAATGAGTGTATTTTGTAGTCTAGTCTCACTAGACTTCGTGACATCGGCTATAGTCTAGACAGTGTGCACAGGCCTATGCGGTAATCTTATACTTAACTGTCCTAAATTATTACGGCCTTTTAAACCCATTTTTTTCACCTTATATCAATGTGTATGTGTTCGCAATGTGATTCTACATCACTTCCAGTACAAAAAAAGTGTTTTAGAACAATTTAAACAGCTCGCGCCTGCGCGGTTCTGGTGCCTCTGGGAGGTGCCTACGACCCGCGCCATATTTGCAGCGGTGACATCGCGTTGTTTACTTCGACTCGGCGTGTTTATATTGTTCTAAAACACTAATTAAAGCAATTAGATCTGACTTCTTTGTACCGGAAGTGATGTAGAATCACATTGCGAACACATACACATCGATATAACGTGAAAAAACGGTTTCAAAAGCCATTCAAAAGGCCGTAATAATTTAGGCCAGTTAAGTATATGCTTAAGTTAAGTATACGCCTATGCTAGGATACGTGATGAGACGTTTGGTGGCTGTATCTGTATCTGTATGTTTACTTAAACTTAAACTTAAATCAAACTGACTTATAATATACCAGTCCATATCAGATTGGGCATCAGCCCACAATCGACATCATCGGACATGTCAATACTACTACATGATTCTAGACTAGACTGTCAATGTCAGTGACACATATCCAGTGGTAAGACTGAAATACTGTCATTTCGTACAGGTACAACTTTATGCAATCTATAGTTTAATACACGAATAACTTATTTCACTTACCCCATGCTGAAAGGTTACCGCATACCTAAATAAGCAAACAAAACCTGTCCAAAAATTAAGCCACTTTGCTAGAAAAGGTTTTGACCGGAAGTAAAACAAACTCGGACGCGCGATGATCTATGGGAAAAGCAAATCGCGTTTTTCCACGCGGGATTTTAGAGATCTCTTTGTGAAATATAAACAGCAAGAGTCGTCTATTATTTACACAATTTCCACATCCTGTGATTCAGACGAACTTCACTGACCGGTCCGATAGTTAAACGAGGCTTCACGCCGTATTGTGATATGGCTGCAGCAACGACAGCCCACCCAGGAGGTTCAGGAACACGTGAGTAACACACCCATTTTAGCGACGCTCGCTAGGAATGGTGAATCTTGAATTATTTTCATTCGCGAAGATTTCGCAAATTCTGACAGGTGCCTATTAACCACGCATTTGACGCGTAAATGACGTCTAAGAAATACCAATCTGGTACTTATTCATCGTCGTATAATTTTATATTCAGACGGTTTGGTGTATCTACCAACTTTGTTATAATTGTGATTGATTCAGAGTCAGACTCCATCCATGACATCATTGCGCATGTGCGCTGATTTTGACAGACTGTCAAACCTAGTAAATAGAATGCATTCAAAAATCCGAGACCTTCACAAATATAGTACACTGTAGTGCTGATCATTATTCCCAGTCTGATAAGTGAAACAGTGTTGGTTTGTGGTTTTAATATTTTTTGGCAAACTAGCAGTAGCACCATATGGCAACTTGATAATGATAGGCCCTATTAATTAGTAAATATTTACGCCTAGGCCCTAGTCAACTAGTCAGATTGATTTGCCTGAGTTTGCCTGGATCCAAATGTCTGGCAGGCAGGGTCTGTGGCTGTACATTATGTCAGAAATTGCATATTCTAGAAGAAATGTCAGAAATCACATGGATCCATTGACATCAACAAATCAAGTTCTGGAATGCATAAGCTTTGACTTTATAACTCTTATTAACAAGAATCTCCAAACTGATAAATAAATCATGACAAGCCAGACACGCCGGTGGCCTGGGCTCAATGCCCGGGCAGGGCAGGCTTGGTATATTTGGTGTAAAAATCTGGCTCTCAATATTGAGGAGTGTGTCCCTTGTGACTCGGATAGCATGGCATACGTCAGTCCAATCTCAGTTTGGGACATAAAAGAACTGCTAAGGATGATGAGCATTCTGGCAGGGACCACCATTGCTCAAATGAAACCTCATAAGATCAGGACTTACTGCAGGCCGCCTATATACAAACATATTTTTCATTTTTAAAAAATGTGTCCTGTGGCACTGTTTTGCAAATGCAAACTGTGGAATCTATCATGTACAGTATAAAGACCAATGGGCTTCCACAAATCCACGTTAGCCGCTAGAGGCGTACTACGCAACTAGACCCTAGTTGTGTATCAGCGCCTCCAGCGACCAACGTGGATTTGTTTGCATGTTTTGCTGAAGGCTTGTTTAAATCATCCTAAGTTAGCTATTTACCGTGCAGGCGCGAGCCAGCGATAGTTTGTATGTGAGCATGCCGTATGCGTGGTCAATAGACAGAACAGCATGCCGTATGTTCAATAGACAACGCCATCTTAGCACTGAATTCAATCGAATGTCCCGCGACGTTTCATCGACTGTAAATGTACATTAATGTAGATATTATGCTTTCATATTGACGGACATGTTATAAGATATCAATATTTAACTATGTATGAAGATGTAGCAGTCTCGTGTGAGCTATAGATGATTTTAAACATCCTTTCCGGCATCGAGCCAGCAAACCTGTCGTCGGGCCACCAGTCTACGTTCCATCGGTTGTAAATGTTTATTAATGTACACATTATACCTTCACGTTGACGAACATGTCAGACTGTATCCATATTTAGTTATGTGTGAGGCTTCGGAGTCATGCGAGTTCAACAGCTGATTGTAGGATGATTTAAACAAGCGTTCCACAAAATGTATGCAAAACAGTGCCGCATTTTACACACGTCAAGAAAACGTAAAAAACGGCGCAAAGACCCTAGTTGTGTCAGAGCGCCTTCTGTCGGATTAGTTATTGTGGTACCTCATTAGGCCAGTAGTTAAACTTACAATTTTGTGTGAATATGTTAGGTGTCTGTTGTTAGGCCGCTGTCTCCTAAAACCAATTGAATCGTGCTTGCAGACAACCTGCCGATTGTGCGAGTTATATGGCAAAACGTAGCAATATAGCATCATTTTGTCAAAACAATGAATAATGGCGCCTGGATACCTGACTTGACATATTTGGTAATCAATTGGTCTTACACACACTGTCACACAGTTGACTTTACCTAGTTGGGTCGTAGATCATTGGTTAAGAAAGTTTGTATTTTTTGCTGATTCAGCTCATATGGAGGATATCCTGCAATGTTTGTCCAACAACCTTTTCTGGCTAGCACAATGATAGTCTATTTACCATTGTTTGCTTGGTTCTGACATTTCACACACAAGAACGGTAGCACTGCAGCCAATGGCTGCTGTATAAAGTTGTGCATTCCTGTCATGTACTGTGTTTTACAATCAATCGTCATTGCTTCAGAAGTAAATGTACTGTCTTTGCTAAATGTAAATGTCTTTGCTATGTGTTAAGTATATATAAGATATATGAATGCATATGTGACATGTTGCAATTTGAACGTTTGTCCACTACTTACATCATATGCACCTATGAGAAATTAACAAATTCCGTACGGCATACCCATCTAACAGCTGCACTGCTTATGACACTTCTGCATGGCAGGCCACTATTCAGGTTTTGGCAAGCTTTGACATTCAAAGCATTTTAACTCATAATTATCCACTACGTGGAGCCACTGACACAGTGGCTATGCTGAATAAATTATATATTTTATCGTTGTTGTAGTTTATTATCGCTCAGTAATGGTTTGTGGAGATTTTCTCGGATTTTGAATATGGATTATCCAAGCCTGCAGTGGCTAGAATGGTGAAAGGCAGTATTTCAACCACTGATTTGCCATTATATATTTCGGATGGTTTATTTGATAGTTTTGCCAAAAAAACTGTATCGGATGATGATAACATTCGAAACTACGTTGATGTTGGCGAATGTAGCCAGGGCTAGGGTCAATTAAAAAAGAATTGGAATTTATCAGTTCAGTTCCAATGTCCTGCTGATGAGACTTGTAGATTGTAACCAGAATGTGACAACTGCAATGGTGGTAATTGCTAAGTATTTGATGCCAGAGTAGGAGAAGACTCAGACATTTTTAATTTTTAATACACGAATGTAGAATTATGGACCAGTTTAATTACGAGTATAGGTGTATTATTACTACCTAGTAGACCTATAAGTTTATTTAGTGATGAAGCCTGCGACATGAACCAAGGTTGTATAACTTGTATTACTATTACCTAGTAATTTAATTACCTTAGAGAATTAAAATATCATTACTTGTTATGTGTATTTTTTTCAGCAGCCATACATAAAATTATGAATTTGTTCAGTGTATTAGTACATGTGCACTATTACTTAAATAAAAGAATGGTCTTGGGAACCTATAAAAAATACCAAACTCTACTAGTTTTAACAGCTGTTATATATCATAAATTATATTGGGTATAACATTTGTATGAAAAAATTGAGATCCACCTTTTGCTTATTACATAAGTATTATTGCTGTTGCTGTAATTTTGTGTAAATGTTTCAATTGGTAAACTACAAATCAAGCAGTAGAAAGCAATATGTGACCCATCTTAACAAAATCGGTCGGATGTCGGTAATTTTCAAAATTGAGTGATTAGTACCACTGGAAAGAGCATAATATCTGCTTTCATATGATATATCATGCTAGAAGATATCTTGATTCTAGCCGAAGTTATAGCTTGACAAACATGTGTGGGGTAGAAACCTTCAAAGTAAGAAAATGGCCTTCAAAGTTGATGCAAAATATTTGTTACGTTTCATGGAATGTACCATAGTTACCAAGGACCGATCTTTTTGAAACTTGGCATGTTGGAAGATAATGTCATTCTTAAGATACCGTGTTAATATGAACACAAAATGTTTATTAGAAAAACAATTGCAGATTAATTAATATTTTATGCAATTACCTCCGTTGTTATGCCTTGGTTAAGATGGACATATCTGGCTGAAATTTGGACAACTCAAAGATAGTATAATTTTCATGATATTGCATTTGCTTTTCCCAATTCCTCATCCGGAGAATCTGACACCGTCTCTACGGATCGGTCAGCACGACTTGCGTAGCCGTGCCGTGTCGTAATCATTCTCACGAAAGTCGAATTCAATATTCATCTTCGTCAGTGATGAAGTTCGTCCGCCACGCTTTCATCAGTCACTTCCTCCAAAAAGTACTCCGGTCGCCTCAATCAAACTATCTATTTGTGCCCGATCACTTGCATGAGTTGCATCAGAGTTTAACAACTTCGCCACACTGAAGGCCATTTTTCGCTTCGTCTTCGCTCGCTAACTAGGTCAGCAGTGACGCGAAGTAAATACACGGTGCGCGCATGCGGTTATGCAAATGTCCCACGCTGGACCAATGAGAACGGTTGCCGGAGCTGTTGCTACCATGTGACCCCGGTTTGTTTACCCAGTTGAGCGGATAGGGGGTCTATTCCAAGCTGTCTGGAGGCCGGAGAATGCATACATTAGCATAAATATGACCATATATGGACAGATGATGCGTTACGGTACGCAGTGATACCCATTATGATAGCGATCGTCCCAAAATTAGCGGCAAAGAATGCGCGCAATTACTGGCATTTTCGGCTTTGTTTTATGGAAATGGAGCGGAACACTTAGCACAGCTCTACGCAAATGTCTTTAAAATACATGAAACAAGTGTGTGTGGCAATCGATAAAACGAATACTAAAGAATCATTTTCAGGGAAAATCTCAAAATTGACGAATGCCCGATTTTTTCAAAAAATCAGCATTTACGGAAAATCTGATTTACAGACATCTGACCGCTTTTGTTAAGATGGGTCACATATATTAATTATTTTAATTATCAAAGCTAATTAACTAGTCTCTATGCACTAATGCACCTATAGTGGACAAGGCACAAATGTGGCAGTTGCCTGAGCAACTTGCTAAAAAAACCGATTGTGTAGTCAAAACTAGCATGCTCACAACATGTGCTTGGTGTTTTTTTCACAATTTCCACACAGACCGCACCTATGAATCATGTTTAAATAGTACAGTGAGAAACTGATTTATGGTCTGGTCGTGGCACAAAGTTGTACGTGGGGTGAATCAGCATGTTTACACTTACATGCAGCTGTGCCGTAAGTTTTGTTTCTCTTGTGACATAGATTTCGTGCAACATTTGCCGTAAAAGCCATGTTTCCAATTGACTGACTAGGATTCATAAATTTACAAATGTTAGTTCACGGGTGCATGTTTTTGGTTTGCTGTGACCTGGCGGGAAAAATCATATTGCAGTCAGTGAAGCACCGCTGACATGACCATTTTGCGTGCAGTTTTGCTAATTCATGCAAGAAAAGTTCAAAAAATTAATTTATTTATTTTAAAACCATTGTAAAAAATATTATGTTGTCATCCTAACGATTTTGTATATTATGTATTATTTAACGCAGAGTGAATGACGCATTGACCGATGACGATGTTGACGTTTTAAATCAAATCTGGCCAGATCTAACAGCAGTCACTGTGGCAATGTTACACTTAACAATTCAACTCATTGTAACTTTCAATACCCTGGTGGCATCAATTTTATGCAACATTTGCAGTGAATATGAACACATTTTCTAATTGACTGACAAGAAATCACAAGTATTCAAATATCTTCTCTAGTGCAGGGTTTCAGTTTGCTGTGACCAATGTTGGATAGGCAAACCATCACGAACCGCGACAGATGCAACATTTTTTATGCTAATTTTCGGAAAATTAGTGGTGTTCACTGCAAACTGTTTTATTTTTTAGTATAACATTTCTAAAATACATGAAACATGTGTACAAGTGCTATGTTCTGACCCATTATATATTGTATGAATAATTATTCAGTACATCAGCATATATGTAGTCTAAGATAAACTCGTGGACAGTAAAGGTGATAACAAAACAAATTCTAGGATGTAAGCCACCATTTGCATGCTAACAGAGCAATATGACTGTACTCATTGCCTATAATTCAGCATTAATGTGGCATAAGAAATGTTTCTAAAATTCATAACTCCTGAAGTATTCAATTGTGCACGATAAAACAGATTCTTCTGTATTATGCTTCTGTATGTATGCTTCAAATAAAAAATCAGAGGTTAGATGTTTTTTTGCTAGGCCAGGTAAAGCATATTAAAAAAATTGTCTGGGTTATTATCTAAATAGGTAGACAATCCTAATAGCTTTGAAATGACATCAACATAACATCTGTAGGTCACCTAGAAGTGGAGTTATCAAAACATGTTATTCCCGTATCTTAAGAATTGTGTAACTGAGTACAAGTGGGTGAACTTATTTTTATATCTATCCACATGTAAAAAAAAGGAATTGCTGGGGGAAAATGGCTTTAAAAGTTTTGATATGTGAATACCAGCTGAGTACGGTGTACATAACATTAAAACAAATTGAATGAATCTTTTATAAATTTAGCCTCATAAATTTGTTAAAGAAACACTTTTAAGCAGGTATCGTAATTAGTTATTTACCCATTAATGGCCTTACAGAATATAAAACAATGATTTTGTTCTTGTTTTGTTACTTTGTATACCTCATAGTACCTGTCATTTTACTGTGTCATGTAGTAACAGTTTAGATAAAAATAATATTTTAGATAAAAAATAAGATCAAGGAACCAGATAAGGATTAAATTGTAAATAAAGTTCACGATACCTCTCCAAATTTACTGTGTTCTCCTGTGGAGCTTTCAGTGTCTTTTCAACAGGATTCTTTGTCATATGACTGGACTGGTGGATCTACAGAAGCAGCTGAATGTTGAACCAATTTATTACTTCTAATATGTATGTGCTGTTTTCTCAATACACCACATTAACGGTTGGACGTATTCCATACGTTGTACGTCTTACATTGTTCAGCAGGTCAAGCTGCTAATTATAAGTATACCAGAATGACCCAGAGACCAGCCACAGTGGTAGTGGCCCTGCTGGTGGGGTCAAACAAGGTGTGACCTTAATCACTGACCTGTATTCCCGTGTCAAGTCGACCTACATAGCCGTGTGTATACAAGCGTGTAGTTGGCAGCTCTCAGTGTTGTTGTCAGTCACAGTCAACGTTTACAGTAGTTTGGATTCTTTACTCACCATGAAGCCCGACTATGATGACGACTATTTTGACATGGACCACTGTAAGTACTAAGTACGACGAGAATGTGTCCGCTGTAGTGACGGAGGTGTGGGACTTGAAGGTTATCAGTGACCACTGTAGCCTGCCTGTTACTGTTAGGTGGCTAAATAGAACACGGCCAGGCAGAATGTCACAGGAGTCACGACTTAGAGTAGCGGTCTGGGTTAATGTGTTTATTATCGCTACCAGTGTATCATTTCCAGTGAAGCTGGCTTGTTTAGTAACAACAGTGGGTTGCTAAAGTGTTTGTTTCTTTAAATAAACTGTTACAAACATGTTTATCTTGAAAATTACTTGTGTGTATGTGTCACCTTTCTGTTGGTTTGTTGTTTTGATAGTTTCATGGGTGGGTGGGTGGGTGGTGTGTGTCAGTTGACATGTATGTGTCTGCCACCAAATTTGTGATTAGCAAAGATGTGATCCTGCATAAAGACATGGCTGGTCTGGGATCAATTAAATTACCATGAATCTGTTGTTATTATTATTATTTAATTTCTTTCCTATTAGTCTACATACCAAATGGAACATATTATTTCATTTATTATTTCACTGGACATTTCTATAGTCTTTATCTCAAATACAGCGGAAGTTGACATCTGTCATTATAACATCTAAATGGTTGACATAGTTACAAATACATTAAAAAGTTGTGGCCTGTTTTAGATACACAAATAGTCCATGACTGCTACAGATAAACTACATTCATGTTGTGGTACACTTTGCCCTGCAATAGTTGTTTATAGCCACACAGGACACTCAGAATGCTACACAACACTTGGAAAGACCCTCCAGGCAGCTGGTATAGTGGAATAATTAAAAATGGCAGCTCACATAACAGGTAAACATCTGTGACCTTTGTAACTGGGGCAGGTCAAATACAGGTGAAGTGGATGCAGAATTGTAAAGTTCTAAAAGATCTCATTCACTCTTGGTCCCATTTAGATATCAACGGAAAGTTTGTTGACTTGTTATTAGATATTACAACAGTTGTACCATTTTCTAATGGACTAAAATAAGGTTGTTTGTCATTCTGAAATAAATAATTTTGAAATACGTTTTGTTTGGATTCACTATCTGGATCAATATTGTAATTCCATGAATTTTGGATTATATTATTTTGGAATTAATTAAGTGATTTAAACGAAACAATGTTCGTAGGTATAAAATTCTTGAAAGTCAGCACATGAACTGTTTCAATGCCAGCCAAATCCAAACTGTGCTGACACACAAGAAGTGTCAGTCCTTTTTGACACCAGCACACTCGTCTAAACTTGATTGTTTATGCACTAGGTGATCAAAAGTCACCTGGCAAAATGAATATATGAAATATGAAATAATTCCGACCAAACCTGTGCATTTCACATGACACCAGTGTGTCACCAAGATCCATAAATGATGGATCAAAACGTTGTACATTTCAAACACTATGCTTCAAAGTAAGTTAATTTCTTGAAACATGTATTTCCTGAAATGACAGATCATATATTTAGTTCCAGAAATAAAACAGATGACACAACACAACTGACTGTCAATAATATATGAACTTAGACTGTCACTAATATATGAAATTTCACCATAAAACTAATGCAAATCTAAAACCAAAAGCTAGCCACCTCCATTTTGTAAGTCTGGCTCTTATTGGTCCATTTAAAATGGTGTCATGAATACCAGCCAATGCCAGTAGACGTTGGAAAATGAGATAGGTGCTTTGGCTGCATGGTATTTCTAAGTGGTACAATCAGAGATCAGCATAATTGGCTCTGTTGCCCCTGTAGCACGCACATGGTTACATCCAGTCAGTGAGACTCAACTGTCCATATATTGTGGTCAGTGTCTATCACTAGTCTCTGACGTAAGACCACTTTGAGTTCCAGGCGGCCATTATAGCATTTCCTTCACTGCCTTCCAGGTTTTTTCCACTAGGGTATTCAAATTTTCAGACATAAATCAGCCTTCATTCAAACATGTGCTGTATAAAATTCGTGAAATTCTTATACCACATTTTTTCGCAATCCAATCTCTAACCTGACACACCTTAATTTCTACTAAAACCAGACACTGATTTGCCTGGATCGCATCACCAGTCAAAATGACGCCTGTATCTATACACAGAAAAACACAAACTGACGTCTGGCATAATTTGACAGCTCTGATACCATGCTGCACAAATATATCACTTCTAATCACTCAACACTAAACTAATTCTCACAGACATTCGAACAGTGGCATAACGACATTAATTCTCTAGTGGGAAGTCTTTCGTTGGGTAATGGCAGACAAACCCCTTATTGTGGTCTTACATCAAATATACTGGTCAGTGTCCATCTCTTTAAAAATGGCAATATCCATCTCTAGTTATATATTTAAACCATCTATAGTTATTAGTTCACATATCCAATGATCAGTGTCTATCTTTAGTTGCCACTGTCCATCTGTAATGGTCAGTGTCTGTCCCCAGTGGTCAGTCCTCAGACAACCTCTTTGGTGGGCGTGATTAGATAGTCTGGCCGATTTGACAGACAGTGACAGCTGTAAGCTTTACACTGTAAACAGCAGCATTAATTTGATGACGTCACATGCAGAGCTCTGTTCACAAGTCTGCTTATTCATGCCAGGTCGTGACCTCATAACCCCAGCGGTGAATTTAATGAGAACTCGTTAATGTGGTCAACTACAGTCTGTAGTACAGATGTAATCCAGAAGTTGTGCTTATTACCATGCTAGCTATTCAGTGACTTGTAATAGTCATACGCAACTGTATACATGTACGTTGTTATTGTTGTAAAGGTTGGCCTTAGTTATTAACCTGGAACAGCCTTCCGTGGCATTATTATTTTGGTCTACTGGGCAGTTTTGTTTCATTAGTTTTGTCCACCTTTGTTCTCATCTTACCAGCTCCTGCATACATCACTGGCGTCCTGTGTTTAACATGTGGGGATTCATCATGTACTTAATCTACTACTAATTATAACAAAAATTAACATCTACAGTTGAACAGTGCATCATTGATAATAACTGTATAATAATAATTCAAGAAATAAATCTACATTATTTTGTTATTATTTTCTTACCATCGTCTCTCATATTGTGGAAGAAGAATTAATTACTTGATAGAAAGACATCTCAGTGCAGTGCAGCCTAAACTGTGACAGTTTAGTTAGTGTCTAAAAATTGACAAGACAGAATCAGTCACACAGTGTTTCCCCTCCTATGTGATGAGCAAGGCGGGCCGCCGTGCTTAGAATATGCCAGAATTTCCGCCTCATGGCTGTTATTATTAAGAATTTGAATAATAGAATGTAGAATGACACAGACAAACAGCCACAAAGACAGCAGGGAAAACATTAGGGATGCAGGAAATGGGAAGACTCCAGTTGGTTTAACAGTTTGAGAGACAGACACTTGCTCTAGAAAGGTAATTGTTGGTCCAGTTCCATGATGACTTTAATGTGAAAGTTTGATTTCAGAAAGTTTTGTTAATTTAAAAAATGTGTATGTTACATAAAAAGTTATACTGTTCAGCTGTTACTTAGTGCTGTCTATGTGCTGGTATGCATGCACGTAATGCATACTGTTACTCTACTATGTACACGTAATGTTTGTTTACATATACCCAGCTGTGTACACAGTACACATTACTGTCCAATATACATTATTACAGTTACTTTAACACCCAAGAAATTAAGTATGAAACTTACCCAGATAGTGTGTTAGACTGTGTGAACGTGCCGAACTCTAATTGATCATGAAAACAAATTGTTTTGTCAGTGGCATATAAACATTGTAAAGAATGATATAAAATGCATGTGTTGTAACGAATGTGAGCTTACGTGCAGTCTTGTGTGTGGCACTATCTGTGTGCTGGGCATACTGTGGCGCAACATTTCTCACAGTCACTTAGTACATTCCAATTTAGATATGTTCGGGTCAAGTGATCTAATGTAGAAACCTGGTGGTCACAGTCCACACCGAGCTGGGGACCAGCTCAAATCGCCTCTCTTGCAGAACAAGCTGTATTTCACAAGTGCAAAAACACTGTGCAAGCTATTGTTTCCAGGAAAAAGGCTAACTCTGCACCCCTCCTGGAAGCAAAAGAATTAACTTCTGTCAGACAATCTGATGGGCAGATCTATCCCATATACATTATCAATTATTCCAGCAGTTTGATTACATATCAAACCACATGGTTTCATGATTGTCATTTTTTTGCTCATCACTGGTTATATAAAGAACCGTGTCGCTCATAATGGTATCGGAAACCAGGCCATTATCTTGTCCCTGACACTGTATATTCACGTTTATTACATGTACATAATTTAGTCGGATGTCCTGCGTCAGCCTTGTCCACTGTCTACAAGTACTTGACTTGTGTAGTTGGTCACATTCGTGTCACTTTTGATTGCACCCCCTTAAAGCTGAGATTGCTGTAAGCTGTCGTGGTATAAATAGGTGGCGTCTAGATATTTGCTGCAGGTTCACACTGATACGCCTCATTCTTCTCACTGCTGTCCATGTGGACACTGGTCACGTTTTTATACTGGACATCTGATCTGATTGTTGATCATTTGGCTGGCTGTCTGCTGCCGTGGATCTGATCATTGGTTGCATTTGGTGATCTTATGTAATGTTCGTTGTTGATCTTGGACAAGGCAGGTGAAGATCGCGGCCCTGGGAGAGCCAAGTGCTCAGTGTCTAGGGTCAGTGTGAGTTTGGTCGATGCACAGTGACGGCTCATGTGACTGTGGAACCAACCGCTGCCTGACATCGGGCATTTGTAGTGGGAGCTGTGTCAGTCTGTCTGCGGTGACATTGGATGGACAAGATCACTGCAGGATGGGTTTCATCACCACCGAGACGGCTGCAGAAACAGTTCATGTTGACAGGGTTTGATTGAAAGGTCTAGAGAGGTTGACTGAAGTGGTTTATCTGCTCACAGGGCTGTGCAAGCAATGGGAGGTCTGACAGCGAGTGAAACACTCCACTCGGACCACACCAGTACAGGAGGCAGTTCACTGCAGGTTTAGCGACAATGCAGAGCCTGTGAAGTAACCATTTACACCTGGTCGGTGTAGACTTTTATGATTTATGTAGTGTGCCGCCGTAAATGACTGGCATACCAGTGTGACAGTCATTTAATTGCATCGTTTAATTATGCATGCACCCTGTGATCGTTAACGCACTTGGACGTGACAAACTCATGGGAACATCGGCGGCACATTGTCTTCTCTCTATCGCTCGTGTGTGGTGTCACAAGAAATGATGTCTGGCGCGAATTGAACATCTTGTTATTATCATATCACTGGCTGGAGGTTCTGTGAGAAACAGCTGGATGCAGACGTGTTGACATCCTGTTGAGCAAGGTGTTGTTTAGCAAACACGCGAGAATGTGCAGAAAGTGAAACTGTTTTCCTGCAAACATATGTGAGACTTTGGATTTTGTGACAAAGACAGTAAAAGTGTCTTGTTTCTCAGTGTGTCGCTGTTATGACACATATAGACAGATGAGATGGATGTGACACTTTTTGGATATTTATTTGTGGGATTAACCTGAGAGAACTGTGAGAACACATGTGGATATACACCCAATTGACGCAGTATAAGGTAGATAGTGAATTGCACACAACTGGATATGTGAAAGTTAAGCTAGGACATGGATCCTAGGTCGCTGGCACAGATGGGGTGGCCGGCGTTCTGCCCCGGTGTACCCTATCAGACAGGGGATCTCCCTGGGTCGATGGCAGTGCCACCACTGGCGTCAGTGACGTCGACGTCACCTTATACTACCATCCAGCCATTCTTAACTGGTGCAGGTAACTAAACCTTCTGGCCAATCTCAATATGCTTGATGGGTAATGATCTCATCATGAAAATGATCACAGCTGTCTACCTGTGCCAACAGTTTTGGTGTTAAATATAAAACAAGTTATCGGCATATAAATGTTGAAATTGGAATTATTACAGTTGAAATTATACGTTTGACTTCCCGTTATGAAACACCTGTTTTTCTAATCGATGTACATAATATTATCATTCTGTTTTTCATTAAGTAATGTTTTCTATGGTAGGTTAGACTTAGATCCCAGGGATAATGTTTAGCGACACTATTAGGGTATGTGTATTTTTAAAGAAATCCCTGTATTTCAGGTATGTGCTTGAAATTGAATGAACATGTGCAAGTAAGTAGCCAAATCATGATGACATAAAAGTGATTCAACACTTTGTTGAATACAAGTATGCGTTATGTGTACCGATAAATACACTAGAATAGTTAAATAACCAAACAGTCGCAACTACTTAGTGAATGTTATTCAGGCAGATAATTTTTAACTATTCATTTTTTGACAAAATTAAATTGGCATGAAACAAAGTAATGCTCACAACAGTTATTTGACTATCATTTGAAACTTGAGTTGAGAGGTTTAGATTTTGACCCAGTTGTTGATTTAGAGTTTGAACAATTTATTCATTCGCCTGACTAAATCAAATGAATACCTGTGGCTGTTGACTGTTGAAATGAAAAGCAATTTGAGAAAACTTGATATTTATCCAAACAATTTAGAAAACGCCACAACAATGGCAGTTTAATCCAGAAATTTGGCACAGTTATACTGCCTATATAGTATATGTTACAGAAAGTGCAGTGACGGATGGCCCAAGTTGAACTTTTACTGCCTTAGGAATGAAAATTAATAATAGATTAAACATTAAGGCCAGCAGAAATATTGTGATGGCTGACACTGGTGTTGTGAATTGTGATATAACATGCAAATAGACACTCACTCTACAGTGATCGGCTCGGCTTTTATAAAGTGACATATTTGTTTTCCAGGCCAAATAAACTTTATACACAAATGAAAAACATGTTTACCTATTTAGAACAGTTTAGGGACCTATATTTCCTGTCAGAATTAACAACCCAATAAGTGCTCTAGAAAGACTCGGCAGGATCAACTCTGTGTCAGTCTGTGCTGTGACTAATCCACATGGTCAAAGATGAAGGACGGGTACTCAGAACTCATTGAAATATGCAAATACTCTTGACACTCGAGTAAGCCCGGCCTCAATCAATGTTTGCAGTTAAAATTAACTGCGCAGCTAAACTTAGCTGTGCTTCGTGATTGCGTACAGATGAATGAAAGGTCATTGATCAATTGTGAATGGGCCACTGTGAATGGGTCATGTCACTGAAGCCGTACGCTTAGAGGCAACATAGAAACAGACACCAAACAAAATATTTGTCTACGTCATAGAAACAGGGACGGACGGACGAGTCGTATCGTGACATGTTTGTTGGTTGGAAGAATATGCTACTAATAATAATTGTAGTCGTGTGGAATTTATCAGTTGATGCTACTACCAACAGAGGCGTCATTGCTGGAGTAGAATTGGTTTGTTGTTTGTCAGTGGTAGACGTGAAAAACCTTCACTGTGTCACCGACATATGGACTGGTCATTTCTTGCACGTAAATCTGTTTTGAGTAACCTCAGAAATTGAATAGTCAAGTTACTTTATTTGGTATTTTAATTGAACAGTTATTTATTTTCGTACAGATCTAATATTGTTGCCTAGCAACAGTGTCTTCAGTGACCATGATTGTGATGTGGTTTTTTTTTTTCTTCCAGCTCCCACCCCAGATAATGGGAAGAGGAAGAGAAAACTCGGATCCACCAGCAGGGAGTGAGTATAATAAATGATGTTTTATGGTGTCAATTAGATAATAATTTTTTATTATTAAGTGCAGATTAATATACTTGTATGACTATGTATGACTTTAGAATATATGTATAAAATGTAAAATACAGATAACCAGGGGATACCTGGTAGTCATTTTAAAACTTGCATTTAAGAATAGTCATTTAAAAATAAATTTGTATTTTAACTTTGAACAAAGTATAATTCTCGTGTTTTTTAGTTTTAATAAAACATTGGACTATATGGTTGTCTCTGTATGGTAATGTGGGATGGTAGTTATAACATATGAATTAGTTATTTGTTAACTAAACGGATGCCCGTCGTCTTTGCAAGTGGTATTACATGTACAAATGATTTGGATCTTTTAAGGCATGAATTTGTCAAGCAACGATGACTGTGTATGAATAAAGCTGACCGTAATTCTGTGTGACAACATATTACAAAACCTAAACACAACACACGCAACACACGCAAAACACACAACAACACGCAACAACACGAGTCAACAGACACAACATGACAACACAACATGACAACACAACATACCACCATAAGTTACACAAGTTTCACAACACACTGTTGAACCTTAGACTCCGTGAGCAGTGCAGCTGTCTGTAACCTACACAGATTACTGGGAAAAGGGTTATTTATCATTTGTATTACCAGGTCCTGTGAGATGTAACTAAAACTTGCCTGTTTGGTGCAGTAATATGGCACAGAAGGTGATCCCAGGAATTTGTATTTCTGTAGTTTTGCATTCCTGCATATGTCTTGTTACAGATTAGTTGTTAGCAGCTCTGGATATCCACGATTGCTGTGTGTTTATATGGAAATAGGCCTATCTCTGGATACACATGTTATTGTTCTGTTTTATAATAACAGGTGTTTTAATTTGTCTGAGAAATATATACCGGGTAGTTAGAATTGTACGGGTTATACAGGTTGATTCATATACTTTATAAACATCAGATTAATCAGTATGACAATTATGTGGGATATATTAGTCAAAGACCAGTAATGTTGTCCATTTCAATCAGAGGGTGCTAATGGGGAACCTACAGGATCACTAGGTGTGACTCGCTGATTGGAACTCAGTCCGGTCACTTGACTGTGTTCTTTATGCACACACGCATGATGTTAATTTATGTTTTAGTTCATCTTTGAGTTCTTTTAGACTCGGTTATAAATGTAAGGCATATATATATATATATATATATATATATATACGTGTGTTAACAAATGCTTAATATGATGAATGAATGCGACATGACCAAGTACCGGGAATGACTTACATACAGTGCTACCTGGCTGGTTAGTTCTGCCACTACCCCAATGCTTCCACATTTCAGGGATGTCCACATTTGGTGCGCCTCACGTTTTACTGATGCTAACTAACTGCATGGATTTTACCTAGAGCTGCTGTATTGTATGGAAAACTTAAAAGTTTCCCTTGAAAGGTCACTAAATAATGTTTCACTTGCAGCTCTGACGACGATGACGATGCCTTCTTTGGCAATGATTCAGAAAATCCAGACAAGGACCGACAGGCTAGGTAAGTATGGGGGGGGCTTAGGCCAGGCTGTACATGTAGTGCTCAGGTACACTAAGTTAGTGGCCACGGAGCAATACAATGGTACAGCAACAGAGCCCAACTATGGTATTGGTGGGGAATAAATGATTCTAATAGGGTATGATAATTTGTTAACATTTAATACAATTTTGAATCTAAAAGAAACAATGTTCTTTTCGTAATACGCAGATTATATCCAACAAAAAAGTAGGTACATCTTATGTATTTGTGAATGGTGACACTCGCTTGGAATAAGAAAGGCTCAGATGAATTTTTATACATAATGTAAAAATATGGATTTCTAGCAAGAAAATGTGGCATTTGTATCTAACGTTTAAAACCGGTGATATGAGACGGCTCAATAAAGTGCATTGTTCAGTTGCGATGCGTCAGCCGATCCAAACATCTCTGACAAAGAGAAGCTGGCGAGGTGAGTCACTGCAGCTCCACCTGGTGTCACAAAAACATTTCACGTTTATCTTTCGTCAGTTGATTCACCTACCACTTTGTCACCGCCGTAGACAGGCAGTTCGCAGGACCCCGAGTACATGTGTAGTGGTGGCCCAGCCACGTAGCTGGAGATATTCTAGTCACTGTTTTAATAAGTGTTCTTCACTGTCTTGTGCGGCGCTATGTCATTTAAAACTTATCACAACACTGCATTTGACAAACTACTGTCACTAAGGTCACCACGTGTACACGACACCAGAGAATTGCCATTTATTCTTTTTCATATCTTTTGTCTCTGTCTAAGCCACATTGTCAGGTGATGTTTCGTTCCCACTTTTTTATGAAACGTTTACCAAAATCGTCTGTGATTATATGTTACACAGAAGTCTCTATTTTGTTGTGGTCTCATAAAATGTCCTCACTGGCGTTTTGGGTGTTGTTTAAAACTGTTACACATGTTTTGTAATTGAATTGTTGCGTTGCTTCTAAATGAATGATAAAGACAAGTATGTTCACATAATATGATTTGTTGTTGAATGTTGCTGAAAATTGCAGTTGCAATGTTTGTTGATGCTGATTGAATGACATTTTACTTTCTGAATTACAGTTAATTAGGCTCGTCAGCTTGTTTTGAAACCGGATGTTTTGTTTACCATTTTAATATATTCTGGGTTGTCAAATTGCGAACAATGTTATAGGGTTACTAAAAGTAAATGGCATATGGTAGGCAGCATACTTGTAGTATTTAAAAGATTATATTAATTAATTAATGAACATACTGTCTTCCTTTAAGAGAAGCACCATAAAGGTATGTCAGTTTATGAAGACATCAAATGGAAGCACCTTTCATATTTAATGTGAACATAGTCATAATAAAAATGGCTATAGTTTCAGAATATTTAATCATAATAAGGAGTTGATTCCAGAGTGTCGGAGCAGCAGGATGATCTAAGGGTCCTAGAGATATCAGAGAAATGTAGCAGATTAACTAAGTATGTCAGTTGTTGAGTAGAAAAAGTACAGAATGTAACAGTAGCCAGTTTTAATTTAAGTAAACATACAACTGGAAGCCATGCAACTGTGGACCTAGCTGTAGTGGTGGTGAGAATATAGCTGTAGTGGTGGTGAGAATATAGCTGTAGTGGTGGTGAGAATATAGCTGTAGTGGTGGTGAGAATATAGAAATGTAATCATTATTGTTTTGTGCAGTCTGACAGGTATTCTAGGACCAACGTGGTTAACTTGCTTCATGGCAACAGACAGAAATGTGATAGTCGTGTGTAATATGAGCTTGTCTTATTATAATGTTCACACAAATGGACGTTTCTCGTTTGTGCCATGGCAGGGTCTTGTATTGCCTGAATTATTGTAGTTATTGCTGTAATAATATACAGGTTTTATTAGCTGTGAAGATTGGTTTTTTACTATATCACTTACAGTGTAAATTGATTCCCGAGACTAGAGTGTTAGTCGGATGACCTTCACGTTAGACTTGCCAGGTACATCACACTCTGCAGTAGTTTCAGTTTCACTTTGACGTGTCATGTGGTTGCAGGGAGAGCCACTGTGAAATTGAGAGGCGCCGACGCAACAAGATGACGACATACATCAATGAGTTGTGTGACATGGTGCCAACCTGCAGCACACTCGCACGCAAGCCTGACAAACTCACCATCCTACGCATGGCTGTGTCGCACATGAAGACGCTCAGAGGTCTGTCTACTGGCACTCACTTGTGGGCTTAGCTTTATGTAGAGACCACCCCTCATCTTGATATGGACGCCCGGTATATGGTGGTGGTCGACAGGTAAACAAATTAAGGAACAAAAAAGGTCTTCCAAAACCATAGATATTGTTAGTTATGCCTTGAAAGTGAGTGTAAATGGTGTCATATGTGTGTTTGTAGCCCACTTCAGGTCATCAGACACATTTATTTTAAAGTTTGTAAACTTGCTTAACAGTTAACATCCACGTGTCCAGTGTCCACCAAAACATGGGTGACTGGCAATCATTTTATCCTGCATAAAGCCCTGCGTGTCAAAAGTGTTCCTTTCAGAACATGAGCTTTCATTGAAATAATTCTTGTTACTAGTTACTACTCACAGCTGGAATTAGACGGGTTTTTTTTCAATGACGCAAACATTTCGAACAGTTTATTAAATTACACAGCAAGAAAATCGATTTGTTTCAGTAATGCTCGTGCAAATGATAGTAATTAATCCAGGCACCTAGACTTGAAACTATTATTGAATCAAGTTCCTTTGTTATATATCCAAATACATAGTTGATATCCAGATAGGATAATAAATGTTTTCATTGACTTAGAGGCCACTCCACAAACCTTTCTTGAATGCACTTCAGAATTAGTTGTAGAAATTTAGGAAGGCATCGCGACATTGATGTGCTCTGACCGTTTGTGTTGTGTTCATTCAGGGACAGGCAACACAATGTCAAATGACACGTACAAACCTTCCTTCCTCACGGACCAGGAGCTGAAACATCTCATCATGGAGGTAAGGAAACAGACCTACCATTATTGTTATATCAACAGGTGAAGAACATCATAATAAAAATACATACCTCGGGTAACAAATGACTTGGTAGTTCAGTTTAATAATGTTTTCTTAGAATGGCTTAGCTGCATAGGTCTATCTCACATGAGCATGACTATTGTGATATTTAATATTTAAACAGTATGCTCTCATTTTTATTCAGTTTTCGTAGTCACACAAATTAAATAATATTAGCAGAATAAATTAACATCCTGGTAAGTACACAATATTGCATGATCTTTTAGTTTGTTGCTCTTTATATAGTAATAAGAGATGTTGTGTCATTATTGTCAGAGATGACCTGCGTGTCCTTATCATTTCAGGCGTCCGATGGCTTCTTGTTTGTGTGTCAGTGTGAGACGGGTCGTGTCATCTACGTCGCTGACTCCGTCACTCCTGTCCTCAACCAGGCACAGGTGGGTTGTGTCACGTTGTGTCAACTCTCATGACATGTTATCATTGTGTCAGTTTTCTTGCAGCACCCTTGTGTCACCTCATGACGTGTCACAAACATGTCTCCTCTGATGATGTGTTACCATTGTGTCACCATTCATGTCATTCTGATGACACTGATGTCACTCTCGTGTCACTTTCTCTCACCTCACAGGACAGATCAAACCAAAATGTAATTTGCAGTGGTACCCTCTTGATACGTGACTTCCAACGTAGGTGTCTGGATTAATGTTTTCTAGATAAACAAATCAGTCACATCATCATTCATCAGTAGATAATTCAATTGAAGTTCAGCAGCTACAGCTTCAGTTTGTTCACGATGAATTTGAAAGTCTATTTAATTACTTTGTTTCTGTGACAAGATACATGCATATCCAACAGAGTAACACACGTATGCTTAGACACTGGTCTGGAAACACCAACAGTGACACAAAGTGTTTGTTCTGCACAGACTGACTGGTTTGGCAACAGCCTGTATGACCTCATTCATTCCGATGACATCGAGAAACTGCGAGAACAACTCTCAACATCTGAGTCACAGAACACAGGGCGAATCCTCGACCTGAAGAGTAAGTTATTTCATTGGTTAAGTTCCCTTCTTTCACAAATTGTCATCTCTTCATCTTTTTACAAAGTTATTTCCAAGTACAGAATCCAGAAAGTGTTTGCTGTACATTATAATCATCATAGTGAATTGAAATGTATTACAGTGTATATATAATTATTATATATATATATATATATTATTATAAATATTAGATATAAAATTATATATATTCTCAACTTCTCATATAAAACGTAAGTATTATATATTCTGTGCTTCATGAGGCTTGTTTATTGCAACACAGTCTATCTGTGTTACTTAGAGTTAGAAGTCTCAGAATAGAAGGGAATTATTGATGTGTACATACAGCCTGAACTGTCATGTCCATTAGGTTTCTTCCATAAAATAAATGTACTGGTTATGTTATTGATGTAAATTATAAGTGTAATGCGGTGTGTAAATGTTCACAGATGTCTTGCTAACAGTGTTGTTCAGTGTTTGTGTAATCATGGTGTTTGTCTTTCAGCGGGAACAGTTAAAAAGGAGGGCCATCAATGTGAGTACACAGAGGAACTACTTGTTCTGGTGGATCAGTGGTGACACTTCCCTGTATAGAGGACATAAACTCTGAACTCACAAAGTATGTGTGAATAATGTGTGCACATGCTGACATCAAGAAAACAAAACAGTTCACCATCTTTTTACAAAGTTATTTCCAAGTACAGAATCCAGACGTCTCATTATGACCTCTCAGCAAATGTAAACAATTGGGACAGTGACTACTTATGGGCTGTCATGTGACACTTCTGTCGCGTAGAAAGGACCCAGTCCAGTCCACGAAACTGCACTGCATTTAATCTCTTCTAAATAAATGTTTTTTATTTCTTATGGCCAAATAGCCGTCTGTTGAATAATATAAAAAATAAATTTAAAAAGACATAGTAGATGGGTTAATTTTTTATGATATGATTCTAAGATAAAACAAATGTAATTGTTGAAACATTTTTGAAAGTATGATGAGGTTCGTCCGAATGGTTGGTTCAAATTTTGTTTGGTATATCATTTGTTATAACAGGTTAACTAACATGTCACCATGTAGCAGACGGCTATACAATGAAGACAGTTGAAAGTTACCAAAACGTAATGGGAAAACATGTACAATTTACAGAGGAATAGGAAGACAGAAATTATCTTTAATAAAACAGTTACAATAATTGCATATCACCTCACATTTTCCCTAACCAAGCCGAGTTTTGAGTTGACATCTTGTGAGACGGCGATGTGATTGGACGTTGGGTGTTTACAGCCTCCATGCGACTGTGCATGGGGTCACGCCGTGCCTTCATCATCCGCATGAAGATTGGCAACATGCCAGTTGACCCCATGACCTCTAGCCACACGGTCCGCATTCGACAGCGGAACACACTCGGTCCGTCACGTGACGGTCACCAGTACGTGGTCATCCATGTGACCGGCTACATCAAGAACTGGCCGCCAGCAGGTAGGGTTGTACCATCACCGTAAAACAACAGGAAGTGGAGGGATAAGTCACTGTTTGCCAAACAACCAGCTCCAATAACCTCGTTAAAATGGCTGCCACAAATATGACGCTGTCGGAAATTCTGTAGTATTCTTTGTTGAATTCCTGACTTAAGATTGTCTTCTGCAGTTACAGATGACATTGATCAGGCTTGGTAGTAGCATGGGATAGTTGTTAATAAATAAGATTTGGTCTATTATAATAGCATATACATCAAAATTAGACAGATACTAGTAGGTTTAGATTATTACAATGTTCAAAATTAGGTAGTTTACTACAAATGGTGTCATTTTAAATGATTCTCAAACGTTGGTATAAAAGCAGAACAGAAAGAAGAAGAACGTATTTGAATGTAAAACTGTTCTCCAGACAACAAGGAGAATGAGGAGAGGAATATTTCATGGTTTCTAAATGATATATTAACATTTACACCATTATGTTTGTTTTTATAAGTTGTTCCTGAGTGTACGTGTCTGTGCTTCAGGGCAGCAGATTGACCCAAACGACGAAGAAGGTCACACCAACAACTGCCTCGTGGCGATTGGTCGACTGCAGGTGACAAGCAGTCCAAACTGTGTCGACATCTCTGGGCAGAACAGCTCGACTGAGTTCATCTCCCGACATAGCATTGACGGAAAGTTCACATTCGTAGATCAAAGGTAAAATTGATTGATTTTTCACATCAGTAAAGTTATCACTGAATCTTTATATCTATCAATGTCACCTCATTATCTATCAATGTCACCTATTGTTTTGTCAGAGTTTGTTGCTGATGAACTCAACTGTAAAACATTATATTTTAATTCTACTATCTTAAATAACGATTTAGATTTGTGTCTATGTCTATATTTTTACTTGTTTATTTATTAACTTTATGAGTCTGTCTACGTGACACATTGATAATGTAGAGGTAATTTTAGTAAGCAAGTTTAAATAAGTATTTTAATTTATATCTACTACATGTGCATGTAAAATGCTTCGAATAATTGTAGCTAGATTTGGTGCTACGTAAGTGTATTTATTTATTTATATTCTAAATGCTGTTGGTGTTTATTTGATGTGAAATACTGATCCTTGCAGGCAATGGAATAAAAGTCGCATTCTCACAGTACTGAATTAGAAAAACCCATGAATAAATTTCTGACTGCTTGGGTAATGGCATAAGAAATACCGATGCTGAGACAGCGTATTACTACTGCCATCTGTCACTGCAGGGTGACAGCCATGCTGGGCTACCAGCCCCAGGAACTACTGGGCAAGTCAGCCTACGAGTTCTACCACCCTGAAGACCAGGCACACATGAAGGACAGCTTTGAGCAGGGTAAGTACACGGTCATTGTGTGTGGACAGTGTCTGGTGGACAGGGTAAGTACACAGTCACTTTGTGTGGACAAGCTGAAGGGCCAGGTGATGTCAGTGATGTAGTTGTTTCTTGTGCTGCAGTACTCAAGCTGAAGGGCCAGGTGATGTCGGTGATGTAGTTATTTCTTGTGCTGCAGTACTCAAGCTGAAGGGCCAGGTGATGTCAGTGATGTAGTTATTTCTTGTGCTGCAGTACTCAAGCTGAAGGGCCAGGTGATGTCGGTGATGTAGTTATTTCTTGTGCTGCAGTACTCAAGCTGAAGGGCCAGGTGATGTCGGTGATGTAGTTATTTCTTGTGCTGCAGTACTCAAGCTGAAGGGCCAGGTGATGTCCGTGATGTAGTTATTTCTTGTGCTGCAGTACTCAAGCTGAAGGGCCAGGTGATGTCAGTGATGTAGTTATTTCTTGTGCTGCAGTACTCAAGCTGAAGGGCCAGGTGATGTCCGTGATGTAGTTATTTCTTGTGCTGCAGTACTCAAGCTGAAGGGCCAGGTGATGTCTGTGATGTAGTTATTTCTTGTGCTGCAGTACTCAAGCTGAAGGGCCAGGTGATGTCAGTGATGTAGTTATTTCTTGTGCTGCAGTACTCAAGCTGAAGGGCCAGGTGATGTCCGTGATGTAGTTATTTCTTGTGCTGCAGTACTCAAGCTGAAGGGCCAGGTGATGTCCGTGATGTAGTTATTTCTTGTGCTGCAGTACTCAAGCTGAAGGGCCAGGTGATGTCCGTGATGTAGTTATTTCTTGTGCTGCAGTACTCAAGCTGAAGGGCCAGGTGATGTCCGTGATGTAGTTATTTCTTGTGCTGCAGTACTCAAGCTGAAGGGCCAGGTGATGTCCGTGATGTAGTTATTTCTTGTGCTGCAGTACTCAAGCTGAAGGGCCAGGTGATGTCCGTGATGTAGTTATTTCTTGTGCTGCAGTACTCAAGCTGAAGGGCCAGGTGATGTCAGTGATGTAGTTATTTCTTGTGCTGCAGTACTCAAGCTGAAGGGCCAGGTGATGTCCGTGATGTAGTTATTTCTTGTGCTGCAGTACTCAAGCTGAAGGGCCAGGTGATGTCCGTGATGTATCGCTTCCAAGCCAAGAGTCAGGAGTGGGTGTGGCTTCGCACCAGCAGCTTCAGCTTCCAGAACCCGTACACAGACGAGGTGGAGTACATTGTCTGCACCAACAGCCTCATCAAGTAAGTCACGCTCTGTGTTTCACTTTTATACATAAACTATAGTTGTGTAGCCCCGCCAATGTCAAGGCCCAGCATGCACTAGACAGTGGACATTTGTGCAAAACATGGGTCAAGAACCAGTGGCAATATACGAGGGGGTGGAAATAAACTTAATATGGTTACTGTTTTTGCACAACAAGTTTTTTAGAGGCACTTCAAGACAACATGTTGGTCTGAAGATAGATAAGCAATACTAGTTAAAGGCAAGGAGTAGATATGAGGCAAGGAGTAGAGATGACGTAGCCATGTGGAGGTCCTGTCAGCTGCTGACACTGTAATAATATAATAATAATACAGTTTTATATAGCGCTAATTCCCGCATGGCAGATCAATGCGCTGCACAAGAAATATTCTAAAATTAATGTATATTAATAAATAGAAATGTAAATTATATAAATTAATATAAATCATACTAATTTTTGGTTTTAAGATGCACTAGCAAACCTTTCTATGTAAATGATATAAATAAATTTAAAATAAATTAAATTAAACACTGCTTTTAAGATGTATAGTACTAAAACATGGTATGCAAATTATATAAATTAATATAATATAAAATTAAAACCTTTTCTAAAACTCTGTATATATATATATATATATATATATATATATATAATTCCATAAATTAATCTAAAACATAAACACTAATTAAAATATTATTACTCTAAAAAGAAATTCTAAAGCAATTCATTGGTGTTGTTGCCCGCAGACAACAGAGCAGTGCGCCAGCCGAGGCTCAGCCAGACAGCAGCTCCGTCCTCGCCTCCTACGGCCACCAGGGGGAGTCGATCATCGGTCAGCAGCAGCAGGAGGCGGGGGCGAGTGGTCAGTACCCGGACATCTACCGCGGCATCACCGCTGACCAGACACTGGGTGAGTGACCACAGCATCACAGGACCACTTGGGGTGCCATGGCATAGTTGGTGGAGCATCGGAGTCTCTGTCAACAGATTCTGGGTGTGGATCCTTTTGCTGCAATTTTGAATCTGTGCACGTTTGTTCATTCCCCATTTCGCTCAGATGTATGAATGTGTACTTGACTATAGACAGTTGTGGATAGTTGTAATAAAATAGTCTTTGCGTATTAATTGTGGCAATGCTGAATGATTCCCACTGAATTCGCAATAGTATTTAATTCAGAATTTTTGCCAGAGATCAAATTGCACTGAACACTCATAAGCACTGGATGCTGCTCTGTATAAGAACTTTATTTGAGTGTTTTTTCTTTACAACAGATGGATATTTATAAGTTAAAACACAGGACTGTAAACATAAACACACAAAATCACTGATTTGCGGTAAATTTTCTGGTGAAATTAAATTTTGTAGTCTTATGAAAACCTGGCTTATGCATCCCTTTCATTGTCTCATGTTTCTGATGCAATCACCTTACAGCCCCCCAACAAGCCATGTACGGCAACTATTCCGGCAGCTCCTCCCAAATTAAGTACCCTGGGGTCGTGACCTCCACGATGAATGCAGCCGTGGAAGGTCTCGCCCCGGCCGGTGACTTGAGTCAGTCTCAGCGCAGTCGTACAAACTGGCCACGGTCCTCCACCTACAGGGCTTCACAGGTGAGACACACCTGTGGGCAGGTGTCAGAACATGTATTTTATATTAGTCTGTTCTCATTTAGCAGTGGCACTGTAGACAGTTGTATATTTGTGGTGGTCAGAAAATGTCGTTGAATCCCCAGGTCAGGCTTAGAATTATTTAGAAATAATTTCTCTGTGAAGTATTTTGGTGTTAATGTAAAATATTTGACGTGATACCTCTGATTTTGTAAAATAATGTGATTAATTTTGTGTTAAATTTATGAGTAATAGTATCACAAATTTACCTAGTTTACACACCTTACACACAATATTTTGTACATTGTAATTTAAGCCACAACTTAACTTAAAAAGCCAATTTTCAAGAAGTTTAGTTTTGTGTAGCCACACTTGTCTTCATGGGTGATGCACAAGGTCTTTATTGCTGCACAGAAAATGTTATGACCATTAAAATTACGTTTTTAAATATGCTTTTCCGGTGTTAGACGTAATTTACTAATGATATATCCCAAAGCAATAGTTGGCAATTTGTTACCTATCTGGCAGTTATGCTCACCTGGTCACATGATCGTTTTTCAGAGTAGTGGCGCCACCTTCAGTAATTCAGCAGCAGCAACAGCGTCATTCAGCCAGATGAGTCCGTCTGGATCAGCCGGATCTCCAGGTGGGGCTAGCTCTCAAACACCACTTGATGGTGGGGCATAACGACACAACACTAGTTGATGGTGTGACATAACGACATAACACTACTTGATGGTGTGACATAACGACATAACACTACTTGATGGTGTGACATAACGACATAACACTACTTGATGGTGTGACATAACGACATAACACTACTTGATGGTGTGACATAACAACATAACACTACTTGATGGTGTGACATAACGACATGACACTAGTTGATAGTGTGACATAATGACAACACTATTTGATGGTGTGACATAACGACATGACACTACTTGATGGTGTGACATAACGACATGACACTACTTGATGGTGTGACATATCGACATAACACTAGTTGATGGTGTGACATATCGACATAACACTAGTTGATGGTGCTACATGTCCGAAAATATTGTTGCATATATTCTCAAACAGTGTATATAGATAACAGTCGTATCTGCAAAAGAAGTTTCTTTACGGTTTGTTATGGAATTTCACATAACAACCTCATAAATAAATAATAAACTCAAAATGTATTTGTTTGAAATTGCATTTCCACAATAAATTTACGTCAGTCACACGCTCGAATGAGAACTCTTACCTGTCCCCATTTATGATTAGTCATGATGATCTTGTTTGTTGTATCTTTGCATTTGAGTATTTTAAATGACTTATAAGCCATCTCTTGCCAGGTATTTGAAGTATTATTACTTGTATTTAGTTTAGCAGTTATTTAATTTAGCAGTATTTTAAACATCTCGGTAGGACTAGTGTTACTGGCGTAATATAAATTAACTTAATAATACTAACAATATTTGCTTTCTCCTCTCAGCCAATGTTACGCCAACGTACACCCAGCTGGGAGCGAATGCTCGTGCACCGCCATCTGGTGGCAGTGCCAGCAACTACAGTTCGACGGCGCAGACGGCGGTGTGGCCGCAGTGGACGCCGACGACCGACTCGGCCGTGCCACAGGGTGGCGCCACAGGCCAGACGCAGGCGACGGCGGGAAGCGGGGCGCACAGTCCGAGCCAGGCAGGTGGCAGCACCGGTCACGGCGGCAGTGCCCAGCAGCAGCAGGAGGAGTGTTCCGACATGCTGCGGATGCTCGACAACTACGGCACCGGCTTCACCGATCTCTCAGGGATGTTCAACTCGTTCAACGAATGAACACGTCCGACACTCGCTCCGTGTCGGGTTGGGGCAGCAGGCGACCCCTGGAGGTGGGGCCGATTACGAGTCACGCCATTCCCATGCTCTGGTCTCGTCGCAGTTCAACTAGATTACCCAGAGTTCCGTGCCGGTGTCGGTTCAAGTATATTACCCACAGTACTGTCAGTGGTAATTGTATCCTAGCTGGCGTAATAATACACTGTCCCGAGTCCAGATGTGAGGTTTGTATGAACTGCCATGGGGGGTTGCTGAAGATTTTTGTTTACCGTGGCAAGTTTTAAGTGAGATGAAGACAGTAAACATAGCCAGACGGCGTGTACATAATCTATGCTCTTGTGGAGTCGATGTATTTGCAGCTTTGTGGGTAGACGTATATATTTTCAGGCCAAGGTGAAACTGTGCGTAGGCTTATTGAGGGAATGTGCTGTCCACTGTGTTGTCCACCCCCGGTACAGATAAACCGCATTGTGCACGTATCACTGTCATGTGACTGTCATGTGACCAACTGTTGTCATTCCACGAATGCAAACTTCGCTTCGAGTCGGAATGATTGCAAGTTGCGAAAGGCAATTCTGTGGAATTGTAAATACGAGGCCATGAAACACACAGCATTGGTGAATGTAGAGTCATGTGTATCAATGCCTGTGACATAGACATGTCTCATTCATTCTCGTCATGTACGTACCACGTAGTGTGTATTCTAGACTATCAACAGCAAGTGGTCTTGACAAGAGCCTGGTACATTGATGCCTGAATATACACATTAAATCACCTGGCTTCGGAAACATGCTCGAGTTATCAAGCATTTCACATTATCTCAGATTAACAATTTGAGAGAAGTATTTATATATTGAGAAGCACTGTTAACATTGTGCTTTTTCAGGTTTAATGTGGTATTTTTCTGCATTTTTACTGTGTCGTTACTATTGTAAAAATAATTATGTACTACATCCCTAGAAAGCTAAATCATGACTGTACAGTGGTTTGTATTGTTACTTACTGTGTTGTCTCGAAATCATATATACCGCACGCTGCTAAAATGGGTCACACTGTCATATCTATCAAGATAAAGGTGTATTTAAAATATAGAATGCTCCCTATTAAACCGAAATAAACTCGCTTAGTCTACCCAGTCAATGTCTACAAAACAGCCACAAGAAATAACTTGGGAACACATGTTATTGCCTCTCCTTTCACGGAAACGTTGCTATGGGAAGGTATTCACAAAAAGGAGCTAACATGCCAGAATTGCTGGCACATTATTCGTCATCCCTGAACCCGCAAGTGAAATGATTGACTGACCCACGGGGGGACTGGGCCTGACCCACGGGGGGACTGGGCCTGACCCACAGGGGGGACTGGGCCTGACCCACGGGGGGGACTGGGCCTGACCCACGGGGGGACTGGGCCTGACCCACAGGGGGGACTGGGCCTGACCCACGGGGGGGACTGGGCCTGACCCACAGGGGGGACTGGGCCTGACCCACGGGGGAACTGGGCCTGACCCACGGGGGGACTGGGCCTGACCCACAGGGGGGACTGGGCCTGACCCACGGGGGACTGGGCCTGACCCACGGGGGGGACTGGGCCTGACCCACGGGGGGACTGGGCCTGACCCACGGGGGGGCTGGGCCTGACCCACGGGGGACTGGGTCTGACCCACAGGGGGGACTGGGTCTGACCCACGGGGGGACTGGGAAGGTTCCACAGGAACACTAATTTCTTGCACACAGCAAACGTAGAATGGAGATGATATCACAATGTACGACTGTACAGATTACAGACACAGGCTTATCTTGTTGATATTAATTTGCTGGTCATGTTGTCAGATCTTAATGAAAATCAATGTTCGTGTAAATTGTGTTGATGGCGCATGGCTGCTCTCTTGTACATACTGTGAAGTCTGTCCAGTGTTATATGTTATTATTATTGCCTATTTGTCAGTGGTAGCAGCAGGTGTCGTTTGTTAGTGCTAGTCCGTATTATATGTGCATCGATGGTATGCTGTATGCATGCTGTCTTGAGTTGTTTATCAATGGTCTGATCATGTGACAAGTTCAGAAATACAGGCACTTTGTGAACAATCACTCTCCATTGTGCACATTAGAGTGACAAACCTTTGGTGAGCAGTAGTTAAGCCTTGCTCTGTCTCGGGCGTTCACGTATATATTTGAGTCTGGTCACACACACACACACTGTTTTGTTCAGCTAATTACATAAGTGTTTCACACTCCCAGTGCTTTGGTTTGTTAATTATTGTATAGACAGCAGCTTGTGTCGATTCAATTATGTGAAATGGTTAAATTGTTATAAAAGTGGTTGACTTACGTCTTTCTAGATTCATTTGCTTCCTTTAACCAATGCCATCCGATCTACTAAATAGCAACAAAACACAATGGTAACTGTAATATGGCTGTTTACATTTATTGACTTCTGTTTTCTGCCCACCCAACATTCTATAGAACACTGCTGTGGCTTTATGGTGAAGGGGGTAAGCTAGTTTGTATACTTGGGAGGTCAGTTAAAATGGAATTGCAACTGAAAAACCCATTCCGGAATCGGTGTTAAATAGAAAAATTGAATTGGTGAAAAGTGTAGTTTTCACGTCATAACTTTTGAAGTAGATAATGTTATTTCTTTAATTTTATTTAAGACTGCTCCGAAATAGATGTTAATTATTCGCACAGAATCTGTTTATGGTTTTATATACTGTAATTAGCGTGGCATTGATCATTGAAATTGGCATTTTTTAAATGGAATTGTTCCTCTAATTGCTACAGTATAATATCCGGCCTTATGCTAAGTTGCCATAGCAACAATGTCAGCCAACAAGTGTTTACATTTAAAGGTACAGCTTATGTGTTGTTGTGTACATATTTGTATTGTGTATGTGAAATGACCCTATAATTGCCTTGGGTTTATATATTGTCTGCCATCGGCTAGCACACGTGTTTACCGTCCAGCCCATGTGACATTTATATCTAATCACCAGCATCAGATCATAGTTTGTTTATATATCTTGCAAGTACAATGTAATTTGTTTGTTTTCTCAGATGAATCTGCACAAATTGTGGCTTCGAAATACGTTTGTTAGTGGGATACTGTTTATGTGAAGCACATAGAATATAGGTTTTTATAAATATTCTGCCTGGAATATTCATGTTATATAATAAAGAATAAATATGTCACACCAATGAATCTTCTTTGGTTCAGCATCTGTGAGACGTAGCTGCCTGGATGATCCCACAATGCACTGTTCTGTCTACTGTTCCTCTCACTGCTCTTATGATGTAATCTTCCAACCAGTTACTGATGTCTTGCTCTCACTTTTTTCCTTTCCTCTATTTCCCTCGACTTTTCTTCTAAGATTGTTTCCTATCAGGTGTTCTTTGTTGTGGCCAAAATACTTGTTGTCCTTTGTGTTCACTAATTGGCAGTTCTTCATACTTAATTATTAAGGGTCTCTGCAATTGTTGTTTTTGTTACCCATGATACTCTTACGAATTTTCTATAACATTTCGTCTCATGCCAGTAATGTGAAGTGTGCATTGCCAACTGGGTGATGTGCATATTACCAGTTAGGCAATGGGTGCATTATCAAATATGCAATGTCACTTATTGACGGCTTCCCTGTTAAATGTTAAACACTGCGTTGGGATGACTCTTCCTGTATATTCCAGTTACACCAACTAGATAAAACTTATGAATGTACAGCTGGTTTAGTTAATGAACCTGTTATTGAACAAAATAAGATACACTGAAATGCCGTCTAGGGAGATTAGTCAGATTACACAAGAAGGCTACATGGCTTTGGGACATCCAGTTTGAAACCGTCTCAGCATGCCCATCCTCACGCAAGCCAGGGATGTGTCCATGCAAAACTAGCCCAGGCTGATCCTGTAGGCGAAGTGCCGAAGTAAGCTAAGTCAAAGTAATTATTGACTTTGCCAGTCGCAACTGTGTCAGACGTGAGAATAGTGCAAATACCCGCCCAAATGTGAAAACAGACATAGAATTGGTGGGAATCCTAGATATTGCATCACAGTAGGCTGAAATATTTGTATATTATGATCACCTGACCTGTGGGGGTGTGTGGATGAGCATCTGCATGTCCGAGTCGTAGCGTAGCTGCAGCCGGACGGTGTCTTCGGACGGATGGCGCGGGCTGTGATGCTGGCTGGTACCTGACGGCGCTGGCGTCGAAGTGACACGGAAAGACGGCCGGTATGAGGCGGCCGGGTAACTGCGACAGCGCATCGACGTCGTGCAACTTGCGCACCGTGCAACGATCGCCAACCCGGCCACATGGTGATGTTGAGCCACACAGTTGAGGTCGATCCCGGGTCTGACATCGACGAAGCGGCCGATGGATACCTGCAACGTACCCGGGCTCTGTCGTAGCACATCACGTTCTGTGAGCGTCTTGCCAGGGCCGGCCGCCACCCGAGACAGCGGCGCGAAGAGCTGCAATAGAAGCAACTAGGAGCGTCCGCCATCGTCGAGCAGGCGACATTTATCAATGCCAATGGTCGATCGACACGGCACGTTGGCCACATGAGCGCGAGAATCGACCGGTCTTTAGTGAGCCTTGAGCGAGTCTTCGCGGCGTGCGGGCAAATCAACGAAAGACTCGCTCACGACTCGCTCAAGACTCGACCTCAAGACTCGCTAAAGACGCGGTCAAGACGCATCGAAAACGCGTCTTGATTTGAGCGCGTCTTTTGCGATTCGTGAGCGAGTCTTCTCGATGTGCGGGCCGGTTTAGCCTACCCTACGTTGACTGCACGACAGCTCGACACAACTGGTACGCCACTTCTTTGGTTTTCAGTTTTATTATTTTACTAAACAGTATCACGTTAAAATAGCAGTTGAAGCGGCGGATAAGCCGTGGTGGTGGAAGGAATCTGCAAGCCGGCCACCCAACCTCCAATCCCTGGCGGTGAGGAAGCGTTGTGATTTCCCAATGCTTCAACAGCGAAAGGAGTTGACTCTCCTCCCGACCATGGTTACCTAAAATAAACTACCACGATCTGCACCAGTTAACACCTAAACATTTAACATCCGATAGTAAGAATAATGCCACTGTCTCAATTCAAAGGCTTAGCAGCATTTTGAGCGGCATCCGACTTCTCGTCTCTTTTGGTCGAAGTTCGCGAACAATGCTTCTTGAGTTCCTGTCTCCATGACGCACGCATTGTAGTCCACATCTCGTTGTCATCGTGGATGTTTATTGCAACAACACTGAAGCGACATATTAGTAATGACATACAAAATAAGACGGTACAGAGAAGAAGAGCAAAACGACGAAAAAAGAAATGCCCTGTCGCGGATCCACTTCGACTTCGTTCACCTTTTACGCCCTCCTCGTTGTCCGGCGGAAGCGGCAATGACGTGTTCAGCGATTATATGGTAATCTGCAGCTGCGCAAAGCGCAACTTCCTGGCAATGGCAATGTCGTGCCTAGCCTCGGTTACCCAGACTCCGTGAGGTGGCAGCACTTTTAAGCCCCCTCAACTACGCCTGGGACAGTATATATGCTTAAGTTTCTACATCCGGGCAGCCTTACCCCAGAATAGGGTAGAGACGCTGATTGGCTCTCAGGCCAACTATGAAATAAAAATTTAAATAACGATATAGTTTTACAAGATAATAATATCATTTGAAAAGTATTCACCATTGAACTTATATTAACACAACAGTAAGTAAAAATTCAAATTTACCGTTGTTTATAAAATAAGAATTACGGCAGGATTAACCAGTATCCGTGAGGTGGCAGCATTGTCTAGCCCGACACGGATAGCATACAAATTAAATAAGGAAACCTTTTGATCAAATAATGCTGTATTATAAAAACTATTAAAAATTAAACTTATATTAACCCAAAATAAATAGAAATACAAATTTGCAGTTGTTTATAAAAAAAAATATTACGGCAGTGTCCGTGAGGTGGCAGCATTTTATAGATCACGCGGATACCAAACAAAAGCCGGCAAATGTCACCAGACTGTCTTCTCGGCGTAGTTCCGCAGCCGACCGACAGTCGGTTAAGCGAGACTATGTCGTGCCAATATGTACGCATGCGCCAATTCTTGCCTAGCTGGATGTCATCAGCGAATCGGTGGAAAAGCACACGTTTCGTGCAAATGTCAGTAGTCGGTGTCGAATGAACATCACTGATCCAAGTACAGAAACTTGCGGTACATCTTTGGGAGGTGCGCATTGCGTTCGAAGAAGATGAATAATTCTACACCTTTACACGTATATTATGCTAAGTCTTTTAATTTGTATTCTTGTTTGGAGGGTGCCCCGCTGGAGGTCTTTAAGAAGTGTTAGTGTTCCTGTCTCTCTGGAATGGAATCGTGTGTACACAATTTGGCAGCTTGTCTTTGAATACTTTCTAACTTTTAATAATTTTAGGCAGTGTAGGTGGCGCCACCATTTGGCCTTCTTCCTTAGTATTTACCGCCAGATAGCGCTATTGAGTAAACGTAAACATCCTGCTACAGGCGATTTGGAGACCCATTTCGAGCTAGCGTTGTAACTTATATCCACGACATAAAGTCATAAACGATCCAAGAGTTTAATAGGTGGGTATTGTATTACTGAATTCATAACGTTTATCGCTCTAGGCCCCGGCTTCTTTCACTCATTCTACTCGTTGCTGAAAGTGGGGCTACTGCGACTGCGAGACGGATGCGTGGGGACAGACCAGATTGCTACTAATTTTCTTTCGCGTATCCTATATTAACGAAATGGCCGGTAGCCCTAATTTAAAATCGTTAACTGCTTTTTCGATTTTTCCTTCTAAAATGTATCGTAAAACTTTGGTTAGAAAAATGGAGATCTGGTATTTAACTGTTCCGTCCGCCTACTATATGTTAACCTAATTAGGCATAATAAAATTAAAATAAATGTAATAAGCGAGCAAAAAGACACATTTCCGAACATGTTTTAAAACACTCAGTTCAACGGTTCTCTAGCCCGCTAATTATGACACGATCGATCCCAATGATTTTGTAGCATTGATTTTGAAAGCTTACACTTAGCCATTCAAAGTATAGGTTTAATGGTCTCGCAATATTGATAATTCATAAAATAACAAACAAAATGAATCTATAACCGTGCTGTTTCTAGTGTTTTACACCTGGCGAATTTTTTTTATTCATCGACATAGTGTTAAACAACACATACCGGGACAGAACAAACATCTGGGTAAGACAAAATTATTAAGTCTAAAACAAATAGGTCACGTATGTATGCAGACGTTTGATTGAATACGTCAGAAGACGGAAGTGGAATACTCAGAAATTAGCGTACACAGACCTCATTTTGTACTGGAAACCATACTGGGGCCCTTTGATCATGTTTTCAATATGTGAGCACATGGTGTGAAAGGCTGCGAGCTCCTTGCGGATTCCCATCCACCTCTCCACCTGCAGCTTGTTCTTGCCAATCATCTTCAAGTCAACAGCCATGTGACGGAAGTTGCGTCGCAGTGTGCCGCGTGGTCCCTTTACAGTGACCGCACGCGACTTCACTGTCAACGTCACATTCTTCGGAATGGTCACGACTTGATTAACCTTGATGGTCTTCATCGTGGACGGATGGCAGACGAAAAAGCAGAATAACTGATGGACGTCGCGTATCACGACCTGGAAACCCTACGAAGGGAAACGATCTAGAGAAAGACCGGCGAGACGATGGAGAGACGAACTAAACGACTACTGGAAGGACACATTTGGCTGAGGATAGAGCAAGATAGGCAGATGTGGAAACAGCATGCTTGGCCTTTGACCAACATCGGGACACTACGGCTGCACAGTGGTGATGATGACATCATATTTACGGCCTTGATGAACTCAATAAGTAACATTAGTATATATATATATATATATATATATATATATATATATATATATATATATATATATATACTATATATATATATATAATATACAATATATATATACATATATATATATAATATATATATATATATGTAGATATATATATATAATATATATATATATACAATATATATATATATATATATATATATATATATATATATATCCTTACACCAGGGCGCTTTGGGCGCCATATGTAATATTAATATATGAGGACGTTACCGGGCATTCGTCTTGGAAATTGCTGTCTAAATTTATGATGGTGTTCTTTTATTAGTTTTTTAATATAAACTATATGTAAAACATCGCATAGCAGACCTTGATAGTTCTAAGGTACGGTACGTGGTCCTTTTCATTCAGAAATCAACGTGATGTCGGTACGGCAAACAGACTGCACGCCACCTAGCGGCAAGACACGACTGCAGGGGACAGACTTGTTGTCTGGCAAGCCTCGGCATTACGCCAACTTTATCGTACGCCACATGTGGCCGACAGACTTCATTCTTAACCACAGCTTCAAGAAGATGGCGGAATGCGAGATGGCGGATGACGTAGGTCGGGAGGTGTTTGCGAGCGAAAATGGACATCGCTACAGGTAAGAATAAATATAGTCTAGCAACCTAAACTCTCATAAAATCTGAATTTGTTTAAGGATGGATTTTTATGACGCATTATTGCCAGAAAACAGTCAATCAGACAGATTAGATTCAAAACTATTCTTAAAATTTACTTATTTAAAGTTTGTGTTTTGCTTTCACTGAGGAACAGTTGTGTATGACATTTCTACGAGCATATATGAACTAATTTATTAATTTATTTAATTCGTCAACTTATTTTACTTGTTTGTTTTATTTATTTATTTTATATTTTAAATTATATAAATAATAATGTTTTACTATACCATAATTGTTTACATACATGTCTTAATAAGTTAGAAATATGTAATCCTCTTCATGTTAATGTTAGTATCATCATATCAATAAATGATGGTTATAATAAATAATAATAATAAAAGTTTCAACTCTGTTTAACAGCGTCATGACGGGCAGTACTTCGGAGGGGCTCAGCGTTCCCGATCACGTGATAGTGATGTCTGGAGAGTCACTGCTCATTGGCGGAGACAAGGACGACATGGTGTCAAACCGGAACCACTACGTAATCGACGACCTGCCACCGGAAGCTGCCCATCTGCGAGAGGGCGCCACCTTCGTCATCGAGCCAATCGACGGCATCCCGTGCACGTACGCGGCGTTGAGGGTGACGGAGGGGTTCAAGAGGGCCTGCGAGGCGACAGGTGAACCTCTGAGGTACGACTACATCTTCAACACGACAGTCACAACGGAGGGTGTCACCAACCGTATGCGAGTCATACCGAGCCAGCCAGCCGAGGTGCACGGGCCGTCTGTGACGGTCCTCAACCGCCCGTTACCATTGCTCGACCGCGACGAGTGCGCGGCCGTCGTGTTTGACGGCTGGCCGGAAGTGGCACGTGATTGGCCCGATCGATATCGGCCGTCCAATTGGCCCCCGCCGTCCGCCATTGACGAGGTCGTGCGAGGTGGCTTCCACATGGTGCCGGTAGGTGTCAGCACAGACCCGGAAAAGCGCAAACTAGAGTGGCGGTACTCGTTCTCAATGGCGGAACAACGTCTTGCGAAGTACTACCTGCCGGGCGTCGCCAGGAAGGCCTACATATACCTGAAGATGATGCGCTCTCATTATTTCGACCTGCCGAGCGCGCTACCGACCTACTACATGAAGACGTTCTTCTTGTGGCTGTGCGAGCGACGTCCTGCCGCCTTCTGGGACGACTCCAAGATGGCCGACATCCTGCACAACGTGCTCGACGAGCTGCTCCACGCAGTCGCACTGCGCGACATCCGGCATTACTTCATCGCCGGGGTCAACCTGCTCGAACATATTCAGCCGTCGTTCGCGTCGGACCTCGTCACCAAGATCTCGCGCGTGCGGCGAGATCTCGTCGGGAGCCTGCTGCGCATTGACGACCGCGTGATGTTCATCGAACTGGCGAACCGCCGCCACGCCCGAGTGTTGTTGTCGGCGCCACTCGCCGACATGACGGCGAAAGACGCCGTCACTTCCGTCGCTCGTTTCGACCATAGTTGCCGTGTCGCTCTCGAGGCCATGTTCACTGAAACCCTGTCAGTGCTGATAAAGATCGCCGATGCCGCCGAGAGTCTCACTGACGAGGCACTTCGTCTCCTCTACGACATCAACACGAATACATTCATGTGGATCGTCGACAGCCTACTGCGCGAAGCCTACGACCTCGACGCTGAAAGACTCACCTTCCCAGAATACCTCATTTCGACACTGCTACGACATCCTGTCTCGGCCACGCTGCTGGCTCGGTTCATGTGTTTCTTCACGACCGCCAGAGGGAGCAAGCGGGCGACTGATCGTGAGAGCACAACAGCAGCGTTATCTGCCGCCATCGACCGTTTACACGTGCGACCTCTGTCGGCCGACATTAGCGAGAAGTTGAACAATGCAGGGTGCATTTTCAGGGACACTAACGTCGATGACTTGGAGTTCAATAACCGGTTGCAATACAGGAAGTTTTTCCACATGATGCGTGAATTGAGAAGGCAGTAGGCAGTCAGTATAAGAGATAATCTCGAAGGTTCGTGAAGACCAGAAACGTTACGCGTCTACTATTGGTTAAACCCCACCCCAACCCAAAAAGTGTTGTGAAACCTACGATTTGTACGAACCAAAATCGCCGCAAACCTAAATTTCCATGGACATTTTGAAAACAATTGCTCGCAAGGTGTCGCCACTGTAATCATGTATTTTCTCCTCGATACTTGGTAACGGTCAAACCCCTCTGTGCGCAACACTTAACTTATTTGACTTTTTGTAAACTTTTGCTGTCGTCCATCACACGAGAATACCCACAAAACGAACCCACTTAAAACCAACGTTGGGCAATGACTGAAGATTTGGGCTGCTCGCAAAATGATACAATAATTATTGGTTAGTTTTGTTATCCTGTTTGTTTATTCTTATTACAACATTAACCACTCGTGTGTTGTATATAATTCTGGGTGTGCCTAATATTAAGTAAACCTAATACATGTTTACTTGTTTACATTTTTTACAATGAATAACTTGTATCTCTTTTTAATTGTAAAAATCAAGTAATTAAGTGCAGTGGGCGGCAGGCGTGATATATTTGCTGTAAAAAGCAGGCTCTCAACATTGGGGACTGTGTATCCCCCGTGAACCGGAGAATCACGTTAATGTCGGTCCCGTCTCAGTTTGGGACGTAAAAGAACTACTGGGTACGACAAGCACCCTGGCAGTGACCACCCTCAATGCCAGCACAAAAAGGTTGACTTGGTGTAAATGTTATGAAAAAAGACTAGTACAGTTAGACCTCATGCGATCATAACATTGCAACCATAATATACGCAGACTAGTCAGTAAATAGAACCATGCTGAGTGCTGGATACAACTAGAATGTATTTCAGTATACATTGTTAGTGAAATGACTACGTATATCATGTAATCATAATTGCCGTAACTGCTTATATAAATATTATTGTGTTATAACTTATAACGCATTCATTAGAATGGCACAAGCTTTTGCAAACTGCCAGAAATGTCTGTCTTATTTCTTAGGTTGTTTCCTCCAAACAGCCCAAAATTTGAGCTAACCCAGGAGTTCTTCTCTAGAATTAGTGAGTCCACTACAGGTCACACATTTACCTCCTGTGTGGGATCTTTTACTTCCCCTGGCATAGACACCAGATAGAAGGGACCACCGGCGTTTAGTGTCTCTTCCGAAAGACACAGGCAAATGTGGGGTAAAGAAACTGCCTGTTTCGAAACGGCGGTAGGTGGGATTGAACCACCGTCCCCTCGATTGACAGTCCGGCGCTCTACCGCGCGACCACCGTTCCCCGCGGCATATTTTATATGACACCTAATATGTCGTCCAATTATCAGACTGAAGCATGATCAATTTGCTTCAATGGTCCAATATTTGTACTACAATAATTATAGCCTCTCAAAGATGAGGTGTAACTAAAACATACTTTTTTTGGCGTAAGTCGACTTGTTACACCAGTGATATTAACAATTACACGTGTCAATATTACCTTTCTTTTGCACCTGAAAATTATGCATTCAAATTACAAAACTGTTGGAACCCATTTATATTGTCCGCATCTTTGGTTACAACATCGAACATAAAAAAATATGTGTTTAGGCCTTTGCGCCAAAGGTCCAATGGAACTATGACATCACTTCGTGTCAGCCCTCCGCCGAGCTAACTCTTCTCTGAAACAGTTGAAGAACTTTTTTTTCAAAATTTGCATTGATGTACATTTCTTAGGGTACTGTCACAAGAACTGTAAATTTGATTGACAGATTTAAGCCTCCTAGGTTCTTTTATGGCCTAACACTGGCATATTTTAAGTTTTCCTAATTAGGAACTCACACACACACACATGTTGTCCAATGGACTTCAAGGCCTTTTGGGCCATTTTTTTGATGTGGCAAAATATGCTTGGCTGGTAGGTTGTGGACCTACAAGGGCAGGGCAGGGCAGGGCAGGGCAGGGCAGGGCAGGGCAGGGCAGGGCAGGGCAGGGCAGGGCAGGGCAGGGCAGGGCAGGGCAGGGCAGGGCAGGGCAGGGCAGGGCAGGGCAGGGCAGGGCAGGGTAGGGCAGGGCAGGCTGAGAGGTAATATACGTGGCGGGCGGCAGGTCAAATGACATAGTTGTGTAGGACGGGTGTAAGCTCTGATGTGAGACTGCAGGCACCAGTGAGATGGTGGAGAGAGACATAGCGAAATACACAGAGATAGAGGCCAAGAGAGTCAGACAGGCAAGCAGAGACCACAGAGCCAGAGGTGCATCAAGCCAAAACGATTTATAAATCTTGGAGATCCATATAGGCAGTATTACAGTTTTCAACAGATGGGTCTGGGTGCTATCTAGCTTGTGGATTGTAAAGATCAGTTGCAAGCATTAACGAAACAAACATTTCCACTTGATACTACAATTTTGAGTAAAAACCAGCCTTTCCGCCCGCCTGTTTTCTAGAAGGTCCCCTCATTGGCAATGCTGTCTTTCGATCAACCGGCGGTGTGAACTTCAGTTGTTACGGTGCTAAACGACGTGGGTGACGAGAAATAAAACTGTACAATGACGTCAAAAATCTCGAAGGTATTTTCGATATTTGCATTTCATTGTTAAAAATGTAGCTCACTGTTTAATATGGTATGAGAGGCGACCTAAGCGGTGAAGGGCCCACTAAAATGCGGTCTTGGAACTGGGCGATAATATAGCATTATTGTCGGGCTACCGGCACCGTCCGTCTATCTCCACGTTTTGACATGCCGGTCATGTTGTGCTATGGTTACGGTACTTCAGTAGTCTGTAGACTCAGGGTGCATATCGCCCACACAGGTTGTGGTTCTGCGCAAACTTCTACGTTAGCTTTCTTTAAGTTCTTAAAATTAAGTTTGGACTGCTTGAATTAAAAATCACATAAGTTTAGCCTAACCCGGTGCTATGTAAGTAGCCTTTAGTAGGCACTTCAATATAACGTGCCGAGCGCGATATTTTTCGTGCACGTTTTACGGGTCACCAAAAAAGCATTTACTCGATACACGGGTAGTAAGTGTATCGTGTTTCAACGCGTCATGTGGCGGTCTCCACTTGGCTATTTGGTAATCTTCCAGTTAATTCATGACTGGCCTAAATTATGCGCAAACCACATACACATCGAAAAAAGGTGGTAACACTTTTTGAAAAGGCCCTAATAATTTAGGCCAGTTAACTGGTTACTGGTGTCAGATAGAATATGGACCCCCATAGAAAATGGACCCCTGGGTTCATTTTTTATGGGGGTCTATATTCTACCTGACACCGGTAACCAGTTAACAGTTCTATTATAGAATTTGGACACCCTTTATACAATTTGGACCCCCGTTTTAAAAAGCTGAATAAATTGGTAAAATAGTGTAATGCAGTTCATAGACTAGAATATCGCAGCCAACATTCATAACACTTTTGTAAAAACAGTGTTTATTATTTTTACATTTTAGCCACCATTGCCATTAAAATGCCAGTCATTTTAGATTGTGAATATTGTGTATCCTATCAACTGCGAAAATGTGTGAATTGTTCCATATTGAGGGATGGTTGAATAAATAATTATAACTAAGAGTACCATTTACACATTCATTTATTATCATCTCAAGTGATTCTCAACAAAATACAATACACAGGGAAAATAATTGTATTATTGTTTCATGTAAGACTAGTTCATGTTTTGAAACTTTTAATGGACCAGTCTCCATTTTAACAGTGCTCACCTAAAACAAACTACTACAGATTGTATGAGACAGTAAATTTCAATTCCGTTGGACTCACAGGTGTGGCTCAGTTACTAAGTTATATCAGAAAAAAATTATATCAACAACACAACCCAGGGTCCATTTTCTATAGGGGTCCATATTCTATAACACATATAATAGGATTGTGTGAGCATGTGTGTGTGACAATAAAAATATTGAGTATTCCATTATTGATCATATTTAGAGAGATAAATGAACTGTCCTTGGATACTTTTACCATGTCACTGATTGACCACGTCGTGTTCTTACAGGACAGTGAAGTGCACATAACATATGAAGACCAGCAGCAGATCAACACGTTCGCTCGTCACAATGCACGTCTGCAGGACATCAAGGAGGAGCTGGCGGCTAAACAGGTACTGGCTGATGAAGTGTCCCTTCTGTTTTTTACTGGTACTTCACCGAATTGCAAATGCAAAACTTTTTTTCACAACGTACAACGTGATACATTTAACAAGAATTGTAATATGCACAGAATGCACGCAGTCATATTTTCTTGTTAAGTTTTATTTCTTGTAAAGTATAGTAAAAACTTACATCAAATCTGTCACAATTGCTAGACTGCTACATGTCAGAATCATAAGTTAAAGTGCAAATATGCTTACAGTATTGTTCGGGGGTTTATATAGTACCGTAAGAAACTACATCCACTAAATGTATCACAGTACACAAAACTACATATTACATCTTAATTGGTGACATTATTTTGGCCTAACAAATTATTGTAGCTAAAAAATAGCAAATTGTGCTCAGAAATTTTGAAATGACCAATTTAAACATCGCATTATATTTGCTGTATTCAGGAAATTATGGTAATCAGGAAATCATTGAAAAACAAAATTCAAACAGTTATTTAAGTCAATGGTTCTTGTTTTTTATTGTGTAAAGCATTTTTTTATATGTGTCTTAAGTCAACGTGTGTGCCATTAGTGACATATATATGGAATTCAAATATAGGTAAATTTCTTTATTGCAATTTCACGTACTATGCCAGAATAATATTTCCTGTGCACTGTTACAGACATATTGGCTTTCTACTATAATCTGAAAATTTTCTTTACAACAGATTAATTGCAGAATATCATTACACTTAGTTGGTAGCCTCTTACCTAATTATAGAGATATCTTTTTAAAGAAAATTACATTTTTTCCAGAAACAGCTGCAGAATTTGGAAGATGCTGCTGATGAACTATTGATGCTAGAGGATGATGATGCTGCTATTCCGTATCCTTGCTAAGAATAACACTACAATGTACTGCCATTGAGATGTTTCCTTGTAGTGTTTTTTGTAGTGATAAAGGTTTATATTTGTACAAGGTCAGTTGTATTTGCCAGGTATTTCAAATAAGTAAAACCAATATTTCATATTAGTAGTGCATGCACATGGCATAGCACTAATTTTAAATAAATGTAATTCAGTTTAGTCAGGCTTTATGTTAAAAGTATATTGGTCAGGTCACTTTTGCCATTTATACCTGGTATTTGAATACGGGTAGGTCCAGTCGGAAATAATAATCCAGTATGTTCACCATTTTGGTGTGAAATGGTCAAGATTAGCAAATAATTCAAGAAAGGCTACATGAAACATCTTGTTCCCTGGCTTTTCCCTTTCATGTGGGGTCGATGGTGAGGCAGTTGATTTTATTCCTTCACTTAGTCCTGTTTATCACCTCAACTGCACTGATACACACAGAACTCATGTCTCTTTCACAGGCGTCTTTCCACTTGGTCTTTGGTCTTCCTTTCTCTCTTCCTCATATATCTGTCATCAGTACTCTTCACTACACTCTTTGTCCCCCTTTTCATCTCGTGCCCAAACCATTTCAGTCGTTTCGCTGTTACCTTTTTGAATCTGTCACATAATCCTGCTTGTAAATCTTTAATGACACCTCAGCTACCAGATCGGGGAGGTGTTTATTAATCACAGTCTCGATGACACGAATAAGATGTTGGACGACGCGAAGGCCGTCCAACACTCAGAGATTGCTGGTCTTGAGAAGAAGGCAGAACAACACAAGCAGGTTCTGAGCGACCTCAAAGTGAAGCTGTACGCAAAGTTCGGCAGCAGCATCAATCTAGAAGCAGAGGAGGAGTGAAGTCAACATGACGACCTGTGCAATTGTGTGGACATTTCTTTAAATGTGTCAAGACGATTTTGGCTTATGAAAATTCTTTGTAACTGGTGATGTCTGTCAGAGGTCATAAATAATGTTGTTATATGTGTTGTAGAACCATTTATCAGAAGGCTGTGTATTTATTAAATGTCTTCTAATCGTCTTTGGTGTTGTCTGCCTACTGTTGTGGTTTTAAGTCTTAACAAAATAGACATAAAATTGTTGCCACTGTTGAATTCAGATTCCTCAGCAGAAAGTTGGGCTGAGTTAACATTTCCTTATGTGCAAAAATCACAAGCACCACCTAATGTTGATATAATATCATATCATTACTCATGTCTGCATGTGAGAACCGGGCAATAAGATGTTTCCAGAGCAACCACACTATTAGTCTCACTTAACCGTGCTTCCACCTCACGTAGTCTGGGTAATTGAGGCTAATTCGGCCATAATTCCTGCTTCATAAACAACTGCAATTTTGTATTTCTGTAAACATTTTTGTATTACTGTAAGTTTAATGTTGAATACTTTTAATAGTTTTAAAACTATAAATTTCTTATATGTTTTACAGATGTCCTTAGAACTCATCAACGTCTCTACCCTATTTGGGGGTAAGGCCACCCTGTTGGCAACATTGGCAGAGCGTTAATCTCCTAGGTGGATGTGAGGGGCTAAAAAGTGCTGCCACCTCACAGAGCCTGGGTAATCGAGGCTACCCCACTTATAGCTAAACAAAAATCCACCATATTGATGGTTGATATTTTTGTACTGAATCCGCACAGGGATTCATCTTGACGCTGCACTGTTTTAAAATTAATTGATAACACAATGTCACAGCAGTGGATGGCATCGTAGTACATTTATTTCATGGCAAAGCATGCATGGTTACAGTTCTTATTGTTGTATTACAATTTACCATGGTATAAGAATGGCAAACATTATACATATTCGCCGGTGTTATGCTAACCTGCTAGCTGTTGAGCTATGCATATCAATTAGTAAAGCCCAACTTATTTTATACTAAATCATAAATACACCTATAAATCATATTCTGGTTCCACTAAGTGGGTGTCAAAAGAGGAATGTTTCACAATAATTACGGCTATGTACAATTACGTTGTCACTGGCCATTTCTAGCTATTCTACATATATTATATCGAGAACAGATGGGAGATGGTGGTGATTGGTTCCACTGAACAGCTGCCTAGAGATGACATTTGATCATTCTGAAATTGTTCAACCCACGACATCACGGCGGATGTGTCAACTATAGAACAATTAACACATTGATGTGACGTCGTGGTGTGTATTTCTTTTTAAACTGGTAAATAGCATTTACCTTAGTGTATCCGAGGACAGGATGTAGCTAGTGTGTTTGCACTAGCCAGCAATAGCGGATACAATTAAATAAGAAGTTGTAATCAAGTTTGCAAGCGTTCTGTTTATGGCTGGGTCCATTCCTTTCAACCAGTTTCTTGCAATACCTTTTAATCAACTGCGATTCCTTCTTATAATCATTGAATTCCAGTTGACACTCCAATACCATAAAACAGGACATGCAGTGGACTAACCACGATTTTGCATTGGAGGGGGCCACCCGACAACCAAGCAAACTCTGTGTGTGTGCGTGCGTGTGTGCGTGTGTGTGTGTGTCTATAAATATAATATCCCAAAGCCCCTACACAACATCAGCGTATAGCCAGACATCACATTCCTCACGCTACTCTCCCAAACCTACTGACAAATACCAACATGTACATGTAGTCACTTACTCTGATGAAACAATAATTAAACATCCCTGCCTAATTAAACATCCCGAGTGTTGCATTTTGGGGCATTCGCCGCTCAACCGTGACCAGGCGGAAGTAAACACTCGTGCCCACTGATGATTTTGTCTTTTTGGTAATTTTGCCAACCTTCAAGCTTCACATGATGCTTGGACACATTCTCCCTCCGACATACACGAACGTGAAAGAGACTGCTGGCGACACTGTGACGACACATGTACATCCGGCAACAACATGACACGGATTCCGCGAGGAAGAACAACTTTGACAGACATTGTTATCAAAACAACACGAAAAAAGTGTATGAACTGACAGTTTCTCAACATTGAACACAACTTTGTCGCACAGAGTTAGATCATTAATCTTTCCCCTATAGACTAGAGTGACAAGCTGGCCCGCTGCACTGAGGCCGCGGTGGACGACTGGCGATAATTCAATAGCAGGGCAGAAAGTGCGGTACTCACTGGCAGGATATATAGAATAGAACTGTTGAGCAACGCAATAAATGTCAAAAAAGTCTGCTAAGACGATTTTTTTAACTTGGATGTGTGTTGTTGTGCCCCTAGCCCTACGCCATATAAGACAGCTCATGATTAATTTATGGGGTAGACCAGCAGGGCCAGCTGTTGAATGTTTTGAGTTGGTTCACTGTGTTGGGGTCGGGATCTTAATATTAGTCACTGTGGTTCCTTGGCTATATATGTGAATAAATGATGCAGTGGGATGGGTTGTAGCCTCCAGCTTATATAGTCATTAGGGGAAGGGTTGTGACCTGGAAATGAGTTTAACCTGAGGTCAATATCCCAGATGGCTACTCTGTCTCTGGCCAGTTTGGTGGTTGACACTGATGTGAACAACGTTCATCCATTTGGGGACATGCTGGCTACAACAGTCATTGTGAACTAGCAAGTATGGTTATTTCCTGTGTAGCGTACAACTGTACCAACCGACAGAAAACAGGATCCAGAGTCTCTTTCCACAGGGGAGAATCTCAGTTATACAATATAGCTTAGGTTATAGTTTGCGAACATATTTATGTTCCACTGCCATTAATTTAGGAAATGAATAGTTTTAAGACATTACAGTCATATGAAAATTGATCAACAATAATACATGTTGGATGAATTATGTACCAAACCAATTTTTAATAATATTACAGTGCATAGTCGTAGTGTGAGTGACATATTTTATATTAATCTAATAGCCTAATTATAATATGGTACTATTTTATGACTACTAATTAATGATAATGGGTACTGCCTTCTGCAGATTCCCAGATGAAAAGAAAATACCTGAATGCCGAGCAAAGTGAAAGGGAAACTGTGGTCATTTTAAGGAAACCTGTTACCATGACATCCCTGATGTTTTGTTGTAGTTTGTCTAATTTTATTGTTATTACTATTGACACTATCTTAATATTACTACTTTTCTACTACTGTTGTTGTTAGTAATGTTGGCAGCTCTGTTTTGTTGTTGTTTTCCTATTCTCTCATCCACTTTGCATGGTCTGTTTTTTAATCTGTAAAATTGTAATTAATTATATAGGTGTGTGTGTTCTCTCCAATGTCTTTGGAGGATGGACTTCAGTTGGTTGATTTTTAAATGACTTTTTTTTGTAAAACACCACAGCAATTGTGGATCTGGTAGAACAACAAATTAAATAGTACTAAGCTGTACTTACCCCTCACACAGGGATACACTGTATATACTAAGTATAAGCCTGTTGATTTGTTTCATACTGGCATATCAGAGAGGCAACTGTTTGAACACACTGTACACAATTAAACAACACTGGCTAACTGACGTCAGTAAATAAATAACGTGATAATTATGTAGAAAACTTGGTGCAGTCCTATGTATATACAGGCACTGCAATGGCCTTTCTGCCCTGCTATAGCCTGACTGTCACTGGCCATGTTGATTTCAAAGTATCATGTGTCAACTGATAGCGCCCAAGCGATCTAGTGTTCTAGTGGGGTGTTCTATTT
>OZ024866.1:42073350-42158350 GCA_964017155.1 Oasisia sp. SBJ-2009
ATGGAGATGAACGATAATATGAGATCTAGAATAATAATCTGGCTCTCAGTCGCTGAACGCGCATAAAGATTCAAAACTAAAATCAATACGCTCATTATTGGCATAAAGATTCAAAACTAAAATCAATACGCTCATTATTGGCATAACTTCCATCGTCTTTCAGTTATCGTTGAAATACCGATTTATAACGCGCATTTACCACGCCAAAACGACTACGACTCCCCATTTTATACACGGTTGATGAATTCATAAATTTATGCATCAGTAGCATGTTTTGCATGGCTAAGTGTTATGCCTAATAGTTGTGACGCAATTCATCATGACATTAAAACCTAGCATTATACTGATCTTTTCTACTCAGATGCAACCTATTTATCCGATTTCTAAACATAAGTGTCACTGAATCACGACTGCAATTTTCAATGACTCGCGGCATGGTCGCAGCGCCGGTCTTACGGAAACACCGATGTGCAAAGCCAGGATTGGCAGCAGGGAAATGCGACTGATCATTGATGCCTGCACAAAACAAACAATGCCTTGCCCCACATTTACTCTTGAATTGACCTTAATCAAACAGACCCTTCATGGGTTTTAACACCCGCTGGGACGTCTCGGAAACCAAGCGCCAGTTACATAATAGATCAGCGTGAAACCCTATTGATGCCATGATGTCGGCCCGAGCGGCGAGCGCAAAGCAAACAACGACTACACAATCAGGGGTCGAGACTAATTTTAAAATTGGTGGTAGATTATAGTAACGCAAAATTTAGAAGTAAAAAAGTAATAAAGTAAACCAAAAAGTACTTCGTTACAATTAAAAGTAATTCCCAAAAAATGTACTTCGTTACAAGTACATTTCAAAATAAACTACTTAAGTAATGTAACCAAGTAAATGTAATTCGTTACATCCCAGCACTGTGTAAGCCTATATTGATGGTTTTACATAGTACTCACTAAATCTCACTTATAGAGTAATATAAATAGTCAAGTGAGAAAAACAGTAACAACGAGTTTAATCTATTTTAGTAGATTTCTACTGTATGTTGCTCAACAACAGAACGATGCTTAAAATAAGTTACATGTCGCGTATTTAATGTTCATTTTAAAATTAAGGTACGTGCATCAAAATTGTTGTTGTTGATGTCATAGTGACATCCGTCTTTCATTCAAACGACGTGTTCACATTTTGGGGGAATTCGTCTCGCGCAGAAGAAATTAACACCTTTCGGCGTTCAATTACAGTTATTAGCGTTACGTCATAGAATCGTTCGGCGAATTCCACGTCGTCGGCGAGGCAAGAATCGACTGGGAGGAGAACTAACTGTTCTGCAATTGGGCGGCATTGTTCTTGCGCGCTCCTGTAGAGACAGAGGGAACCAAACCGTCGTCACCCGGGTCGAATGTTTGTAGCACCCTTGGGTTAGCGCTGCTTTAATGGCGGAAACTACGACGCTGCACTGACCCCCTGCTAAACGACTGACACCTTGGCATGTTCAGCAGAACTCGAGGACGAGTTTGACTGGGATTGTCCGTGGAATTTGACGTCATGCACGCAGACTATAATTAGAGAACAGCGCCTTTAGTTCAACTGGAGACGCGCGCGACTCGACACGGTGGTTAGCAACAGTTATCACCAATAAATGTCTGATTCAAGCCATTTAGCTTGTTCGTTTCCAGGCAGAGCTAAATGACAGTGGGCGTGGTTTTTGGAGCTACATTTGCGTGATCTCGTTGATGGAGTCATTCGATTCGAGCAAGTCTTGAGTAGGCAATGTCTTGCACTTTCTGATGCAGTCGCGGCGTTGATATTCTGATTCACCCAGCAAACCTGAACGCTGCCTGGGAAATATCGTGGGTTCAACAATTTCGTTCACTTCACAGGATACAGTCGTGAAGTACAAAGTGACGTTTTCGAGGTAACGATTTAGGAAGACATTACAGCGGCGCTGTTGTTCTTTGACTCCGTGGAACACATTGATTGCCCAACCCCGGTGGCTACGTCAGATCACGCTGGGTGCCTGCAAGAAGCCGACTGCATTACCCGGTAGAGTTGAGAAACGATCGTTGTATATCGTCGTGTGCAGACACTCTGTCCTGATACGGTTCAATGCTATTGAAATGCTGAAGATATGAACTAGAATCCGCGTTTATTCGTAAAGACACACCGGGGACCTTGAACGTGACGTGTGTGACTCTCAACATGTCACTCGATTACCTTTACCCTCGAGTGAGACAGGGGGACGAGAATGAAGCGACGACGACAAGGAGCGGTGGGGAAGAAGTGGAGTCTCCTCCCCGACGGGACGCGCCCATTCCCCAGCCCACACCCACGAGTGTGGACAAACCTCCCTACTCCTACATCGCGCTCATCTCCATGGCGATCCTCAACTCGCCGGATCGTCGCCTCGTTCTCGGCGACATCTACGAGAACATCCGGAAGCGGTTCGCGTACTACCGGCTCATGCGCAAGAAGGCTTGGCGGAACAGCATCCGGCACAACCTGTCGCTGAACGAGTGCTTCGTGAAGAGCGGACGAGCGGAGAACGGGAAGGGACACTACTGGCGGATACACCCGGCCTGCGTGAGCGACTTCAGCCAGGGCAACTACTGCCGGCGTCAGGCCCGTCAACGCGCCCGGCGCGCCAGTCGAGCCTTTCCGGCCGCCGTCGGCAGACCGACCGGAAGTCGCGTCGACTCGGGGTACGTTCCGATGACACAAGTGGCGACCGGTATGACGTCATATCCGTTCATGCAACCGCCGTCGTACCCGTCCGCTGTCATCTCTGCCTGCCTTCCGTATCGATATCCCCAGACACTCGCACCGCAGATCCTCGACCCGATGACGATGAACGCTTATCTACAGGCCGAGGGAAGTGCCCGTGGACCGACTGGCGTACCCGGGTTCAGGGCCGCCTTTCCCCCTGATGACGTCACTGTCGAATATCGGCCAGCCTATTGAACAGCATAGCGATAAACGGTTTGCAGATTTGCAGTAGTTGTTGTACCCAGGATGCTTTTGTCAACATGTGTTCGTAGTTGCTGCTAACAACCATCGCTCGCCAGGCGTCGCTGCTGCTGAATAGATGAGTAACAGCCAACAGTACCCATGGCTGGTCCCTTTGTAAAACTCTGAATTTAAGCTCAGCCAATGAAATCGCCCACTAGATGTGTGGATGGCCTCGGGTCACGTGTTCGTGTTTGGTGGCTTCGACCACACGCTGCTTGTGTTACAAGCAATGTTTGGTATGTATATGCAAATATCTGAATACATAAAACCATCCAGCTGCTAGTGTTGCGTGTCAAACAGCCATGGCTTGACAGTATGTTGTCAACTCCTAACTAAGTGCATCGGTTCGACCAGGTAGCATGTTGCTTTGGTAAATCTGTTGATTTATGATAAGGTTATGAATTGACATGTTTAATATATTATGCCTGTACTTATATGTAGTACGGACGTATGACATTTCAATACTGGTTAACGTTTTCCTATATGGGCACTACATATTTTGTTTTGTTTCACCTGGAAACAGTGGCAACGTGTCTGTCTGTCTGTCTGTCAGTCTGTCTGTCTGAATGTCTGCCTGCGTGCCTGCCTGCATATCTGTTTGGCTGGCTGGCTGGCTGCCTGTCTTTCTGTCTGCGTGCGTGCGTGCGTGCGTGCGTGCGTGCGTGCGTGCGTGCGTGGTCTGTCTGTCTGTCTGTCTGTCTGTCTGTCTGTCTGTCTGTCTGTCTGTCTGTCTGTCTGTCTGTCTGCTGATATGCTTACCTGCTTACCTGCATAACAATATCTGGTTTCTTGCCGGCGAGCCAGTTAGGCTGTCTATCTGTCGTCTAGACTCCGTGTTTGTATGTCTGTATGTTTGTAAATATTATGACCCGAGTACAAAATTATGCGACTGTTCGAATGGATCGAATTGTCACAAAGACGCCAGTTTACGGATTATGACAGTAAACAATGACACACAACGTCGCCCCTAATGGAGTTTGTTCTGGCCTGTTATTGTACGCCTCCTTACAGGCAGGTTTACAACAACGGACCTTTCTTTTGGATTAGTTTGTTTCTATGAGGCAACGTTCCAGTGGTTAACGTAACGTTATCCAATGCGATATAAAATATATCCAGTTGTACAATGATGTATGTTATAATCGATGATTGACCATTGTACCAATAGTGTTGAGATTAAATAAATATGTTGTTACTGAAAACATCATCAGTCGTGCGAGTTCATTGCGTTAGGATGACATATTTGTTATGGGACAGTTAGTATTAGGGGTAATAAAAACATGAGGTGATCAGTCCAACAATATTGGGATATTGGGCTATGAGGCGGGAAAAAACAACAACTAGCTATTTGTGTATCACAAATAAGAACAAGTGGGATATAAAAATATGTTTGCGTCTGTATTAGAGAGAGAGAGAGAGTGTGTGTATGTAGCGTGCGTGCGTGCGTGCGTGCGTGCGTGCGTGCGTGCGTGCGTGCGTGGTGTATATATATGTGTGTGTGTGTGTGTGTGTGTGTGTGTGTGTGTGTGTGTGTGTGTGTGTGTGTGTGTGTGTGTGTGTGTGTGTGTGTGTGTGTGTGTGTGTGTGTGTGTGTGTGTGTGTGTGTGTGTGTGTGTGTGTGTGTGTGTGTGTGTGTGTGTAACACATTACCACTACATTAAACATATAAAACAATAGTCTAAGAATGTTCAGCTTCTACGTCACGTAGAAATTTGTTATATATATTTTTCTTACATGGATGGGGATAAAGCATCCATTTTGCTACACAAATGTATGCGGTGTTTTAATCAGTATCCGTTTGCGCACTGTGCTCCGTGAGACCTATTTGGAAGAACGTGGTGAAATAATAATAACATTAATTATACAACATAGTACTGTATAAAATAAATTACTAGGTTACGTAATAATAATAATAACAATTGTAATACTTCTGTAGCGCCTATATCCTTGAAAATGTCAAGCTTAGAGGCGGTGTAGCGCTTACATTTTTCCGGCGTTATAAACGTTCCGATTGACGTTTCTGCGCATGCGCGATATATGTAAAATCATCAGTGATTTTATATATATTTACATATACAAAGACAAACCATTTATTTTATGAATACTACGGGTTGTTCATTAGGATGTATATAACCTCTCAGCAATTTGTTTTGTAAATTAACACGATGCAAACAAGTTTTGAAGCATATTTTGATAGCAACCTTAAATCGCTTGACTGTAGTTCACCATAATCCGTGACAGTGATTTATAAAAAAAAAACGTAATATTTTATTGCATTGAACGACATTTTAACAAGCTCTTCACAGTAATCATCATAGGAGAGATAACGAACAGCTAGTGGCATTTATACCGAAAATGCTTTGTTGTTTCGGTGGACATTGAGGATTTTACATTTATTGCGAATGCGCAGAAACGACAATCCGAACGTTTTTAACGACCGGAAAAATGTAAGCGCGACAGCGTAACAAACACGATTTCGGGTAATCATAAACGGGGACAGGTAAAAGTCCTCTTTGAAACATGGAACCGGTAACATTTTATGGTGGAAAAGCAAGTTTAATTTTTTTATAATGTATTTAGTTTTTTTACGAAAGGTGACTAGTTTCAGAAAATGTAATTGTAATAGGGAGTTGATTCCAGATTATTGGCGCAGCTATAGAGAAAGCACACTTGCAAATATTGAGCTTGATCTTAGGAACATAATTTGTTTGGAACTGAAAGATCTAAGGGTCGACCTACATGCAGATATAATAATAATAATATAATAACGTTTATTTCAGACAAGACGTCGTCCATATATATATATATACATAAAATACAATTAAAAAATATGAAAAGTGCAATACATATAATACAATCAAAGCAATGATGTGATCAACGTAAACATATAAGTGAAAAGTTAAAAGAAATTATGTCTAAATATATGAGGAAATTAATTAAATAAGTTGTAAAAATAAATATAAAAAAATTGATTAAAAAATAAATACAATACTAATGTTATGTGTAAAATAACGACCTCCAGTATGAGTACATACGGCTCTTAAAATGAATATCGGTATGGAGGTAATTAATAAAAAGAATATTATCTGACTGATGAAGACGACACAAAAGACTGAATATGGATGAACGAATGCGTTCATTGAAGGATTTAATGTAGTTGGTGGCAAACATAAAACTTGCAATACATCTTGAGGGTAAGTTGAGTAATATTCTGAGGCTATTATTGTATGCAACGGTAATGCTTTTGAGGCTATTTTTTTAATTTGCACCAAATACTAGAAGTATACATAGGAACACAGTATGCTTGAAATAAAATAATTTTGGTGGAAATATTACAAAGAATTTTTTTCGATCTAAGGGTCGACCTACATGCAGATATCAAAGAAACGTAGCAGATTAAACTAAATATATCTGTTGGTGAGTATAAGAGTATGGTATGTAATATTAGCAAATCTAAATTTAATTCGGTATACAGCTGGAAGCCAGTGTAATTGCTTAACTAGTGGTAGTGATGGTGAAAAGGAAGGTCTTAATTACCACGCGTGATAAACAATTCTGTGTACGTTGGGGTTTAGATATGTCTGTTTTGGGTATGTTATTTAGAAGATAGTCACAATAGGGCGTGTGTTTCGCGCGCGAAAACGAGACTGGGGGCAGTTGGAGGCAGGAAGTGCATATTCTCCATGTTTACATATAGGACTTTGTTTTGTTTTTGGTTGTAATAATCGAACTGTTCCCAAATAATGTATTTCAGTTATATTGTCCGAAGGATTATTACAAGCAGAAGCAATGGAACACTTTGCCGGTAACATTGATCACGGAAATCATGAATTTTAATCGATTATTATAGTGGTTGCCATGGCATTAGCGGCAAGTAATTGTGTGTAACGATCTTGACTAATAACGAAGTGTGCCATTTTTCGCGGGCGTATACCTGGGTTACGATTATCTGCATTTAGACAACTTGTCAGATATAAGTGTTTATCGAAACCACAACGTACAGCAATGTATCGTTACCCACTTACATGCCCTACAGTCGAGTCGACTATTAATCAGAGCTACTTATATTGTTTGCGCCGTTGATAATGAAAAATGACGCCGGATTTGACGTATTTGACATGATTTGCAAACTTGTGAAGTGTAGCTCAACAGTAATGCATGAGACTGAAGACGGAATTTAATTTCTGCATTTTGTGCGCCATTTCTTTGTAAATTGGCGGGGCCCTCACTCGAATGAACACCATTTATTTTACAAACATTCTATTCGTAATTACGAAAATTGATTGTGACAATTTACTTCAAATAGGTGGCAATGAACATTTGTACAACACATTACTCCTGTGACGTCTGTAAGATAGCTCATCCCGTAGTTTCTTGTTCTGTCTGTGTCAGGCCGCTGAACAATTTACAAAAAAATTCCTCTACAGTGCCCCAACGTCCCCTTCTATTCGTAAGCAAACCAGCAACTGTCTAATGAGGTATCACAATAACTTATCCGACATAGGGAGCTCTGACACAACTAGGGTCTTTGTGCCGTCTTTTACGTAGTCTTGACGTGTATAAAATGCGGCACCGTTTTGCAAACATTTTGTGGAACGCTTGTTTAAATCATGCTACAATCAGCTATTGAACTCGCACGACTCCGAAGCCTCACACATAGCTAAATATGGATACAGTCTGACATGTTCGTCAATGTGAAGGTATAATATGTACATTACTGAACATATACAACCGATGGAACGTTGACTGGTGGCCCGACGACAGGTGTGCTGGCTCGATGCCGGAAAGGATGTTTAAAATCATCTACAGCTCACCGTATGCATCACACGAGACTGCTACGTCGTCCCACATAGTTAAATATTGATATCGTATAATATGTCCGTCAATATGAAAGCATAATGTCTACATTAATGACTTTTATTTAATGTACATTTACAGTCGATGAAACGTCGCGGGACGTTCGATTGAATTCAATGCTAAGATGGCGTTGTTTTGGCTGTTCTGTCTATTGAACATACGTCATGATGTTCTGTCTATTGACCACACATAGCCTACGGCATGCCCACATTACATACAAACTATCGTTGGCAACGCGCATGCACGGTTAATAGCTAATTGAGGATGATTTAAACAAGCGTTCAGCAAAACATACAAACAAATCCACGTTTGTCGCTGGAGGCGCTGATACGCAATTAGGGTCTAGTTGCGTATTACCGCCTCCAGGGGCGTCGATCCGGTTTTAAAAGTGGGGGGGACGGGGGACCAATTTATATACACATATATGTATGCATAATATATATATATATGTCATGTCATTATATATTATAATTTGTCATATATATATATATATATATATATATATATATATATATATATATATATATATATATATATATAAGTGTATGCATATATGTATATATATATATATATATATATATATATATATATATATATATATATATATATATATATATATATGACATGTACATATATATGAAATACACAAAGTATTTTTTTAAATATATAAAATAATTCATTGTTGGTCTGGTGCTAATTCTAAACTGAAAAAGCCTTTATGTTATGCTATTTATAATAGTTGTGTTGGCAACATAATTATATTTGAAGAGGGGCCATGGCCCACCCCAATCACTGAACATTTGGGGTAGATTTTGGACATAACACTGCTTGCCTGATTCACAGAGTGACAAAATGCAGAGCTTACAGGGGTGCCTGTGTAGGACTTCCCAATCCCACCTTTTGGCAACGAAATTTGTCATCACTAAAATGAGATCAAATTACACAAAGTGCATAAATCTGCTGGTTCCGCCGTAGGCAATATAAATATCCACCAGGACGACCAGGCTGCAATCAAAGGGGTGACAGGGCAAACACAAATTAATAATCTATTATGTGCTTGGTGGTTGGTTAATGCCTATTAATATATCAACACAAGAGTGCACAATGACAGAGCCCGGCATGATTGCCGGCTGCGGCCACCAAGCAATATTTATCTAGTGATTTTCCACTAGGTAGTCGGAAGTTTAATTCTTATTATTAATTTTACTACTAGATCGATGTAGGGTTTTTAAGAGAGGGGAGTGATCAGTCTCGCTATATATACCTATAAATTTGTTTTATGAACTGAAAATGTATGAGGACATTTCCTATGCTGACCCCCTCAGGCCGCGGGGTGGTCAGCGTCCCCCTCGTCCCCCACTGATCGACGCCCATGATGTCCCTGTGTAGAACTTCCCAATCCAACATTGTGGCAAACAAATTGTTCATCACTGATATGGGAATAAGTTGCACAAAGTGCAGGAATCCGCCGCTTCTGCCGTAGGCGATAAGCATCAAGCAGGCGTGGGGTGAAAGTGCAACACAAATTACATCATTTAAAATGTGCTTGATGGCTAGAGCCTATTAATAATATCAACGCAAGGTTGCAAACTGATAGAGCCGGCAGCGGCTTACATTTTCCTGGTATTTATAACCTTTCCGATTGGCCTTTCTGCGTATGCGCAACACATTTAAAATCATCAATGTGCAGCGAAATAACAAAGCATTTTTCGTATAAATGCCACGGGCTGTTCGACGACTCTCCTGTGATGATTACTGGGAAGAGTTGAATATGCTTCAAAACTTGTTTGCCTCGTGTTAATTTGCGATAAATAACTTTGCTGAACTTCATATCGCGAGTTTATTGTCTAGGTAATCCCATGTAGCGGCTTTTAAGAGAGAGGCGTGTTGAGTCAGGCTATATGCCTCGCAATTTTTCTGAACTAAAAAGTGGGGGGGGGACAATTCCTATGCTGTCCCCCACCCGCGTCCCCCCCCCCCGTCCCCACCGATCGACGCCCGTGACCGCCTCTAGCGACTAACGTGGATTTGTGGAAGCCCGTTAAACAACATGATAAAACAAATCCCGCATTTTTTAAATTCACGTGACAACTAAAAACGTAACAATAAAATATGACGTCATCGCGTGCGCCATGCAAACGAGCAGTTAAATTATAAACGTCTTTTAAACGGCTGTGTTTTCCGTTGGCTCCGAACTCGGGTAACATCAGAGATCGTTGAAGCTATACCACCAAGAGCCAACGGCTTGAAAAAAGAACTCGTAGCAACACCGTAGAATAACACAATCAGACATGGCGAGATGTGGCCAAACCACGAAGAAATCACGGAAAGGCGGCAAAGCCAAAAAAGGCGCCTGTAGCAAAGACATTAAGTTCGCAAGTTCGATGAAGGCGAAATGTTTTATCAAAACCAGGCTGGATGGCAAGGGTGTGAAAACCATCGGAGGCATCCAAAACGCTCTGGGAAGGAGACTCCAGGACTCTGGCTTCGAGTGCGCGTCGAAACTCAGCTGCAAGGTGAAGAAAATGACGAAGCGCAAATTCATGCGTTTTATGTTGAAGGTATTGTATTTTGTTCGTCATTACTTATTATAGCAATTGGGCGCAAATCGCGCACCTCAAAACGTTATGCCGTGTTAACAAAAACATGAACAAATATTCGGTTTCTATTGATTTTATGATAAAGACGGACGGAGAGATTTCTTCAAATATCGCCGTAACCCATCATTCTCGTTCCGTTTACAGAAAGCCGGGGGAAACGTCCGTCACGCCATGGACGCCTACGTCTCCGTGACGAACCATTGTCGCAAAGTGAAGGATTGCAAGTGCGGAGGGCGACGGCGATAGTGGACCTCTTCGTCTGGTCGGCGGTAGCCATTGCCAATCGCGCGGACAAAATACCTTCAGTGACGTCAACAATCGGACGCAGTTACTTCAAACAACGGCGCGCCCCAGGGAAAGTCCGATTCAAAGACAAAAATGTGTAAACGTTACGTCGAAAATGTCGTTATTTCACCAAAGGAAGTTCTCGCTTACCACAGAAAAGAAGGCTGTTTACAACATGCAAGCATACAGTACAGTTTCGTCGTGTTAACGGTGACATGCGTCAAATATCCAACTCGTGTGATGCTAATGAATTACCAAAGACGCACTTAAAAGCGTAGAATGGTAGAATTGCAAATCGAATACACAACCATTGAAAGACGAGTTACGCTTTGTTCCATTTATTTCGATGCGGTGTCACCGTGTTGTTCTCCTCTTGGCATCCCTGTCGTCAGGGGTGAGGTTAGCCATGATGTCGTCGTCTGTTTCTTCGTCTTTTCCTTCCTCACTTTTCCCAGGCTCCATTCTTTATCACCACTCTCCAACTCCTTCCAGTTGTTGCTGTTGTTCGCCATTCACATCCCACTCTTTTCAGATCTCTCTTAATGCCGTCCTCCTAACACATTCTCGGTCTTCCTCGCCTCATTTTCGCCCAGTCTCTGAGCAGCTGATCTCTTTGCCAGTTTCTCATCTCATATTCTTCCAAATATTTTCTTACCATTTCGTTAACTCCAACCTTCATTCTCAGTTCGTCCATACTTCTCTTATCCGCTCCATTCATTCCCAGGATTATCCAGTTGTTTTCATAAACCTGCACCTTCTGCTGTTTCTCTGTTAGTGCCGTCGTCTCTATAAGCCATACATGTATGCCGGGATAACACACAAGCTAGTTGTTTATCCCACCACCCCTTTGACTTTCTTCATAGCGTTTGCCTCTGTTTTAATCCTCCTGCGAATTCCAATTATGTGCACAGTCAGTTAATTTTTAAAATGCGTACTTGTTTTTTATCGTAAAAAAGAATCGCCGTTACACTGGGTATAACTGGCGAAACAATCAGCAGCTGCCGACGTCCTATGCTTTTTGGGTCACGTGCTTTATGGAGATCGACATACTACGAAACAATAACAAAGCGTAACTGTAAGTGTTTTTACGCTTCATGACTAAGATTCCAAAGGCAAAGTGATTCTTCCATGACGGTATATACGCATTAAGTGCATTAACTCAGTTAGCAACAAGAGCGAGTAGTCGGGGGCTAATTCAATGAGAACTGCAACTTGCGAACGTCTATTCGACGCGGATTCTCTAACTTGTAAGATTGTAATAATTAGAAGTCTGACAGTGTCAGTGACAAGCCAGTTTGTTAGTCACCATCGACATCGCTATGCATCACTCAGCCAGACACAGCCTGTGTTGTTAATAAGCTTAGTAATTGCGAAAGTATATATCCAGAGAGAATAGCTGACGTGAGCGACGAAATGATAAATACAATTCAATTGACATGGGGGACTTTGGTAGTAGGCTCTTGTTTTTCTGGCAAGAAACTTTGTATTTTTAGGGGGAGCATCCGTTATCTCTAGGCCGAAACATCCGGGACCCTTAGTTGGGTCCCGGATGTTTTGGCCTAAACCAGTTTCGGTCTACGGGCGACGGATGTTTCGGCACAGGATGATTCGGCACACCTCGTTAAAACTCGGGTGTGCCGTGACGGATGATTCGGCACACTGCACTCGAGCAGCGAAACTCTAAGGACGGACGATTCGGCCCACATTTGGTTGTACCGGAACCCGCTTCGTAAAGCAGAACGCTCAAAGCTTAATACGCAAGTAATACAAATCCCCCAATATTAACCAAGAAATAATAAAACAAAATCCACGTTTTTCGCAAATAATAATCACATAATAATAAATCAAATCTATAATACGCAATGAAATGACACACAACTTCGCGAATAATGATGCACAAATAATACCAAAATTATATATAATATGCAAGTCGACGATATCTCCCAACATCTGGACGGATGACTCGGCCCATGTAGCTCGCCGGCACACATTGCAGGTGACTGGGCCCATGTGAGCACAAACATGCCGAATTTCAACGATTGCGGAAACGGATGTTTAGGCACAATGTGCCGACACTGTTTTAGATCGAAACATCCGGATCCCTTTTAGTTCATCTGTTAACCACTGCACTCTAATATATTACGCGTCTCTATTTTAACTGATATACACAATATACACTGAATTTTATATATTATATCATGCCACTGTATGTAGTATTATTGCTATTTATTTTATCAGGTTTTTATTCTTCACCGTGTGTCTTTTGTAGGTGATTGCACGTATGAATATGTACGTTGTTTCGTGTTCTGTGATCACGTCTATCAATGATAATGACACGAATACATGACTAGGCTCCAACAGTTTTAATCTATGACAAAGTGTCTCCAGCAGACATACATGTGCTCTGACGCGTAATCTCGAACCCCCCAAGTATCATTTTTAGTTGCGCTGCCATACGTTAGATGGCAGCATGTCTTGGACATAGTCACATAACATCTCCCTCCTAATTATTCGAAAAAAAACATAAACTTACAAAAAATTTCGACTAACACTATTGAGTGAAAGTTTACAGTAACTTAAACGAGTATTGAAGTTAGCATGATTAGGCTGCCGCTATTACATTTAAGTCCAATTTCAGTTTGTCTGTCGACTTGATCAACTACAATTAAATTAAGTCCATCTACAGACTTGATACACAACAACGTGAGCTTGTCTATAGACTTCATCCATTATAAGTTCAATCGGTCCACGGGCCTGACTACTCTCCCGGATCGTGTAGTCACGGGATCAGGTTCTCGCGTGTCTGCTGTAGTTTCCCGTTGTTGAGTTGAGGCTGTGTTCGTCTCAACAGTGACCGCCTCCGGACCGTGCGCCCGATCTCCCGGCACGCCACCAGGCGGCACCACTCGCCCTGGTCCGTCAGCGCGATCGTGTGCCGCGTCGTGCTCGGATGGACGCGATGGTCTGAGATGTCGGCGGTTTCGACGGTAATAGCGTCCAGTCGCTGTCATGACATCGTACGATCGACTGGACAGAGCTTTGTGACCCGTTGCCTCAGCCCACTCTCTCCTGCCGTGTTCTAATGGCTGCATTCTGATCGTTTCGCCGACATTCAAACGTCGTAAGTCACGTCTGGGGTGGCTTGAGTTCAGTACCGATCTGAACCTAGTTCGCTGACATCCGGATTGCTCTCTGACATCTGCAGGACCAACCGGTTTCAACTGGTTGTGTTGTTGGCAGCAACGTGTTGGTACGTTTGCCAAACAGGCGCTGTGCAGGGCTTGTTGCCATTCCTTCAGTCGGTGTGTTACGAATGTTCAGAAGACCGATGTATGGATCTTCCTTAGATGCCTTGCATTTTCTCAACATCCTCTTAGCGATCTTGACCGCCGCTTCGGCTGCACCATTGGCTTGGCTGTTGCCTGGACTGCTAGTCTCGTACACAACTGCCAGTTCTGTGCGAATTTTCTGAACACAGCCGATGCATACTGTGGTCCATTGTCACTGACAAGTGTGTGCGGTATGCCGTGTCGACTGAAATTGTTCTTCAGCTTTCCTGCCACTGTTTCGGAGGTTGTGTCTGGTAGGTAGTCTAACTCGAAGAAACCGCTGTGGTTATCTGTTGTTACCATATAGTCCCTTCCAGACCACGAGAACAAATCAGTCCCGACTTTCTGCCATGGTAGGTCTGGGGTCTCAGTCATGACCATCGACTCTGCAGGTTACTTATCAGCGTATGTTGCACACACACACCACATGTTTCTACGTAGTGACGGATGTCTGTGGACATCTGAGGCCAGTAAATCAGGTGCTCTCCTCAAAGATGAGTTGATGCCTATATGTCCGGCATGTACTTTCTCTTTCATGCTCTTTCGCGGTGAAGACGGTATCACGATGCGTTCTCCACGAAATATGATCCCATCCTGGATCGTCAGCTCGTCGCGGTAGCTGAAGTAGGGTAGCAAACGATCTGGCACGCGTCTTCTGTCATTTGGCCATCCTTCCATAATGAATGTACCCAGTTCTTCCAGGACAGGGTCCAGCAATGTAGCTCCACGGATCCGGTCTAGGCGTTCGGGAATGAACGCTGTGAGCGTGATGTTGTTGATGGCTACCTCGTCCGTGGCCGGGTCGTCTGTGGGTGCTCGGGACAATGCGTCGGCGACCGGTATGGCTTTTCCAGGTTTGTACGTCAGCTGGTATGAGTACTCTTGTGATTTCAGCAGCATGTGTTGTAGCCGCTTGGGAGCTTTCCCTAGTGGCTTCGCGCGGATCGCAACAGTTTATGGTCAGTCACCACAGTGACACCTCGACCGTACGTGTAGTGGTGAAACTTGCTTAAACCAAACAGCACGCGCAGCATTTCTTTCTCGATCTGAGCATAATGGCGTTCAGCTGAAGACAGAGATCGGCTTGCGTGTGCTACTGGCTTGCCATCTTGTAGCAAAACCGATCCAAGTCCGTACTCACTCGCATCGTTCTCCAGCACTAGTTCCTTGTCCGAGTTGTAGAAGGCAAGAACAGGGGCCTCTGCCAGCATCACCTTGACTGCATCGAAGGACGTTTGTTGTGTCGCGGACCACACGTAGGGCACGTCATTCTTGAGCAGGTTGTGTAGCGGTTGCATGGTGTCCGTCAGGTGAGGCACGAACCGCGCCAGGTAGTTCGCCATGCCCATGAATCGGCGCAATTAATTGATGTTGGTCGGTGGCTGCATCTCACTGATTGCCGACACTTTAGGTGGGTCCACGCATAACCCTTCCTTCGTGATTCGGTGACCCATGAATGTGACCTCTTTCAGTCCGATGTCCAGCTTGTCTTTGTTGAGTTTGATGCCTGTCTCCAGACACCGCTCGAAGAACTTTCGCAGGTTCTCATCGTGCTCTTCCGATGTCTTGCCATAGATCACTATGTCGTCCGCTATGCAAATGATGCCTGGTAGGCCACGCAAGGCCTCTAGAAGGTGTTTTTGGAACACTTCACTTGACACCGTTGTGCCAAAAGGCAGGCGACACCACCTGTATCTTCCAAAACATGTCTGGAACGTCGTCAACAGGCTGGATTCGTCATCTAACTTGACGTGCCAGTAACCAGACGAGAGGTCTGCCTTCGAGAAAACAGTTGCTCCTTGCAGCTCATGTAGCACATCTTCGAGAATTGGCAATGTGTAATGCTCACGCTGTAACGCCTTGTTGAGTTCGTGAGGGTCTATGCACACCCTTAAGGCGCCTGATCTTTTCTTCACAACTACCACTTGACTGACCCATGGTGTCGGTTCATCCACAGGAGCAATGACACCCATGGCTGCCAGTCGCTCGAGTTCGCTCTTCAGTTGCGGTCGAATGGCTATGGGTATCCGTCGGCTAGCCATGATCTTGGGGCACACTTCTGGGTCGACTGTGTGGTGTAGCACACCTGGAAACTCTCCCTGGTTGTCATCAAACAGTGAATTGAAACAACTATCATCTTGGACTGCTGCCACAAGATGGAAATTGTTGTCCTGTATTTTCACAAGATGCATTTGCTCGCTGGTCTGTAAACCTAGAATCGGCTGACAGTCGTCATTGTCCTTGAAGACGATGAACTCAACATCATGTGATGTCTCCGTTTTGGGATTGCTCAGCAGCATCCGACACTTCCCCAGCGGTTTTATCATCGTTTTGTTCCACATTGTGAGAACGCCATTGTATGGGACAACATCTCTGGCGTATCTGGCTGGCAGTATATTGACTGTGGCACCTGTGTCGATTTGGAATACGAGCTGCTTCCCGTTTACGAGCATTCGACACTTTGCATATGCGCCCTGTTTTCGTGGTGTCAATGAATGAACCCAGGCGTCGCCACTGTCGTCGTCTTCATCAGTTGTCACGTATGTTGTACACACGTCGTTGGTGCTGGTTTCTAGACAGCTGATTTGGGTTGCGCCCTTTCATGCATTTCCGTTCAAAATGATCTTTGGCCCCACAATTGTTGCAGGTCTTTCCGTATGCGGGGCACATTTCTTTCTTGGGAGCGTGACGCCTGCCGCAGTATCGACACACACGCTTGAGTAAACGACCATGATTTACGACCTGTACGGTTTCACATACATCATCCAGTACTGACCTGTGTGATATGGCCGATTCTGCAGCTCTGCAGACATCTACACACGCGTCTAGGGAGAGTTTGCGGATCTTAAGCAGCTCTTGTCGCATCTCCGACTGTCTTATGCCTAACCATAACCATAACCATAACATTTATTGACCCCAAGTAGGTATAGAAAGTACATCAATTTCGTACAGTACATTTATACAAGCATATATACACATATATTATATCATGTTCACATACTATTATAGGTCTATATGGTAGGCCTACATTACACACAAATGTGTGCACTTACAGTAATTCTTGTTGTACAAAAATAAGAAATAAAACACACAATAATATAACATTTACCAACTGGAGTCGGTAGCTCCTATTAAGACAATAATGTCGCTGTCATAGGAGCCACCATAATTCCATGGTATTAAGTAGTATGGTCCTTAGTATACAAGATGTCTAACTCAAATGTTTATATGGAAGTGTTAGCTTTAAGTAAGAAAGTGTGAGGTGGTGTAGAGATGGGCTAGTGAACATTAACATATTTTTGTTTATTTAGTTGACATACATAACAATTTGATAGAGTACATATATCACTATAGTTGTTTAGCAAACAAGTTTTTATATATATTATAAATCCATGCAAGCTGTGAGTATATTTTGTTTTTAGTTGCATCAGCAGTCTCATTTATAGTATGAGGGAGGCTGTGTCTGAGACATTTCATTGCAAAATCATGCTTAGCTCTAAAAGTATGTATATTATCTTTTGCACGAGTATTTTAATTGTGTATATTAATACTTGGTATAATTTCCCAGTTTAGTAAATACGAAGGTAATTGTTTATGGATATATTTAAAATAAAATTTTAATTCTTGTAACTTTAACATATCTTCTATTTTCAGTAGTTTAAGATTTTTGAAAAGTGGTTCTGTATGTGAATTATATCTATTTAAGGTTATTATTCGCATAACCTTTTTTTGAATGCTTGTAATTCTATTTCTTTGATATCCCCAAATCATAATACAATAATTTATATGTGATAATATTAAGGTGTTATATAATAAAACTGTTATGTCTAATGGTAATACATATTTTAATCGGTTTAATACGCCAATTGTTTTGAACACTTATTTGATATTTTCTCCGTGTGTTTTCTCCAATTTAGATTAGTGTCTAAAGTCAATCCGAGAAAATTTAATTCATCTACTCTTTCAATATATACATCATCTATTTTAAGTGTAAGAGCTTGCATACGTTTATTAGGCATATGGAAAACCATATATTTCGTTTTACTTTTATTTAATAATAATTTATTAATATTTAGCCATTCATTAATTTTCCAGAGTTCTTCATTTATTATGGTTTCGGTACTTTTATTATCGAGTGTCGTTTCGCTCAAAGAATTTAAAGAGGTAGATAATGTAGTGTCATCAGCATACATAACAAAATTAAATAATTGACTAGCTTGTGAAAAATCATTTATATAAATAATAAACAACAGTGGTCCTAGGACAGAACCTTGTGGGACACCAATTTTTATAGTTAAGATGTCTGAGTTTATTTGTTCAATTTCAGTATATTGTTTTCTATTTTGTAAGTAACTTTTTAACAAATGCAAGGCTGAGCCATTTAGGCCATAATATGCTAATTTATTTTGTTAAATGTTATGGTCAATAGTGTCAAATGCCTTTGATAGGTCAAGAAATACATTTATTGGTATATCATTTTTATCCATTTTAGTCACAATTCTATCAACTAGCTCAATCGCAGCATATTCTGTTGAATATTTAGCTCTAAAACCATACTGATTATCATTTAAAAATTTCTTTTCGTTGAAATATGAATATAATTGTATAAAAATAAGTTTTTCTAATACTTTAGAAATGGCAGGAAGAAGAGAGATTGGTCTGTAGTCTTCAAATAAGAATGGATCATCTTTCTTAAATATAGGAATAACTTTTGCAATTTTCAGTTTATCAGGGAATACACCAGAGTATAAAACTTGGTTTATTAATAGTGTTAATGACTTTAAATTACAGGTTCAATTACTTTGAGTAGTTTTGTTGAGATACCACCAAATCCACAGCTGTTTTTTGTGGGAAGGTTGTTTATAGTTTTCCTTACAGTTTCTTCATCAATATGTTCAAACGTAAATGTTGAAGTTACATTTTTATTTAAATAATAGCTGTATTTTTTGCTACCCTTATATTTAATCCCTTGTGTAATGGAATGTCCTATATTTGTAAAATAATTAAAAAAATTATTTGCAATATCCTTTTTATCAGTTATTTTGGTATCATTGTCTGTAAAAAATAATGGTAGTTTTTTATTTGTTTGCTTTTTTGAAATAAATTCATTAATAACTTTCCAGGTATTTTTTATATCGTTTTTAAATCGATTAAATCTATTTTCAAAATACACTTTTTTGGCTGCACGAATAGTATGTTTTAATATTGTATTATATGTTTTTAGGTTTATGTTAATAATTTCATAGTTAGAAGAATTTGGATATGTCAGTTTTAGTTGTTTATATAATTTGTCTCGATATTGTATTGATCTTAGTATTCCTTGTGTAATCCACATCGATTTTTTATGTTTATACTTATTAAATTTCACCAGCTTAGTTGGCATATGCTTGTCCTTTGCCCTCACAATATCATTAAGTATTATGTCATAAGTTAAATTTGTATCTGCATTTGGGTTTTTATTTAGCTTGTTGTAAGTATCATACAACTTAATTTCATTTTCAACTTTATGCATTGCGTCGTCGTTTAATACATTAATTTTTACAAATTTAGGTGGGGGTTCTGTCTTCAATGAGGTGTTTATAAGCATAAAATACGGTTGATGATCAGATAGTTTTTAATGAGAATCCCGGCAGTACTTTCCAACATAGATTGACTAAGTTTGCAGAAGAAATTATCAATTAAAGTACCGTTTGTTCTAGTAAATCTAGTAGGAAAGGTAATCTGTGGGAAAAGACTATGAGATATTAAGGCGTCAAAATAACTACTATACATATCATTTTCATTTAATTTGAGCAAATTTATATTAAAATCACCTGCAATAATTAGGCTATTTTTACAGTTGTGTTTTAATGATGATACTATGGAGGAAAATTCATTTATGAAAGCATTTAGGTTATCATTTGATGTTCGTGGAGGTCTGTATATGTTTCCGATCGTTATGCTTTTAGAGAGATTATCACCATTTATTTGGACTATTAAGCCTTCCCAGTGTTCATACATGTTTAGTTTTAACTTGACCTCAGATCTATAATTATTGTCGACATATATGATTAGCCCTCCATTTTTACTGCATGTTTTACCTTGTGCTATACAGTCATAACCATGTAAGGAAAATTGAGATAAGTCATCATTTTCTGATGTCCAAGTTTCCTGTAAGCAAATTACATTAAATTTAAAACTGTTTCTACTTAACTCTTCTATGAAAGCCTCCAATTCATTAAATTTAGAATTTATTGATTGAATGTTTGTGCTGAAGACACTAAAACATGATTTTTTTGTTTGCGTTAATTTGGTAAACTTGTCAGAGTCATAATAGGATGATCGACGTATTAGTTGAGGTTCATAATTGTCAATAAGATTTGTGTCTAAGATATTAAGTAAATCTTATTATTAATACCTCCCAAATATGAAAGCAATGTTTCGTCTAACGTCATACTTTTATATAATTTTTCCAATTTATTATATGTTCTTTTTACATCAAGTGTATTTGTAAGTATGTGTTCATAAAATAGTGATATATGCATGTCCCTATGTTTGAACTTATTAGTGGTGTAGTGTGTGTTGACCTTTAATAAAGTGATGCACTGATAGTAATGGCATAAGTGCTTGCAGAGGTGATTATGAGAACAGAATGAGATAGACATCTTGTTGCTTTGTAAGTAGAACAAACTGAACAAAAGAAAAAAGATAAATTGCATCATGAAATGCAAGAGGACCTTTTCGTGGGAGAGATATAGAGCATATGATTAGTGTTTTTTTTTAACACGCCACTGCTTAATGATATATGTAGTAACATACGAAAGCAGTTCATAGCAATATGTCTAATGCATATATATATATATATATATATATATATATATATATACATACACACACACATATATATATATATAATATATATATATATATATATATATATATATACATATATACATCCATATAGACATACACAATTACACACACACATACATACATGTAATTACTACATTTATACACTTAATGTTTTTAATTGGTGTAAGAAAAATAAAATTCAAATTTAGAGTAATACATTCAAGCGGCAATACAAGTTATGGATTGTGTTTAAATAATTAAGTATGCATCTAATCTAATAAAGCATTATTATTATTATTATTATGCACATATACATGGCTCTATTAAAAATTACATTTGGTTTATAAATATAAAACAATGTCTGCTAATTTCCATTTCAACAAAAGATCTATATAATTACCAATGCGTTTGATGGACAAACTATTAAGATAGAAAAGAACATCAAACATTGTTTTGTTGTGATGAATTAGAAATAACAGAAATACCAATCAACGTAAATTAGATGTAGTTGACCAAAAATGTGAGGAAAAAAAAAACATCAGCTAGATACCTCAATGCCTAAGATGATCCTATCTCTTATCACCGAGTTTGCGCATTGATGACAGAAGTTGCAAGTTTTTGCCAACACGCGTAGATCGGCATGGAAATCTTCGAAACTGTCTCCGTCCTCCTGCTTCCGGCTATTGAACTTATAACGTTCAAATGTTTCGTTTGCCTCCCCTATGGCGAATTCGTCAAAAGCTGACAAGATTTCCGCCATGGTGCGGTGTTCTTGTGGTGTTGCGAACTGGAAACCGTCATACAGCCGCATGGCTTCATCTCCTAGTGAGTTTTCTAGCATCGCAATCTGATAATTTCGTGGCTTGGTAGCAATATCCGATAGTGTGCAATAATTTGACCAGCGCCGACGGAATATTTTCCACGATTCTGCCTTGTTTGGCCCAAACAGGAGTGGCTGACGGGGTCTGACCGGTGCACCACTATTTCGCGCTTCGACGGTACATTGTGCGTCGTCGACAGCCAGTGCCGTTTCGTTGGATGCCGTCGCCATACGACCGAGTAGGCTTCGGCGACAATGTCAGTGTGTGAGCGATAATTAGTAGGTCATCAATTAATGTGACAAATAAGTGTTTCTCACGCACCTAATTGTCACACGTTCACCGCTGCCACCATGTTTCGTAACAGTTTTAATCTATGACAAAGTGTCTCCAGCAGACATACATGTGCTCTGACGCGTAATCTCGAACCCCCAAGTATCATTCTTAGTTGTGCTGCCATACGTTAGATGATAGCATGTCTTGGACGTAGTTACGTAACATGTAATGTTTCTTCTCCGGCAACGGAGGCTGAATAAATTAATAATACTAATATTAATATAATGGAAAATAATGTAAATGTTTATGACAACCAGGATTGATGGTGATGAATTTATTTAATAAAAACATTATACATGACCACAAAATGTTAATACAGTAGGTGTATAACATATCATGCAAGTATTACATATGACATTCTTGCACTTGTTTCCATTGTAGTCAGTAATGCCTGGCTGTAGTCTATGTAATACCTGGTACCTTTCAACTTACACGTGCCAACTGTTTTAACATATTTATCAACATTTTCATCACAGCAGTATATGAATGCAAAATACACAATTCGAATTATGATATTGCTACAGGCCACACACTATAATGCAAAGGTGAGACAAGGCAGAGGAGAGGCTAAGATTAAGGCAGTCACATAGGTATGGCAGATGCAGGGGGATACATAGTCTGCAGGAAGCCCACATCTGATCAATCAGGTAATTTAAACATTTTAACAATCAACAACGTATAAATTATCAAAATATTTTAATATGTCATTTAAATACACATTTGTTTTCATTCACATTTACATATTATCTTGAACATGGAAAACTAGAATGACCTTTGCACTTGTATAATGCATATTTTACGCAGTGTGTCAACATAGACATTAATGCACATACACTACGTGAGTCGGGGGTTATGGCCACGTAGATCAATTTTTAAAATTACCTTTTTTTGTGAAATGCTGTAGTTCATACATGAAATAATATTTTTTATATTTATTGATTATGGCAATTGACACTGCATATTTATTTACTCCCAACTCCAACACCACGATGCATGTTTTTTTTTTAATTGAAATTGAATACATGTTTTTCTTTACAGGTCAACAAGAAACTGAACAGTGCTTACTACCACTATATGCTATACAGGACAGTTGTATTTGCAGACAAGACTATACAGCCATGAGCCGTGCAACATGCTGCATATTAAATGTCAAGTATTCGAATATCGACTAAGTGAAGTGATCCCAGTTGCATCATGACAGACTCCCCAGTACTGGTGGTGTGTACACTGGATTCCATGCCGGTCAGATACCATGACTGACTAGAGATCAATGTAGAATGCAGGGTGCTTGACATGCAAATATGGTGACGCCTGACTAGCTTTGCAGTTGATGATGGAATGGTGGATGCCATGGTCTGGCAAATATGGCATGAGCCTTTGGTTAACCTCTCTCAACACCGTAAGACAGGTTCGACATTCTTTGGTGAACTACATCAGCTTGGATATTGATGACATTGTGTGTCTTCTACTGGCTCTGTGCTCTGAGTTCGAATGGATAGTGACGAACACCATGTTCAAGGAGAAGGATGAAAGCAAGACCACCTGGATGCATCCTCGTTCCAGACACTGGCATATGATCGACGTCATCATCACGAGGTGTCGGGATAAGATGGACATCCACAGTACCCGAGCCATGTGTGGAGCTAACTGCTGGACCGATCACCAGATGCTGAGGTCAAAAGTGGCTTTCAGAATACGACAAAAGCACCACAGCCAAGGGACAAGTAAGCCGACCAAGCTCTACACTGCAAAACTAAGTACCATCAGCCATAGAGAGAGTTTTGAGCAGAAGATGGACAGTGCTCTCACCCAATGGGAGAAAGAAAACTCAACACCAGACGAGGAATGGGCAAGCCAGACAGAAAATACCAGGACTGGTTCGACCCCAACGACAAGGAGCTACAGACTCTTATGCGCAGAAGAGACCAAGCCCACCAGAGAGTGTTACAAACCAGTTGCAAATCCACCACTGCAGCATATAAAGATGCCTGCAGACTGCTACAAAAAACGCACCCATGCACTGAAGTCAGACTGGTGGGGAAAAAGGCAGTGGAGCTGCAGAGAGCTGCTGACAGAAACAACATGAAGGACTTCTACTGCAGGAAGTGTGGGGACCTAAAAAGAATGGGCCTGTTAACGTGACATCAACAGATGGAATGGAGACCTTCTCTGACAGTAAGAGAGTTATGGCAAGATGGAGTGAACACTTCCAGAAGCGACATAGATCACGAAGCCCTTGACAATATCCCGCAGCGCATTACCAAGACAAGCCTCGATGAGATTCCAACCATAGCTGAAATAGCTAGAGCAATCGCCGGCCTGAAAGATGGCAAAGCACCTGGAGGAGATGGAATTCCTGCTGAAGTATGGAAGCACGGAGGAGACAATCTGTTCAGCAGACTGCACCAACTAACCACCAATGCCTGGGAGGTGGGATCCCTACCACAAGTATGGAAGGATGCCAGCATCGTAACCATTTACAAGAAAATTGATCGAAAAGACTGTGTGAACTATAGACGAATCTCACTTCTTTCCATACCAGGGAAGATCTTCGCTAGTATCCTCCTCAACAGATTATCTACCCACATAACACCAGAGGTAGTTCAGGAGACACAATGTGGCATCAGAGGTAACTGGTGCACCGTGGATATGATATTTTGTCTCCGACAGCTACAAGAAAAGTGCATTGAGCAGGACCGACCACTGTACATGGTATTTATCGACTTCAGTAAGGCGTTCGGTACAGTTGGGAGGACTGGGTTAAGGCAGCTAATGAGGAAGTTTGGCTGCCCAGAGAAGTTCACAACAATGATCGAGGCACTGCATACCGGAATGATGGCGAATGTTAGTGTTAGAGGGGAAGTCTCGGAATTCGGAATCATTCAGTGTCACAAATGGAGCAAGCAAGGTTGTGTACATCCACGCTCTTCGCCATCTTCCTATCAGCAATGCTCGACGAGGCTTTCAGAGACATCGGGAATGGCGTCTACATACAGTGCACACAGAGCGCTGACCTACTCAACGTCGCACACTTCAGAGCAAAGACCAAGGCTACCGGATACTGATGAGAGAGCTGCTATTCGCAGATGACAGTGCACTGGTACCCACTCTGTTGAAGAGATGCAGAAAATAGTGGATGCTTTCTCCAATGCGTCAAAGAAGTTTGGCCTGAAGATTAACATCAAGTAGACCGGTGTGCTGTTCCAACCCAACTCTACAAGAACCCGAGAGCAGGATATCATGGTTGATGGAAACAAGCTGAACTCTGTTCTGGAATTCACCTACCTCGGAAGCACTATATCAAGTAATGGATGCATTGACGGTAAAATACAGAAGAGGATGGCTAAGGCTAATGCATCTTTCGGCCGACTACGCCAGAAACTCTGGAACAACCACCATGTGTCAATGCGGGTTAAAGGCAAGGTATACCGTGCAATCGTGCTATCCACCCTCCTATACGGAGCAGAGGCCTGGACAGTGTACAAACGACATGATGTGACATCTGCGTTCGATCATGGATGGCCAAAGTGACAAACAAGGAAATAATCGAACGGACTGGGCTGCCATCTATGGAAGATCTTCAGATCCGAAAGAATCTCCGGTGGACTGGACACCTCATGAGGATGTCATCAGACAGGCTACCAAATAAGGTTCTCTACTCTCAACTGTCTTCTGGTCACAGAAAGAGAGGGCGTACTCGTCTCCGAGTCCAGGATACCATCAAGAGAAACCTGAAGCTGAGAGACATAAAGACCGACTCATGGACATCACTCTCACAGCAGAGAGATAAATAGAGAATAATAGTCAAGCGATGGAAGCAGTCATTGTCGCATCGCGACGCGACCGACAGCATGATGATGATGATGATGATGATGATATGTGTGTTCACTCTCTTTGATGATACTGCATACCAGCTTCCTGACATTTTGCTGTGCATCCGCATCTGCCTAAACCAGAAACAAAGTGACAATTAACATGGCTCTGACATGTATGGTATTTTATATGTGACGACACACTTAGCAAAAATCAATACCATGGTAATACATTTGTTTTGTATTCGTGTTATAATATTTACATGCCACACATGTTATACATTACTCAGACCTGTTATATCGAACATTTTTACTAATGTGGAAATATTCCGCCACACTGAAATTAATATGTAAAAGTACTAATTGTACAAAAGAAAAGTATTCACCACTATCTCTAGCCAGTACTCTTCCTTGAATTGAGTAAACATATAGCAATTGCACATGTAAACCTCAGCCACATAGCAAGGACCCTGATTAGTTTAGCCATTTTTTAGGTAAAAGATACGAAACATAAAATATATTAAAGAAGTAAATTTACATCTACTGATTTTTAAAAATAAAGTATAGGAGGGGGTATATCCACCGGGCCCCAGACCCCTTTGATTCACAAATGACTTATGACTTATAACAGATTTGTTGAGAGAGTAAATTAATATATATTACGACACTCATTTACCTGAGATGAAGAGCTTTTTCGCATACCCTATGGTGATAACACCTCAAATTCTGAAAATGTGACACATTCAAATTTTAATGTACTTGGAAAAGCTTGCAATGTTATGAACGATCACCTCACAGGCTCCCAAATGCAAGCAATGTCTTGTTACTTTATTACATTAATGTTACTAATAAATTAAAATAATACGATTTTTATAGAAATTAGTGGAAATAGCATCTTTAAGTCAGTTGAATATATTGCTAAATTCCGCCGCGTGGGACACCTTGTGTGCGTTGTGCTCGCCCAAAAAATTCACGTCGCGAGGTGACGCTGTATTGTGCGAAGCTTCGTCAGTTCCGGATTAATTTTCATTGAGTGATGATGTGATGAATGCTGAAGTATCCCATAAAAGTGGCTGTACTGTACTAGTAATTTTGTATTAGTGTCTACGTTATTGTATTTGGAGTGTATCAAGAAGAAGATTTACACAGGAAAAAACCACTGCGTGCGAGGAGGACCCTACAACAGATTACGTTTTGAATAAGTAATAAGGTAAAGGTATGATGTAACGTAATAAGGGGGTGTTTGTGGCTTGCATTTTTGGGGCGAACATAACGCACACAAGGTGTCCTACGCGGGGTCGCCGGGTCACTTCCGGAAAATTTAATGACGGTGGATTAAAAAAAAACGTGAGCACGTCACTAAAGGCTTCTTTTTGGTAATAACAGTGGATCCTACGGATACGAAAAGGTGGTGGTGTGTAGACATTTTATTGGACACGCATTTGTGATCTTCACACTCGGTGTTGGTAAATCGAGGGAGCGGATCTGGTGTTAAAATGGTGGGCGAATCACTGAAGTTTCACACACACACACACACACACACACACACACACACACACACACACACACACACACACACACACACACACACACACACACACACACACACACACACACACACACACACGCACGCACGCACGCACGCACGCACGCACGCGCACACGCACGCACTCACGCACGCACACACACACACATATATATGTATGTATGTATATATACATATATATACATATATATACATATATATATATATATATATATATATATATATATATATATATATATATATATATCGACTTGATAGGCGTCGCTGCGGACTATCAGAATTCCCGAATAAGGAATTATTTATATCACGTAACAATAAAATAATACGTCATCGTGTTTGCCATGGCAACGAGCAGTTGATTTCTAAACGTCTTTAAAAAAAACTGCGTTGTCTTCCGCTGGCTCCGACTTCGGGTAACATCAGAGGTCGTTGAAGCAAACATTTTGCCTTACCACCAAGAGCCAGCGGCTTAAAAAGAACTCGTAACAACACCGCAGAATAACACAATCAACCATGGCGACATGTGATGAAGACAACTATGACAATAACACCTGTTTCGCAACTTCGAAGAAAGCGAACCGTTTTATCTGTGACAAGATGGCAGGCAAGAATGTGCAAGCCGTGGGAGGCATCAACGGCGCTCTGGGAAAGAGACTCAAGAAGGATGGCTTCGGTAGCGCGGCGGAACTCAGCTGCAAGGTGAAGAAAATGACGAAGCGCAATTTCATGCGTTATATGTTGAAGGTATTATATTCTGTTCGTCTTTACATATTATATCGATTGGGCGCAAATCGCGCAACTCAATGCCTTATGCCGTGTTAACAAAAACATGAACAAATATTCGGTATATATCGATTTCATGATAGAGACGGACGGAAAGATCTCTTCAAAAATCGCCATAACCCATCATTCTCGTTCCGTTTACAGACAGCCGGGGGAAACGTACGCCATGCCATGGACAGCTACGTCTCCGTGACGAACCATTGTCGCCAAGTGAAGGATTGCAAGTGCGGGGGGCAACGGCGTCGAAAATGTTGACCTCTTCCGTCTGGCCGGCGGTAGCCATTGCCAATCGCGCGGACAAAATACCTGACGTCAACAATCGGACGCAGTTAATTCAAACAACGGCGCGCCGCATGGAAAGTCCGATTCAAAGACAAAAATGTGTAAACGTTACGTCGAAAATGTCGTTATTTCACCAAAGGAAGTTCTCGCTTACCACAGAAAAGAAGGCTGTTTACAACATGCAAGCATACAGTAGTTTCGTCGTGTTAACGGTGACATGCGTCAAATATCCAACTCGTGTGATGCTAATAAATTACCAAAGACGCACTTAAAAGCGTAGAATGGTAGAATTGCAAATCGAATACACAACCATTGAAAGACGAGTTACGCTTTGTTCCATTTATTTCGATGCGGTGTCACCGTGTTGTTCTCCTCTTGGCATCCCTGTCGTCTGGGGTGAGGTTAGCCATGATGTCGTCGTCTGTTTCTTCGTCTTTTCCTTCCTCACTTTTCCCAGGCTCCATTCTTTATCACCACTCTCCAACTCCTTCCAGTTGTTGCTGTTATTCGCCATTCGCCTCCCATTCTTTCCAGATCTCTCCTAATGCCGTCCTCCTAACACATTCTCGGTCTTCCTCGCATCATTTTCTTCCAGTCTCTGAGCAGCTGATGTCTTACCTAGTTTATCATCTCACATTCTTCCACATTTCTTCTTACCATTTCGTTAACTCCAACCTCCATTCTCAGTTCGTCCATTCTTCTCTTATCCGCTCCATTCATTCCCAGGATTATCCTTACCCAGTTGTTTTCAGAAACCTGCACCTTCTGCTGTTTCTCTGTTAGTGTCGTCGTCTCTATAAGCCATACATGTATCCCGGGATAACACAAGAGATAGTTGTCGATCTCCCACCACCCCTTCGACTTTCTTCCTAGGGTCTGTCTCTGTTTTAATCCTCCTGCGAATTTCGATGTTCAAACTGTCATCCCCACATGTCGTTTCACCCAGGTATACAACATTATCTCCGCTTCAGGTTCTTCCCAGCTGTGTGCATTTCTAGCTTTTTCCTTTTCTGCGCCGCCCACATTGCATCGGTCTTCTTATGTAAAACAGATCTGTTCAGTTTCGGTCAACTAGTTCTGATTTACGTGTTGTCCCTAAATCAATACTAATACTGGGTAAAGGTTTTTTTCTGTTGGTGCGCCTACTCTTTGAAATATGCTTCCTTCTAATATTGAGTCCGTTGAATTGTATTGCTAAATTCCGCCGTCATTTAAAGACATACCTTTACAACAATGCCTATCCACCATAGTTCCCTAATGTATCAATCAATCTGATGACAACTGGAACTGTTTATTGACTCTGAGATAGTTCAACCCTTTTGTATTCATGCGTCTCTGAGTTTCGCATAGTAAATAAGGATTTTTTTTATATCACGTGACAACGAAATACGTAACAGTAAGATAAGACGTCACCGCGTGCGCCATCCAAACGAGCAGTTAAATTATAAACGTCTTTTAAACGGCTGTGTTTTCCGTTGGCTCCGACCTCGGGTAACATCAGAGATCGTTGAAGCTATACCACCAAGAGCCAGCGGCTTGAAAAAAGAACTCGCAGCAACACCGTAGAATAACACAATCAGACATGGCGAAATCACGGAAAGGCGCCTGTGGCAAACCCATGAAGAAATCACGGAAAGGCGCCTGTGGCAAAACCATGAAGAAATCACGGAAAGGCGGCAAAGCCAAAAAAGGTGCCTGTAGCAAAGACATTAAGTTCGCAAGTTCGATGAAGGCGAAATGTTTTATCAAAACCAAGATGGCTGGCAAGAGTGTGAAAGCCGTGGGAGGCATCCAACACGCTCTGGGAAAGAAATTCAAGAAGGCTGGCTTCGGCACCGCGGAGAAACTCAGCTGCGAGGCGAAGACAATGACGAAGCGGAATTTCATGCGTTATATGTTGGAGGTATTGTATTCTGTCTTTACATATTATATCGATTGGGCGCAAATCGCGCACCTCAATACGTTATGCCGTGTTAACAAAAACGTGTACAAATATTCTGTATATATTGATTTAATGATAAGGACGGACGGAAAGATCTCTTCAAATATCGCCGTAACCTATCATTCTCGTTCCGTTTACAGACAGCCGGGGGAAACGTCCGTCACGCCATGGACGCCTACGTCTCCATGAAGGATCATTGTCGCAAAGTCAAGGATTGCAAGTGCGGGGGAAAGTCGTCGGCGTCGCGAGGACGATGTTGACCTCTTCCGTCTGGTCGGCGGTAGCCATTGCCAATCGCGCGGACAAAATACCTGACGTCAACAATCGGACGCAGTTACTTCAAACAACGGCGCGCCCCCGGGAAAGTCCAATTCAAAGACAAAAATGTGTAAACGTTACGTCGAAAATGTCGTTATTTCACCAAAGGAAGTTTTCGCTTACCACAGAAAAGAAGACTGTTTACGACATGCAAGCATACCGTACAATTTCGTCGTGCTAACGGTGACATGCGTCAAATATCCAACTTGTGTGATGCTAATAAATTACCAAAGACGCACTTAAAAGCGTAGAATGGTAGAATTGTAAATCGAATACACAACCATTGAAAGACGAGTTACGCTTTGTTCCATTTATTTCGATGCGGTGTCACCGTGTTGCTCTCCTCTTGGCATCCCTGTCGTCTGGGGTGAGGTTAGCCATGATGTCGTCGTCTGTTTCTTCGTCTTTCTTTCCTCACTTTTCTCAAGCTCCATTCTTTATCACCACTCTCCAATCCTTCCATTTGCTGCTGTTGTTTGCCATTCGCCTCCCACTCTTTCCAGATCTCTCTTAATGGAGTCCTAACACATTTTTGGTCTTCAGGTCACTCGTACGAGTACATGACACGCGTAGTCATGGCGAAACAATCGAATCGGGAGAGTTGCGTAAATGACGTCATAATGATAAGGCGAAGGCCATTATAGACGCACACGTGCTTATTTGCGGCAATGGCTGACAGTTGCAGCAGCAGTAATTGCGTAACAGCGCCTCCAACGACTAACGTGGATTTGTTTGCATGTTTTGCTGAACGCTTGTTTAAATCATCCTCAATTAGCTAAATTTACAGTGCAGGCGCGTAGCCAACGATAGTTTGTATGTGGGCATGCCTATGCGTGGTCAATAGACAGAACAGCATGCCGTATGTTCAATAGACAGAACAGCCAAAACAACGCCATCAGACTTAGCACTGAATTTAATCGAACGTCCCGCGACATTTCATCGACTGTAAATATACATTAATGTAGACATTATGCTTTCATTTTGACTAAAATGTTATACGATATCAATATTTAACTATGTGTGAAGACGTAGCCGTCTCGTGTGTTGCATACGGCGAGCTGTAGATAATTTTAAACATCCTTTCCGGCTTCGAGCCAGCACACCTGTCGTCGGGCCACGACTGGCACGAGTCGACGTTCCATCGGTTGTAAATGTTTATTAATGTACATATTATACCATCACATTGACGGACACGTCAGACTGTATCCATATAATCGTAATGCGAGTTCGAGAGCTGATTGTAGGATGATTTAAACAAGCGTACCACAAAATGTTTGCAAAACGGTGCCGCATTTTACACACGTCAAGAATACGTAAAAGACGGCACAAAGACCCTAGTTGTGTCAGAGCGCCCATTGTCGGATTAGTTATTACGGTACCTCATTATCGTTTATTTTATACACATTAGCTGGACCTGTGCAATCAGAGAGCATCAACCGATTGCGCATATAACGCGTTTCTATTTATAGCCTGAACCACGCGAATATTGGTGTACGTTGCTTAACTTCAGACATAGCTTAGTCACAGGTTTGTTGTTATAGATTGCCTACCTACCAAGACATGTTATACAGTAATGAAATGCGGTGAGAACGAAGTCTTGTCGGTATACTGGCCAATACTCCTGGTGGAGTCAAACGGTCAGATATGCAGTTAGAACAAATGTTGTTTCATGTAGGTGGTGTAGACATTAATTGTAATTAACCTGAAATGTTTGATTTAGCATTGTTAACCACTTAAAATATGTATATGAAAGATCATATATACCATTAAGCAGGTATCAATAATTTGTCATAAATGCATTATTTATTATCCATAAAAGTAAACCCCTACTTGGTAACAACCAAACCTACAAACAAGCAAGCTGTGATAGTTTGTCACACAACAGACTCTTTTTGTAGATAAGAATATACTAATTACCATGCGACCTGTCATTTGTTTGATATACAAAAGGTTTGCATGGCCTTGTCGTGTTTTACATGCAACAGCTGTTATATGTACATGCTAGCATGGGGGGGGGGGTGAATAGTTAATAATGCTGATAATGGTGTATGGTTATCTTGGCTTAATTTAAAACGAGGTTGTCTGTTCGTTGATTAGCCTGGGTACATGATTATCATCACTGTGTTTGCTAAATAAGTTGCAATTTGTATCAGTATGATAAGCAGTATTATATTTATGGTTTTGTTTAGAATTGGTATATTTTATACACACAACAATAACATTGTAAACTGGTTTATACAAGTTTGGCTAACTGAAGTGCAATTGACATTCTAGCAACATTATGGTTATAATAAGTGTCGAACACACCTTACTTTGATTTACTAGAATCCTAATTCTGATAAAAACAACAAGGGAGGATTATAAAGAGTTGATGCTGAACATTAATAATCAAGTAACGCAGTGATTGATTTACTACAATGATAACTTATCATGATTTTTTGCAACAGGAATCCACGGCATATACATATTTGAAAACCAATCAACGACACAAACATCTGTTCCGGAATGTGACCCATCCCGAAATAGTGCATGGTATGAACCTAATTTTGAACGTATATAAATACATGTCAAACAAAGCACTGAACACTTAGTCCACTCTGGATTCCTCCAACCCTGATAAATTATAACCACTGGAATACTTGTGAGTAGTAATATTAGTTCACATACATGTTTTTACAATTGCAAGTTATTATTTCATGATATATGTCCTACCGGTAACAGTTACCAATCTCTTTAGTATTAGTACAGAATTGGGCGTACTACCATATCCCATAGACATGTTCAGCAATTTATCTTGCACTGAAGGACATATACATAAAGATGTAGAGAAAATAAATTCAGTTAATAATAAATAACACATCTAATTACAGTACATAAATCATTTAGTCATAAGGTGTTAAACCATTAATTAAATATATGAAAATGTCAGATAAAACAATATGGTCGGTTGCCCATAATATAAAAAAATATTTCCGTTTGATGTATAATAATCCATGGATGGAAGGTGTGTGACCCTGACAATGTTTTTTACATGAAATTATATTTTCTTGCATCTATGAACACAATACCAAACAATTTGGACCAGGGGAGTTCACCATAACTACATATATTGAACAACTGCTTAGTTAAGAGGAACAACTGTGAAATCCCAATTCTGGCTTGAACAATATAATACTACTATAGTCAGTAGAAACACAGGGTATACTGAAATAGTAGACAAAGTCTCAGCTTTTGAAACAATGTTGTATTTTTTATTTATATGATATCATCTCATCAACATACATTTCAAATGAGCGGCAACACACAAATAAGTGTTCACACCAATATCATTCCTTCGGTTGGAACCAGTGATATGTAGTCTTCATGCAAGGTATGCATTATTTGGATCATAATCTCGTCCATGCATCTGTTTAGCCTTTTTCTGAAAACAAAAGGGCACGACACAATTCACTTTTAAGTACATTACACTTAAACAATTGTATTATTAATAGCACATACCCCATACACACTAGAGGATCTTATCAGAGTTAATTCATATTTATTATATACTGGCATATTAAATAGACTGGCATATTAAAAAATATCAAAAAAGACGTCACGGTTAAAAACCGTGTGTCCTATCTGCATTAACGGCACATTACGTTTGTTCTCGTGTCATGAGCCAGATATAGAATGTAAAGCTATTCCTTATCAGGTGTAAGCAAGAGGTACGGATGCGTTTTACCTAGTTTAAATGTTAGGTCATGAGTGTATAGTTAGACATTCGCAAATTATTCCCACTCAGTCACGCAGTCACCAGTGGCAGTGCCCGTGGCAGTGACCCAGTGTCATTCAATCATTGGTAACGTTCTCAGTTCTCAGGTTATTAACTCCAAACAGCCCAATCTTGGGCTAACGCAGGAGTCACTGAGGATGGTCACTGCCAGGGTGCTTGTCGTCCTCAGACACAGTGGTTCTTTTACGTCCCAAATTGAGACGGGACCGACATTACCGTGATTCTCCGATTCACGAGGGATACACAGTCCCCAATGTTGAGAGCCAGATTTTTATATCACAACTGCCGGTACCGGGGATCGAACCCGTGCCGCCGGCGTCAGGGGCGGGTGTGGTAACCACTACTCCACCGCTCTATGTGTTCAGACAAGCAGTTGTATGGATTAAAATACAAATATTATGAAAACTAAACAAACAGTTAATCGAGTTATCCTAATTTCACGATGTCGCTGTCTCTACTTACGTCTGACAGGGCTCACAGGGGTCTAAAATTGAAGTGTGAACGATCCAGCCATCATTCGACGCCGACGACGTTGTTTTTCCTTGTCGTTGCTACCGAATTTCTTAGATATATTCCTCCATTTTTGTTTGAACATTGCTTCAAGGAGCATCAATAATGAGAACTTGCAGGCTATTCGTAACCGATGTTTCTGTCTATGTAACGTGGGTTGGCACCATTCCATAGCGAAATGTTCCTGGTAAAGCTCGAAAACAATTTGAAGTGAGAATTTTGGCCAAATCAGTATCTGCCATTTTTAAGAAGACCGAAGTTAACTCAGTGCTGTCATCTCATTGGTTGTTAACTCCGAGTCACTCGTACGAGTGCCTCGTACGAGTGACTCGAACTTGCAAGATACATGCACGATTTTACGTCCGATTTTGCGACACACATACGATTCGGAAGGTTTCATCCGAGTCACTCATACGAGTCTCTCGGATGTGTATCACCACCTTTCCTCGCCTCATGTTCTTCCCGTCTCTGAGCAGCTGATCTCTGCCAGTTTCTCATATCATATTCTTCCACATTTCTTCTTAACATTTCGTTAACTCCATTCTCAGTTCGTCCATTCTTCTCTTATCCGCTCCATTTATTCCCAAGATTATTCTTGTCACGAAATCGTTAAATTAACCGGGACAAACATTTCAGTGTGTGACACCTTTAACCGAGTTTTCGCGGACTCCATGCTAATTAATCACCGACCCGAGTCTCGAGAAAGCAATGACAATTGCTAGACAGCATGAACAAGTCAAACTCCAAATGAGAGAGCAACAGCTTCAACAGGAACAACATGTCGCAGAAGCGAGAGTATCCCCGAGTCCGAGAACACCTGGTCGATACACGAAGCCGGACGGACACACTGCCAGTAAGTACCGTTACTCGATGTCAAGGGACCGCCTGACTAGAAAGTGTGAACGCTATGGTTACGATTACATTTTTCCGGCGTTCCGATTGACGTTTCTGCGCATGCACAATAAATGTAAAATCACCAATGGCAATGTGCAGCGAAACGACAAAGCATTTATGGTATAAATACCACGGGCTGTTCGTTAGGATGTATATAATCTCTCAACAAAGTTATTTGTCGCAAATTAACACGAGGCAAACAAGTTTTGAGGCATGTGTCGATAGCAAGCACAAATCACGTGACGGTGGTGCGCCATAATCCGTGACATTGATTTAAACAAACGTAATATTTCAATGTATTGAACGACATTTTAAGCAACTCTTCGCAACTTCATCACAAGAGAGTTAACATAGAGCCCGTGGCATTTATACCAAAAATGCTAGGTCGTTTCGCTGCACAATGATGAGTTTACATTTATCGCGTATGCGCAGAAACGTCAATTGTGGAACGTTGATAACAACCGGAAAAATGTAAGCGCGACAACGGAGTACATTTGCGCGGAGGGAGTTGCCCTGCGCTGGGACAGAGGTGCAATAAATGCAATGCAAAAGGACATGTTGCTTCCGTTTGTCGCTCAAAGCGTAACACTGTGACTTTTGAACGCCATAAAGCATATGAAGTCGGACGCGAAGGGACAAAAACATATCGTGGCAAAGCCGAAAGTGACGGAACAGGACCGTTTGTCGGTGACATCGAAAGTGACCAAACCAAACCACAGGTTGAAACTGGTCAACCGACTGCGTTCCTCAGTGTGGTTGACTGCACAGAGAAGAAAGACGCTTGGTTCGAAACTCTGAACGTGAAGCGGATGCGACTTCGTTTCAAAATCGACACCGGCGCTGACGTCACGATAATAACAAAGAAGACATGGTTGGCAATGAAAGACAAACCGAGGTTAGAACCAAAAGCCTTCCGAACGCCGAACGAACCATGCTGGGACTGCAAAATCGACATGTTGTATTTTGCCTGAAATAAAGTCATTCTTACTGTTATCGGACGTTACAAACGTTACAATCCTTATCCAGTTGTTTTTAGAAACCTGCACCTTCTGCTGTTTCTCTGTTAGTGCAGTCGTTTCTATAAGCCATACATGTATGCAGGGATAGCTTATGAGATAGTTGTCTATCTCCCATCACCCCTTCGAATTTCTTCCTGGCGTTTGTCTCTTTTATTTGGATTGAAACAATCCTGCGAATTCCGATGTTCAAACTGCCATCCCCACATATCGTTCCACCCAGGTATACGAAATGGTCCCTTTGCTTAAGCTTCTTCCCAGCCGTATGCATTTCCATCTCTTTCCTTCTTTGTCCCACCCACATTACACCCGTCTTTTCATGTAAAAAATCTGTTCAGCTTCGGTCAACTAGTTCCGCTTTACGTTTTGTTGCTGAAGTCAATACTAATATTGGGACAAGGGTTTTTGCAGTTGGTGCGTCTACTCTTTTTACAACTTCTAATATTAAGTCAGATGAATATATAGCTAAATTCCGCCGTCAACAACATTGCCTATCCACCACAGGTCCCTGGTGTATCAATCAATCTGATGACAACTGGAATTGTTTATTACGTTACGTTACGTTACGTTACGTTACGTTACGTTACGTTACGTTACGTTACGTTACGTTACGTTACGTTACGTTACGTTACGTTACGTTACGTTACGTTACGTTACCTTACCTTACCTTACCTTACCTTACCTTACCTTCACTTACCTTACCTTACCTTACCTTACCTTACCTTACCTTACCTTACCTTACCTTACCTTACCTTACCTTACCTTACCTTACCTTACCTTACCTTACCTTACCTTACCTTACCTTACCTTACCTTACCTTACCTTACCTTACCTTACCTTACCTTACCTTACCTTACCTTACCTTAGAATACCTTACCTTACCTTAGAATACCTTAGGACGCTTCTGATCGTAGGATTCCTCTGTGATCAGCTCTTCGTTTTCATTATATATTAATATTAAATCGCGTGTTCCCATTCTATTGTTCGTAATTCTTAACGGTGCTTCGAAGTCATTTACAATATCCTGGTTATACCAAAATTTGTCTAGTCGTGTTTTAAATTAATTTAGAGATTAAAGCCGGGAACTCACTGAACCGGCCGGCCGGCCGGCCGGCCGACGCACAAAAACTGAAATCGGCCGGGCGTCGTGGGAACATCGGGCCGTCGGCCGGTTTGGTAATTTTGGAACTCACAGAACCGGTCGACCGGCCGGCCGTTGCCCGCCCGATGCTACGATTTTTCGAACACACACAGCAGGCCGATTTCATAATTTAAGCGCCATTAATTTAAATTCAAGTTAGTTTGATTTTTTGTCCATAGAGGTATTCAATATGCTCGCCCAGGTGACCTACATCCAAAAGTTCATCATGGCGGACTCAGAGGATGAATTAATGCCAATTTTTGTTGTTGCAAGTGCCGCTTTTGTGGCAATGTCTCAGAGGATCTGCCGGCCGGGCGTCGGCCGGGCGTCGGCCGGCCGGCAATATCAAACATATTTGATACCGCCGGCCGACGTCGTGCGGGCATCGGCTCGACGCACGACGCCCGGCCGATGCCACGATTTTTGGAACTCACATAACCGATGCCCGGCCGATGCCCCACGATGACCGGCCGATGCAAAATCGGCCGGTCGGCCGGCTTAGTGAGTTCTCGGCTTTAGCTGTTATCACTGTATCATGGAGACTATTCCATGGTTCGGTAATTCGAATTGGAAATACATTTTTCTTAAGTTTAGTTTGGCTCTTTGTGTGAATAGTTTTAGAGAATGTCCTCTGTTTCCTGTTCTTTGTGATACCTCATTGTTTTTCAACAGATTTGGTACAGATTCATGGTCATAAATGTTGTGTATTATTTTATAGACTTCTATCGTGTCTCCTCTTAATCTTCGATATGCTAATGTAGGTAGTGTAAGCAATTTGAGTCTTTCTATATATGATAGGTCCCTCATACCTGGTAATTCTTTAGTGGATCTTCTCTGAATATTTTCTAAGGCAATTTTGTGTTTTATCTTATATGGGTGCCATACTGCCATAGCATAGTCTAGGTGTGATCTAACCATTGACTCTGAGATCGTTCAACCCTTTTGTACTGATGCGCCTCTAAGCTTAGCATAGCAAATAAGGAATTATTTATATCACATGACAAAAAAAACATAACAATCAAATAAGACGTCATCGTGTTTGCCATGGCAACGAGCAGTTGATAAACGTCTTTCAAACTGCTTTGCTTTTCGCTGGCTCCGACTTCGGGTAACATCAGAGGTCGTTGAAGCAAACTTTCTGCCTTACCACCAAGAGCCAGCGGCTTAAAAAAGAACTCGTAGCAACACCGTAGAATAACACAATCAGACATGGCGAAATCACGGAAAGGCGCCTGTGGCAAAACCATGAAGAAATCACGGAAAGTCGGCTGTAGCAAAACCAAGGCGAAATCAGGGAAAGGCGACTATGATAACAACACCTATTTCGCAACTTCGATGAAAGCGCAACGTTTTATCTGTAAGGAGATGAAAGGCAAGAATGTGAAAGCCGTGGGAGGCATCCAAAACGCTCTGGGATGTAGGCTCAAGAAGGCTGGATTCGGTAGCGCGTCAAAACTCAGCTGCGAGATGAAGAAAATGACGAAGCGCAATTTCATGCGTTATATGTTGAAGGTATTGTATTATGTTCGTCTTTACAAATTATATCGATTGGGGGCAACTCGTGCGTCTCAATGCTTTAAGGCAGGAACTCACTAAGCCGATTTTGCATCGTGGGGTCTCGGCCGGGCATCGGGTATGTGAGCTTCAAATATCGTGACATCGGCCGGGCGTCGTGCGTCGAGCCGAAGCCCGCACGACGTTGGCCGGCGGTATCAAATATGTTTGATACTGCCGGCCGGCCGACGCCCGGCCGACGCCCGCCCGACGCCAGGCCGGAAGATGTTTTGGGTTGTTTGCCACAAAAGCGACACTTGCAGCAACACAAATCGGCATGAATTCATCCACTGAGTCTGCCATGATGAACTTTTGGATGTAGGTCACCTGGGCGAGCATATTGAATCCATCTATGGACCAAAAATCAAACTAATTTGAATTTAAATTAGTAGCGCTTAAATTTTGAAATTATCCGGCTGGCCGCTGGCTGTGTGTGTTCGAAAAATCGTAGCATCGGGCGGACAACGGCCGGTCGGTCGGCCGGTTCTGTGAGTTCCAAAATGATCAAACCGGCCGACGGCCCGATGTTCCCACGACGCCCGACTGGTTTCATTTTTCGTACGTCGTCCGGCCGGCCAGCTACCGGCCGGACGACGGTTCAGTGAGTTCCCGCCTTTATGCCGTGTTAACAAAAACGTGAACACATATTCGGTATATACTGATTTCATGATAAAGGCGGACGGAAAGTTCTCTTCAAATATTGCCGTAACCTATCATTCTCGTTCCGTTTACAGACAGCCGGGGGAAACGTCCGTCACGCCATGGACGCCTACGTCTCTACGACGAACCATTGTCGCCAAGTCAAGGATTGCAAGTGCGGCGGGGGAAAGTCGTCGCGACGACGATGTTGACCTCTCCCGTCTGGCCGGCGGTAGCCATTGCCAATCGCACGGACAAAACACCTTCAGTGACGTCAACAATCGGACGCAGTTACTTCAGACAACGGCGCGCCCCATGGAAAGTCCGATTCAAAGACAAAAATGTGTAAACGTTACGTCGAAAATGTCGTTATTTCACCAAAGGAAGTTCTCGCTTACCACAGAAAAGAAGGCTGTTTACAACATGCAAGCATACAGTACAGTTTCGTCGTGTTAACGGTGACATGCGTCAAATATCCAACTCGTGTGATGCTAATAAATTACCAAAGACGCACTTAAAAGCGTATAATGGTAGAATTGCAAATCGAATACACAACCATTGAAAGACGAGTTACGCTTTGTTCCATTTATTTCGATGCGGTGTCACCGTGTTGTTCTCCTCTTGGCATCCCTGTCGTCAGGGGTGAGGTTAGCCATGATGTCGTCGTCTGTTGCTTCGTCTTTTCTGTCCTCACCTTTCTCAGGCTTCATTCTTTATCACCACTCTCCAACTCCTTCCATTTGTTGCTGTTGTTCGCCATTCGCCTCCCATTCTTTCCAGATCTCTCTTAATGCCGTCCTCCTAACACATTCTCAGTCTTCCTCGCCTCATTTTCTCCCAGTCTCTGAGCAGCTGGTCTCTTTGTCAGTTTCTCATCTCACATTCTTTCACATTTCTTCTTAAAATGTCATTACCTCCAACCTCCATTCTCAATGATACACGTACGATTTCATCGTACGAGTGACTCGTACGTGTGCCTCGTACAAGTCACTCATACGAGTACATGACACGTAGTCGTGACGAAACAATCGAGTCGGGAGAGTTGCGTAAATGACGTCATAAGGTGAAGGCCATTACAGACACACGTGCTTATTTATGGCAATGACTGACAGTTGTAGCAGCAGCAGTGAAAAAGAACATGCAATTTTGCTCGGTGCATTGGCTGAGCTGCAGCAAATTAATGACGAATAAAAGAAACAAAAGCTGAAGAAACGAAAAAGATGGTGGGTTCGCCTAAGGATTGCTCGGCGCCAGCAGTTCGGCGCATTTCATGTTCTGATGAAGGATATTAAAGTGGAGGACCCCAAAATATTTAAGAACTTTGTCCGGATAGATGCACAGCAATTTCAATATCTTCTTCACCGTTAATCGTCCATAAAGACACAGCCATGCGCGACGCAATACCATTTGCTGAGGGCCTTGTTGTAACTCTTCGATTTTTAGTGACAAGTGTATTACATACGTAATTGTGCAATCTGCAATATACAGAGAGCATCAACTATCTGCAGATTGTGCAGGTAAGGCGTGTCTATTTATAGCCTGGACCTACTGGCCACGCGAATATTGGTGCACGTTGCTAAGCTTCAGACATAGCTTAGTCACAGGTTTGTTGTCATAGATTGCCTACCTACCAAGGTATGTCATACAGTAATGAAATGCGGTGAGAACGAAATCGTGTCTTGTCGGTATACTGGCCAACATTCCTGGTGGAGTCAAAAGGTCAGAAATGCGGTTAGAACAAATGTTGTTTCATGTAGGTGGTGTAGACATTAATGAGGTACCACAATAACTAATCCGACAGAGGGCGCTCTGACACAACTAGGGTCTTTGTGCCGTCTTTTACGTATTCTTGACGTGTGTAAAATGTGGCACCGTTTTGCAGAACGCTTGTTTAAATCATCCTACAATCAGCTGTTGAACTCGCATGACTCCGAAGTATCACACATAGCTAAATATGGATACAGTCTGACATGTCCGTCAATGTGAAGGTATACTATGTACATTAACAATGATTAATGAACATTTACAACCGATGGAACGTCGACTGGTAGCCCGACGACAGGTGTGCTGGCTCGATGCCGGAAAGGATGTTTAAAATCATCTACAGCTCGCCGTATGCATCACACGAGACTGCTACTTCACACATAGTTAAATATTGATATCGTATAACATGTCCGTCAATATCAAAGCATAATGTCTACATTAATGAACATTTACAGTCGATGAAACGTCGCGGGACGTTCGATTGAATTCAGTGCTAAGAAGGCGTTGTTTTGGCTGTTCTGTCTATTGAACACACGGCGTGCTGTTCTGTCTATTGACCACGCCTACGGCATGCCCGCATACAAACTATAGCTGGCTACGCTCCTGCACGGTAAATAGCTTTCAGCAAAACATGCAAACACATCCACGTTAGTCGCTGGAGGCGCTGATACGCAAATAGGGTCTAGTTGCGTATTAGCGCCTCTAGCGACTAACGTGAGCAGCTGTTACATGTACATGCAATCAATAATACTGTTAATGGTGTATGATCATCTTGGCTTATTTTAAAACGAGGTTGTCTGTTCGTTGATTAGCCCGGGTAGATAATTATCATCACTCTGTTTGCTAAATAAGTTGTAATTTGTACCAGTATGATAAGCAGTGTTATATTTATGGTTTTGTTTACAGTTTGAATATTTCATACACACAACAATAACATTGTAAACTGGTTTATACAAATTTGGCTAACTGAAGTGCAATTGACATTCTAGCAACATTATGGTTATAATAAGTGTCGAAAACAGCTCACTTTGCTTTACTAGAATCTTAATTCAGAAACAAACAACTAAGCGGATGATTATAGGGATTTGATGCTGAACATTAATAATCAAGTAATGCAGTGATTGATTTACCACAAACTATACTGAGGAATGATAACTTATCATGATTTTTTGCAACAGGAATCCAGGGCACATATATATATATTTGAAAACCAATCAACCACATAAACATCTGTTCCGGAAAGTGACCCATCCCGAAATAGTGCATGGTATGAAACTAATGTTGAACGTACATAAATACATGTCAAACAAAAATGCACTGAACACTTAGTCCACTCTCGATTTCTCCAACCATGATAAATTGCAACCACTGGCATACTTATGACTAGTAATGTTAGTTCACACAATTTTTTTTACAATGCAAGTTATTATTTCATGATATATGTCCTACGGGTAACAGTTACCAATCTCTTTAGTATAAGTACAGAATTTGTCGTACTGCCATTGAGAAGATAATCCCATATACATGTTCAGCAATCTATCTTGCACTGAAGGACAGATACATAAAGGTATACAGTTGGGCTGTTTATGAAGTCATGAATTCAGTTGATAATAAATAACACATCTAATTACAGTACATAAATCATTTAGTCATAAGGTGTTAAAACATTAATTAAATATATGAAAATGTCAGATAAAGCAATATGGTCGGTTGCTCATAATATAAGAAAAACATTTCCTTTTAATGTGTAACAATCCATGGAAGGAAGCTGTGTGACCCTGACAATGTTTTTTACATAAATTAAAATGTTCTTGCATCTCTGAACCCAATATCAAACAATTTGGACCACACTTTTAGACACAGGGGAGTTCACCATAACTATAAGGAATCTAAATATAATGAGCAACTGCTTAGCTAAGAGGAACAACTGTGAAATCCCAATTCTGGCTTGAACAATATCATACTACTATAGACAAAAGAAACACTGGGTATACTGACATAGTATACAAAGTCCCAGCTTCTGAAACAATGTTGTATTATTTTATTTATATGATATCATCTCATCAACATACATTTCTAATGAGAGGCAACACAAAAATAAGTGTTCACAGCAGTATCACTCTTTGGGTTGGAACCAGTGATATGTAGTCTTCAGGCAAGATATGCATTATTTGGATCATAATCTCGTCCATGCATCAGTGTAGCCTTTTTCTGAAAACAAATGGCACGACACAATCACTTGTAAGTACATTACACTTTTGTATTATTAATAGCATACTAGAGGATCTTATCAGAGTTAATTCATATTTATCATTTACATATCATCTGCTGATCCAGTAACACTTATAAGGGGCAATTTATGCAAGCAAACTGTTACGGAACTACAAAAAATACTTTTTTTTATAAATAGACTGGCATATTAAATAATATCAAAAAAGACATCACGGTTAAAAACCGTGTGTCCTATCTGCATTGACTGTGGATTAAATATCCTTCCAATGACCGTGTCCAAAAGTTTTCATAGTTCTTTCGTATGACATCTATGTACTAAATCATTCACACCTATTACGTTAAGGTTAAGCAAACATACTGTTACGGAACTAGAACACGTTTCTTATGAAAATAGACTAGTAAAATAAAAAGCTCACAAAAAACGCCATGCTCAAAACCGTGTGTCCTACCTGCATTGACAGCACATTACATTTGTTTTCGCGTCATGAGCCAGGGATAGAATGTCAAGCTATTACTTATCAGGTGTAAACAAGGGGTACGGACGCGTTTTACCTAGTTTAAATTTGAGGTCATGAGTGTATAATTAGACATTCACAAATTATTCCCACTCACAGTAGCCAGTGCAGCCCGTGGCAGTGACCCCAGGCCCAGTGTCATTCACTCATTGGTAACGTATGCTTAGACGAGCAGTTTTATGGATTACAATGTTAAAATACAAATATTGTGAAACCTAAACAACAGTTAATCGAGTGATCCTAATTTCACGATGTCGCTGTCTCTACTTACTTCTGACAGGGCTCACAGGGGTCTAACATTGAAGTGTGAACGATCCAGCCATCATTCGACGCCAACGACGCTGTTTGTCGCTGGCGTTGCTACCGAATTTCTGAGATATATTCCTCCATTTTTTGTGAACATTGCTTCAAGGGACGTCAATATTGAGAACTTGCAGGCTATTCGTAACCGACGCTTCTATCTGTGTAACGTGGGTTTGCACCATTCCATAGCGAAATGTTCACGGTAAAGCTAGACAAATATTTGAAGTGAGAATTTTACCAAATCAGTAGCTGCCATTTTTAAGAAGGTCGACGTTAACTCAGTGCTGTCATTTCATTGGTTGTTAACTCCGAGTCACTCGTACGAGTGCCTCGTACGAGTGACTCGAACATGCATGATACACGCACGATTTCACGTCCAGTTTTGCGATACACGTACGATTCGGAAGGTTTCATCCGAGTCACTCGTGCGAGTCTCGGACGTTTATCACCACCTTTCCTCGCCTCATTGTTTTCCAGTCTTTGAGCAGCTGATCTCTGCCAGTTTCTCAGCTCACATTCTTCCGCATTTCTTCTTAACATTTCATTAACTCCAACCTCCATTGTCAGTTCGTCCATTCTTCTCTTATCCGCTCCATTCATTCCCAGGATTATCCTTGTCACGAAATCGTTAAATTAATCGGGACAAACATTTCAGTGTGTGACACCATTAACTGAGTTTTCGCGGACTCCATGCTAATTAATCACCGATCTGAGTCTCGAGAAAGCAATGACAATTGCTAGAAAGCATGAACAAGTCAAACTCCAAATTACAGAGCAACAGCTTGAACATGATAAACATGTCGCATAAGCAAGAGTATCCCCGAGTCCGAGAACAGCTGATCGATACACGAAGCCGAAGGACGGACACACTGCCAGTAAGTACCGTTACTCGATGTCAAGGGACCGCCTGACTAGAAAGTGTGAACGCTGTGGTTACGGTTACATTTTCCCGGCGTTCCGATTGACATTTCTGCGCATGCACAATAAATGTAAAATCACCAATGTGCAGCGAAACGACAAAGTATTTATGGTATAAATACCACGGGCTGTTCGCTAGGATGTACATAACCTCTCAGCAAACTTATTTGTCGCAAATAAACACGAGACAAACAAGTTTTGAGGCTTGTTTCTGTTTCGATAGCAATCGCGCAAATCACGTGACTGTGGTGCGCTATAATCCGTGACAGTGATTTAAACAAACGTAATATTTTAATGTATTGAACGACATTTTAAGCAACTCTTCGCAGTAATCATGACAGGAGAGTTAAGGAAGATCCCGTGGCATTTATACCAAAAATGCTTTGTCGTTTCGCTGCACATTAATTATTTTACATTTATCGCGCATGCGCAGAAACGTCAATCGGAACGTTTATAACAACCGGAAAAATGTAAGCGCGACAACGCAGTACATTTGCGCGGAGGGGGCTGCCCTGCGCTGGGACAGAGGTGCAATAAATGCAATGCAAAAGGACATGTTGCTTCGATTTGTCGCTCAAAGCGTAACACTGAATTTTGAACGCCACAAAGCGTATGAAGTCGAACGTGAAGGGACAAAACCACATCGTGGCAAAGCCGAAAGTGACGGAACAGGACCGTTTGTCGGTGACATCGAAAGTAACCGAACCAAACCACAGGTTGAAACTGGTCAACCGACTTCACTTTCGTAACTCTGAAAGTGAAGCGGATGCCACTTCGTTTCAAAATCGATGTAGTTAAGCAGTTAAGAGTTACTGAATATTACAATTACCATCCTTTTTACTACTACCCTTTCCTGTGGATAAGCCATAATGGGATTTTGTGTGTGTGTGTGTGTGTGTGTGTGTGTGTGTGTGTCTGGTGTGTGTGTGTGTGCGTGCGTGCGTGCGTGCGTGTGTGTGTCGTAGGCAGAAATCATATAACTTATCATACCACCATGAAAACACAACTATCGCAAGAAAGAGCAAGCCGGGCTCCATTTGACTAAGCTATTTATATTCCTATTAAAGCCATACCACTGATTTTATAGACCAAAGACACAATATAATTTTGCTACTGGCGACGTTTTCGGTAGGTTCAACCATATGCTGCCTTCGCTGGAAGACATAGCGCCTAAGCTTGCCGAGTCGAAAGTATTCTCGACTCTAGACGCCCCAAACGGGTTTTGGCAAATCCCGATCGACGAAGACAGCCAATTGTTGACTACCCGGAAGACCATGGGAAAAAGTCACCATGGTTATCTTCCACTACAAGCGAAATTACTATCTCGTCATCGTCGACTACTACTCGCGGTGGATTGAAATCAAACAATTGACCAATCTAATATCTGACTGCGTGATCAGCCGCGTCAAGACCGTATTTACCACGCATGGTATTCCGGATGTGGTGGTATCAGACAACGGAAGACAATTCGTCTCGGACGATTTCAGGAAATTCGCGAAATCATGGTGCTTCGCTCCATATACCACAAACCCGTATTCTCCGCAAGGGAATGGGATGGCAGAACGAGCTGTGCAGACGGCGAGAAGATTGCTAGACATCGACGAACCGGAGATCGGTCTGTTGAACTACCATGCGTCGCCCCACAGTGCGTATCACCTGCAGTGGCACTAATGGGTCGTCAACTCGCCATACGACTGCCCGGTTTGAGAGAACAATTGTCGCCACGTCAACACCGAGATGGGGATATCCAAAACTTCGATCAACGTGCCAAAACAACGTACAAGCGATGCTACGATCGGAGACACGGTGTGCGCAAATTACCGCCGTTACAAAATGGCGAACCAGTGTTGATGAAATTGGATGGGGAGAAGCAGTGGTCGACACCGAGCACTGTGTTCAGAAGTGACCCGCAGAACCGGTCATATGTTGTGAAAACGGGTGCAGGTATCTGCTATCGCAGAAATCGAAAGTACCTCCAAGGTGTGCCGATCGTGCTTCCATCAGTGCCCAACGATGAGCCTGATGATATGGACATTCAGGCTGAGGATCCAGGCGAAATCGTGCCGCCGGACGATCCCGGTGATGCCCGTGGATTTTCCGCAGGAATGAATGAATAAGTCGGCAATGTATACCAGGTGTGGCCGAGCAGTCCGTTGGCTGGTAAAATTTGAGTAACATTACGTGGTTCGATTTGAAGGGGAGATGCCACGAAACCGTTAAATTAACCGGGACAAACATTTCAGTGTGTGACACCGAGTTTTGCCGGACTCCATGCTATGGGGCTGACAACGAACCATGCTGGGACTGCAAAATCGACATGTTGTATTTTTCCTGAAATAAAGTCATTCTTACTGTTATCTGACGTTACAAATGTTACAATCCTTATCCAGTTGTTTTCGGAAACCTGCACCTTCTGCTGTTTCTCTGTTAGTGCCGTCGCCTCTATAAGCCATACACATATCCCGGGATAACACAAGAGATAGTTGTCGATCTCCCACCACCCCTTCGACTTTCTTCCTAGCGTTTGTCTCTGTTTTAAATCTCCTGCGAATTCCAATGTTCAAACTGCCATCCCCACATATCGTTCCACCCAATATACAAAATTGTCTCTGCATAAGCTTCTTCCCAGCTGTGTGCATTTCTAGCTCTTTCCTTCTTCGTTCCGCCCACATTACATCCGTCTTCCCCTCTGAAACATTTGTTCAGCTTCGGTCAACTAGTTCTGATTTACTTTTTGTCCCTAAAGTCTATACTAGTATTGGGACAAGGGTTTTTGCTGTTGGTGCGTCTACTATTTTTACAACTTCTAATATTATGTCAGATGAACATATTGCTAAATTCCGCCGTACTTTAAAGACATAACTTTACAACCTTGCCTATCCAACATACCTCCCTAGAGTGTCAATTAATCTGATGACAACTGGAATTGTTTCTTGACTCTGAGATCGTTCAACCATTTTGTATTGATGCGCCTCTTGGAACAGTGCTATAGAGATGTGACGATTATGATTATTATGATTAGGCAAGCCGAATAAAAAAGAGTCGATTTGTCCAATGACAACTGTCAATAGACGACAGTCATCAATGACCTAGGCCTAGCGTTGCCTACGGTTATGCTGTAGAGTACAGACTATAGATAGAGTCGCATTGTCAAAATAAACATAATGTTAAACTCCATTTTCATTCATATCGATCCACATAAACAAAGTGAACAGACGGAACAAAGCTCCGTACACACTTTATACAAACTACGATCTATAGAAACATGGGCGATAAATAGGGCAACTCTCCAATTTTAAAACACTCACCTGTCATTGAAACTTCCCCCTCCTGGGGCAGAGATGCGGCAGTACTCTGCATTGCCGCCTGACGTATCTCCCGACGGTGATATTCTTTTGATGTGACTTCCCATAAACAGGAAAATGAATGAAATAAATCTATAAAAATGGCAGTCTTTTCATCGGATAAATTTACGCACAATGGCGCTCAACATCTTTATAGTTGCTCAACAAAATAGAACACGTTCTAATGTGTTGCATGTTGCGTTCAACAACGTTTTTACGTGCTGTTTGTTCAGGCAAAATTGCGCAACAAGTTGCATGCAACAAGTTGCGCAACTTGTTGCGTCGTTTAAAAGCACCTTGAGCTTCGCATAGCAAATAAGCAATTATTTATATCACGTGACAACTGAAAACGTAACAATGAACTAAGACGTCATCGTGTTTGCATGGCAACGAGCAGTTGATTTCTAAACGTCTTTCAAACTGCCTTGCTTTCCGCTGGCTCCGACTTCGGGTAACATCAGAGGTCGTTGAAGCAAACATTCTGCCTTACCACCAAGAGCCAGCGACTTAAAAAAGAACTCGTAGCAACACCGTAGAATAACACAATCAGACATGGCGAAATCACGGAAAGGCGCCTGTGGCAAACCCATGAAGAAATCACGGAAAGGCGGCTGTAGCAAAACCAAGGCGAAATCAGGGAAAGACGACTATGACAACAACACCTATTTCGCAACTTCGATGAAAGCGCAACGTTTTATCTGTGACAAGATAAAAGGCAAGAATGTGCAAGCCGTGGGAGGCATCAACGGCGCTCTGGGATGTAGGCTCAAGAAGGCTGGCTTCGGTAGCGCGTCGAAACTCAGCTGCGAGGTGAAGAAAATGACGAAGCGCAATTTCATGCGCTATATGTTGAAGGTATTGTATTATGTTCGTCTTTACAAATTATATCGATTGGGGGCAACTCGTGCGTCTCAATGCTTTAAGGCAGGAACTCACTAAGCTGGCCGGCCGGTCATCGTGGGACGTCATGGGGCATCGGTTATGTGAGCTTCAAATATCGTGACATCGGCCGGGCGTCGTGCATCGAGCCGATGCCCGCACGACGCCAGTCCGGAAGATGTTTTGGGTTGTTTGCCACAAAAGCGACACTTGCAGCAACAAAAATCGACATGAATTCATCCTCTGAGTCAGCCATGATGAACTTTTGGATGTAGGTCACCTGGGCGAGCATATTGAATCTCTCTTTGGACAAAAAATCAAACTAATTTGAATGTAAATTAATAGCGCTTAAATTATGAAATCGGCCGGCTGGCCGCCGGCTGTGTGAGTTCAAAATCTCAGAAACAAAATCGTAGCATCGGGCGGACAACGGCCGGTCGGTCGGCCGGTTCTGTGAGTTCCAAAATGACCAAACCGGCCGACGGCCCGATGTTCCCACGACGCCCGGCCGGTTTCATTTTTCGTACGTCGTCAGGCCGGCCGGCTACCGGCCGGCCGACGGTTCAGTGAGTTCCCGCCTTTATACCGTGTTAACAAAAACGTGAACAAATATTCGGTATATACTGATTTCATGATAAGGACGGACGGAAAGTTCTCTTCAAATATTGCCGTAACCTATCATTCTCGTTCCGCTTACAGACAGCCGGGGGAAACGTCCGTCACGCCATGGACGCCTACGTCTCTACGACGAACCATTGTCGCGAAGTCAAGGATTGCAAGTGCGGCGGGGGAAAGTCGTCGCGACGACGATGTTGACCTCTCCCGTCTGACCGGCGGTAGCCATTGCCAATCGCACGGACAAAACACTTTCAGTGACGTCAACAATCGGACGAAATTACTTCAGACAACGGTGCACCTCGGGAAAGTCTGGTTCAAAGAAAACATTTAAACGTTACCTCGAAAATGTTGTTATTTCACCAAAGGAACTTCTCGCTTACCACCGAAAAGAAGGCTGTTTACAACAAGCAAGCATACAGTACAGTTTCGTCGTGTTAACGGTGACATGCGTTAAATATCCAACAACTCGTGTGATGCTAATAAATTAATAAAAAGACGTACTTAAAAGCGAAGATTGGCAGAATTGTAAATCGAATACACAACCATTGAAAGACGAATTATGCTTTGTTCTATTTATTTCGATGCGGTGTCACCGTGTTGTTCTCCTCTTGGCATCCCTGTCGTCTGGGGTGAGGTTAGCCATGATGTCGTCGTCTGTTTCTTCGTCTTGTCTTTCCTCACCTTTCTCAGGCTTCATTCTTTATCACCACTCTACAACTCCTTCCATTTGTTGCTGTTGTTCGCCATTCGCCTCCCAATCTTTCCAGATCTCTCTTAATGCAGTCCTCCTAACACATTCTCGGTCTCCCTAACCTCATTTTCTTCCAGTCTCTGAGCAGCTGATCTCTTTGCCAGTTTCTCATCTCACATTATTTCACATTTCATCTTAACCTTTCATTAACTCCAGCCTCCATTCTCAGTTCGCCCATTCTTCTCTTATCCGCTCCATTCATTCCCAGGATTATCCTGGCCAAGTTCGTGTACGATATGTCATCAGTGATGAAACCAAACTCAAGTCTGATGTCGTCTGGTCGTGGAACAAGGCACAACAAGCTTCGTTTGATAAGACGAAAGAAATGTTGACGACTACACCGACGTTGTCCTACTACGACTCAAAGAAGAACAATACAGAGAGAACAACTTCTTCGTCCGGTTGAACTACCCGGAAGACCATGGAAAAAGTCGCCATAGATATCTTCCACTACAAGCGAAACGACTATCTCGTCATAATCGACTACTACTCGCGCTGGAATGAAATAAAACAATTGACCAATCTACCGTCTGACTGCATGATCAACCGCGTCAAGATTGTATTCGTATTCCAGATGTGGTGGTATCAGATAACAAAAGACCATTCGTCTCAGACGATTTCAGTAAATTCGCAATATCATGGTGCTTCGCTCAACATACCACAAACCCATATTCTCCGCAAGAGAATGGGATGGCAGAGCGAGCTGTGCAGACGGCAAAAAGACTGCTAGACCTCGACGAACCGAAGATCGGTCTGTTGAACTACCATGCGTCGCCCTACAGTGCAATTGTTTTCAGAAACCTGCACCTTCCGCTGTTTCTCTGTCAGTGCCGTTGTCTCTATAAGCCATACATGTATGCCGGGATAACACAAGAGCTAGTTGTCTATCTCCAATCGCCCCTTCGACTTTCTTCCTACCGTTTTAATCCTCCTGCGAATTGCGATGTTCAAACAGCCATCCCCATATATCGTTCCACCCAGGTATACAAAAGTGTCTCTTTGCTTAAAGGAACATGCAACCACGAGCGTCGATCGGTGGGGGACGGGGGGACGCGCCCCCCACTTTTCAGGGTGGGGGACAGCATACGAATTGTCCCCCCCCCCCACTTTTCAGTTCAGAAAAATTGCGAGGCATATAGCCTGACTCAACACTCCTCTCTCTTAAAAGCCGCTACATAGAACTAGCTAGACAATAAACTCGCGATATGAAGTTCAGCAAAGTTATTTATCGTAAATTAACGCGAGGCAAACAAGTGTTGAGGTATGTTTTGCTGTTAGTGCGCCATAATCCGTGATAGTTATTTAAACAAACGTAATATTTTAATGTATTGAATGAAATTTTAGACAACTCTTCAAAGTAGTCATCACAAGAGAGATATCGAACAGCCGGTAGCATTTATACAAAAAATGCTTTGTTATTTCGCTGCACATTGATGATTTTAAATTTGTCGTGCATACGCAGAAAGGCCAATCGGAAGGTTTATAACTACCGAAAAAATGTAAGCCACTACCGGGCTCTATCAACCTTGTGCTAATATTATTAATAGGCTCTAGCCATCAAGCACATTTTAAATGATGACATTTTTGTTGCACTTTCACCCTTCGCCTGCTTGATGCTTATCGCCTACGGCAGAAGCGGCGGATTCCTGCAGTTTGTGGAACATATTCCCATTTGAGTGATGACAAATTTCTTTGCCAAAATGTTGGATTGGGAAGTTCTACACAGGCACAGCATGGGCGTCGATCAGTAGGGGGCGAGGGGGACGCTGACCTCCCCACGGCCTGAGGGGGTCAGCATAGGAAATGCCCTCATACTTTTTCAGTTCATAAAAACATTTATAGGCATATATAGCGAGACTGATCACTCCCCTCTTTTAAAAACCCTACATCGGTCTAGTAGTAAAATTAATAATAAGAAATAAACTTCCGACTACCTAGTGGAAAATCACTAGATAAATTGATTGGTTGGCCGAAGCCCGCAACTTGATCTTAGTCCAGTAAATATTCATCATGCCGGGCTCTGTCATTTTGCACCCTTGTATTGATACATAGCCATCAAGCACATAATAGATTATAATTTTTGTTTGCCCTGTCACCCGTTGGATTGCAGCCTGGTCGCCATGGTGGATATTTATATCGCCTACGGCGGAACCAGAGGAGTTATGCACTTTGTTTAATTTAATCTCATTTTAGTGATGACAAATTTCTTTGCCAAAAGGTGGGATTAGGAAGTCCTACACAGTAAGCTCTGCATCTTGTCACTCTATGAATCAGGCAAGCAGTGTTGGGTCCAAAGTCTACCCCCAAATGTTCAGTGATTGGGGTAGGCCATGACCCCTCTTCAAATATATGTTGTCAACATAACAATTATAAATAGCATAACAAAGGTTTTTTTTAGTTTAGAATTAGCACCAGACCAACAATGAATTATGTTTTATATTAAAAAAATACTTACGTGTATTTCAGGTCATATATATATATATATATATATATATATATATATATATATTATATGTCATATAATATAATATTATATGTCATATATATATATATATATATATATATATATATATATATATATATATATGACATATATTATAATATATATTATATGACATATAATATATATCTATCTCTCTACTCTATATCTATCTATCTATCTATCTATCTATATATATATATATATATATATATATATATATATATATATATATATATATTATAATATTATATGTCATATATATATATATATAGTAGAGAGATAGATATATATTATATGTCATATAATATATATTATAATATATGTCATATATATATATATATATATATATATATATATATATATATATATATATATATATATGACATATATTATAATATATATTATATGACATATAATATATATCTATCTCTCTACTCTATATCTATCTATCTATCTATATATATATATATATATATATATATATATATATATATATATATATATATATATATTATGCATACATATATATATGTTTATAAATTGATCCTACGTCCCCCCACTTTTAAAACCGGATCGACGCCCCTGCATGCAACCATAGTGTTGAAAATGCGTTAAAATCCCCACAATTCTCACATACCATTCCAGATGGAATATTGCAACACATGTATGTTTGGTTTAATTTTGTAAGAATGTTATACATCATAAACAAATTCTTGAAACGTACATTTTCACTTACTATGGGCTCTGCCATTGTTGCCCATTTCACGGGGAACTCACGAAGAGTAACGCGAGAGAATGCGTGAGTGTGACGTAGACTGTCCACAACTCTCAGCGATATAGGGGGTGCGCAACATGTAAACACTAGCACAGCGACATGATTTGAGTTGTTTTTATTAATCTTGTGATAATGAAATGCTTGAATGTCAAGCATATGGATGCCAAAAGAAGGCAGGAGAAGGGTCAATGAAAGGAAAGAGTTTTTTTGCAAATGCCAATAAATTCTCTGCGAAGCGCGGATTGGCGATAACATACGGCTCCACAATATAGGTAGGGGTCATACTGTGGAAAAAATTCAATTTCAACCGGAGAATGGTTTGCTAGGACCATGTCACCGTTTGTCTGGAACACAGGTTGCTGGGATTGGTTGAAAGACGACTGTTGAACGAGGCTACTGTCCCCACTGAATGTGTGCACAGAACGAAAGGTCTGGGGCCGAAGGGTCGGTGTTGCACGCGATGAACGGTCTCGTAAAAGTGACGAACATAAATAAAAAGAGATAGGTATAAAAGGACCCCTGCTTTGGCATCAGTTCCAAAATGGATGTTCAACATAGAGCAGCTGTAGTACTGGCCCTTGAACTGGAGTATCAACACCAGCTTCTGATATAATAGGTAGAAGAAGACTGCTTCGAAGAAGAAGGAGAAGTTTCCCAGGTGGTGGGTTAAACCGTGGCTAACACCAGCTTGAAGGCTAGAATATGGTCGCTACAACTGGTGCAGGGGCTGAGGGTGGAAGATGAGAATGCCTTTGCCAACTGTGTGAGACTGCCACCCCACATGTTTGATGAGCTACTCAACATCCAGAGGAGGGACATCCACATGAGACCAGCCTTAGATGCCGGAATGAAGCTGGCCATGACACTCAGACACCTGGCTACAGGAGACCGGTATCACACCCTCCAGTGACTTCCGATGTGGCTACAGCACAGTGGTACGGATTGTGCAGGAAGTCTGTCAGGAGCTGAAGGACGAAGTCTGATGAAGTCACTGCCAAGGCCACAGGAGGACTGGACGGCCATGGCCCAGCAGTTCCAAGACCGGTGGAATGTTCTCAGGTAGTGTTTTCTACAACTACAAAGGCTTCTTCTCCGTGGTGCTGCTGGCCCTGTTGGATGCAGATTATGAGTTTATCTGGACAGACACTGGTGGAGAAGGTCATCAGTCCGACGGATCCTTTGGTGCTTCAGAACGGAAACAATGCATTGATAGCAGCACCATAAACTTCACTGACAGCGATCCCCTGCCCAATGATGACAAAGGCACACCCTACTATATCCTGGGGGATGATGCCTTTCCCATGAGGAGTTTTCTCATGAAACCCTATGGCAGGAGGGGTCTGGACAATGACATGATGGTGGCCAACTACAGAATTTCCAGGGGCAGACATGTGGTGTAGAACGGTTTCGGAATACTGGCCAACAGACGGAGATGCTTCCTGGGCACCCTGGAACAAGGACCTGAAGTGGTGCGGTTACTGGTGGAGACAGAAGTCATCCTCCACAACTTACTGAGGATCAGGTTCCCTGCCATTGCAAATGCAGAGGTGGACCGGGAGGATGAAGACCACAACATCATCCCTGGTGCACGGAGGGGAGACCAACATGTGGAGGAGATACCCCAGTCCCAGGCACCCAACACAGACAATCGTGTCGGCAAAGTGATGAGGGACTATCTTAAAGCCGGGAACTCACTGAACCGGCCGGCCGGCCGGCCGACGCACAAAAAATGAAATCGGCCGGGCGTCGTGGGAACATCGGGCCGTCGGCCCGCTTGGTCATTTTGGAACTCACAGAACCGGCCGACCGACCGGCCGTTGCCCGCCCGATGCTACGATTTTTCGAACACACACAGCCGGCCGATTTGATAATTTAAGCGCTATTAATTTAAATTCAAATTAGTTTGATTTTTTGTCCATGGAGGTATTCAATATGCTCGCCGAGGTGACCTACATCCAAAAGTTCATCATGGCGAACTCAGAGGATGAATTCATGCTAATTTGTGTGGCTGAAAGTGCCGCTTTTGTGGCAATGTCTCAGAGGAACTTCCGGCCGGGCGTCGGGTAGGCGTCGGCCGGCCGGCAATATCAAACATATTTGATACCGCCGGCCGACGTCGTGCGGGCATCGGCTCGACGCAGGACGCCCGGCCGATGCCACGATTTTTGGAACTCACATAACCGATGCCCGGCCGATGCCCCACGATGACCGCCCGATGCAAAATCGGCCGGTCGGCCGGCTTTGTGAGTTCTCGGCTTTAGCTGTTATCACTGTATCATGGAGACTATTCCATGGTTCAGTAATTCGAATTAGAAATAAATTTTTCTTAAGTTTAGTTTGGCTCTTTGTGTGAATAGTTTTAGAGAATGTCCTCTGTTTCCTGTTCTTTGTGATACCTCGTTGTTTTTCAACAGATTTGGTACAGATTCATGGTCATAAATGTTGTGTATTATTTTATCTATCATGTCTCCTCTTAATCTTCGATATGCTAATGTAGGTAGTGTAAACAATTTGAGTTTTTCTATATATGATAGGTCCCTCATACCTGGTAATTCTTTAGTGGCTCTTCTCTGAATATTTTCTAAGGCAATTTTGTGTTTTATCTTATATGGGTGCCATACTGCCATAGCATAGTCTAGGTGTGATCTAACCATTGACTCTGAGATCGTTCAACCCTTTTGTACTGATGCGCCTCTAAGCTTAGCATAGCAAATAAGGAATTATTTATATCACATGACAAAAAAAAACGTTACAATAAAATAAGACGTCATCGTGTTTGCCATGGCAACGAGCAGTTGATAAACGTCTTTCAAACTGCTTTGCTTTCCGCTGGCTCCGACTTCGGGTAACATCAGAGGTCGTTGAAGCAAACTTTCTGCCTTACCACCAAGAGCCAGCGGCTTGAAAAAGAACTCGTAGCAACACCGTAGAATAACACAATCAGACATGGCGAAATCACGGAAAGGCGCCTGTGGCAAAACCATGAAGAAATCACGGAAAGGCGGATGTAGCAAAACCAAGGCGAAATCAGGGAAAGGCGGCTATGATAACAACACCTATTTCGCAACTTCGATGAAAGCGCAACGTTTTATCTGTAAGGAGATGAAAGGCAAGAATGTGAAAGCCGTGGGAGGCATCCAAAACGCTCTGGGATGTAGGCTCAAGAAGGCTGGATTCGATAGCGCGTCAAAACTCAGCTGCGAGGTGAAGAACATTACGAAGCGCAATTTCATGCGCTATATGTTGAAGGTATTGTATTATGTTCGTCTTTACAAATTATATCGATTGGGGGCAACTCGTGCGTCTCAATGCTTTATGGCAGGAACTCACTAAGCCGATTTTGCATCGGCCGGTCATCGTGGGACGTCGTGGGGCATCGGCCGGGCATCGGGTATGTGAGCTTCAAATATCGTGACATCGGCCGGGCGTCGTGCGTCGAGCCGATGCCCGCACGACGTTGGCCGGCGGTATCAAATATGTTTGATACTGCCGGCCGGCCGACGCCCGCCCGACGCCCGCCCGACGCCAGGCCGAAAGATGTTTTGGGTTGCTTTCCACAAAAGCGACACTTGCAGCAACACAAATCGGCATGAATTGATCCTCTGAGTCTGCCATGATGAACTTTTGGATGTAGGTCACCTGGGCGAGCATATTGAATCCATCTATGGACCAAAAATCAAAGTAATTTGAATTTAAATTAGTAGCGCTTAAATTATGAAATTATCCGGCTGGCCGCTGGCTGTGTGTGTTTGAAAAATCGTAGCATCGGGCGGACAACGGCCGGTCGGTCGGCCGGTTCTGTGAGTTCCAAAATGACCAAACCGGCCGACGGCCCGATGTTCCCACGACGCCCGGCCGGTTTCATTTTTCGTACGTCGTCCGGCCGGCCAGCTACCGGCCGGCCGACGGTTCAGTGAGTTCCCGCCTTTATGCCGTGTTAACAAAAACGTGAAGACATATTCGGTATATACTGATTTCATGATAAAGGCGGACGGAAAGTGCTCTTCAAATATTGCCGTAACCTATCATTCTCGTTCCGTTTACAGACAGCCGGGGGAAACGTCCGTCACGCCATGGACGCCTACGTCTCTACGACGAACCATTGTCGCGAAGTCAAGGATTGCAAGTGCGGCGGGGGAAAGTCGTCGCAACGACGATGTTGACCTCTCCCGTCTGGCCGGCGGTAGCCATTGCCAAACGCACGGACAAAACACCTTCAGTGACGTCAACAATCGGACACAGTTAATTCAGACAACGGCGCACCTCGGGAAAGTCCGATTCAAAGAAGAAATGTAAACGTTACCTCGAAAATGTCGTTATTTCACCAAAGGAAGTTTTCGCTTACCACAGAAAAGAAGGCTGTTTACAACAAGCAAGCATACAGTACAGTTTCGTCGTGTTAACGGTGACATGCGTTAAATATCCAACAACTCGTGTGATGCTAATAAATTAATAAAAAGAAGTACTTAAAAGCGTATAATGGTAGAATTGTAAATCGAATACACAACCATTGAAAGACGAGTTACGCTTTGTTCCATTTATTTCGATGCGGTGTCACCGTGTTGTTCTCCTCTTGGCATCCCTGTCGTCTGGGGTGAGGTTAGCCATGATGTCGTCGTCTGTTTCTTCGTCTTGTCTTTCCTCACCTTTCTCAGGCTTCATTCTTTATCACCACTCTCCAACTCCTTCCATTTGTTGCTGTTGTTCGCCATTCGCCTCCCACTCTTTCCAGATCTCTCTTAATGCAGTCCTCCTAACACATTCTCGGTCTTCCTAACCTCATTTTCTTCCAGTCTCTGAGCAGCTGATCTCTTTGCCAGTTTCTCATCTCACATTATTTCACATTTCATCTTAACCTTTCATTAACTCCAGGCCTCCATTCTCAGTTCGCCCATTCTTCTCTTATCCGCTCCATTCATTCCCAGGATTATCCTGGCCAAGTTCGTGTACGATATGTCATCAGTGATGAAACAAACTCAAGTCTGATGTCGTCTGGTCGTGGAACAAGGCACAACAAGCTTCGTTTGATAAGACGAAAGAAATGTTGACGACTACACCGACGTTGTCCTACTACGACTCAAAGAAGAACAATACAGAGAGAACAACTTCTTCGTCCGGTTGAACTACCCGGAAGACCATGGAAAAAGTCGCCATAGATATCTTCCACTACAAGCGAAACGACTATCTCGTCATAATCGACTACTACTCGCGCTGGAATGAAATAAAACAATTGACCAATCTACCGTCTGACTGCATGATCAACCGCGTCAAGATTGTATTCGTATTCCAGATGTGGTGGTATCAGATAACAAAAGACAATTCGTCTCAGACGATTTCAGTAAATTCGCAATATCATGGTGCTTCGCTCAACATACCACAAACCCATATTCTCCGCAAGAGAATGGGATGGCAGAGCGAGCTGTGCCGACGGCGAAAAGACTGCTAGACCTCGACGAACCGAAGATCGGTCTGTTGAACTACCATGCGTCGCCCTACAGTGCAATTGTTTTCAGAAACCTGCACCTTCCGCTGTTTCTCTGTCAGTGCCGTTGTCTCTATAAGCCATACATGTATGCCGGGATAACACAAGAGCTAGTTGTCTATCTCCAATCGCCCCTTCGACTTTCTTCCTATCGTTTTAATCCTCCTGCGAATTGCGATGTTCAAACAGCCATCCCCATATATCGTTCCACCCAGGTATACAAAAGTGTATCTTTGCTTAAAGGAACATGCAACCACGGGCGTCGATCGGTGGGGGACGGGGGGGGGGGGACGCGTCCCCCACTTTTCAGGGTGGGGGAAAGCATACGAATTGTCCCCCCCACTTTTCAGTTCAGAAAAATTGCGAGGCATATAGCCTGACTCAACACTCCTCTCTCTTAAAAGCCGCTACATAGAACTAGCTAGACAATAAACTCGCGATATGAAGTTCAGCAAAGTTATTTATCGTAAATTAACGCGAGGCAAACAAGTGTTGAGGTATGTTTTGCTGTTAGTGCGCCATAATCCGTGATAGTTATTTAAACAAACGTAATATTTTAATGTATTGAATGAAATTTTAGACAACTCTTCAAAGTAGTCATCACAAGAGAGATATCGAACATCCGGTAGCATTTATACAAAACATGCTTTGGTATTTAGCTGCACATTGATGATTTTAAATTTGTCGTGCACATGCAGAAAAGCCAATCGGAAGGTTTATAACTACCGGAAAATGTAAGCCACTGCCGGGCTCTATCAACCTTGTGCTAATATTATTAATAGGCTCTAGCCATCAAGCACATTTTAAATGATGACATTTTTGTTGCACTTTCACCCTTCGCCTGCTTGATGCTTATCGCCTACGGCAGAAGCGGCGGATTCCTGCAGTTTGTGGAACATATTCCCATTTGAGTGATGACAAATTTCTTTGCCAAAATGTTGGATTGGGAAGTTCTACACAGGCACAGCATGGGCGTCGATCAGTAGGGGGCGAGGGGGACGCTGACCTCCTCACGGCCTGAGGGGGTCAGCATAGGAAATGCCCTCATACTTTTTCAGTTCATAAAAACATTTATAGGCATATATAGCGAGACTGATCACTCCCCTCTTTTAAAAACCCTACATCGGTCTAGTAGTAAAATTAATAATAAGAAATAAACTTCCGACTACCTAGTGGAAAATCACTAGATAAATTGATTGGTTGGCCGAAGCCCGCAACTTGATCTTAGTCCAGTAAATATTCATCATGCCGGGCTCTGTCATTTTGCACCCTTGTATTGATACATAGCCATCAAGCACATAATAGATTATAATTTTTGTTTGCCCTGTCACCCGTTGGATTGCAGCCTGGTCGCCATGGTGGATATTTATATCGCCTACGGCGGAACCAGAGGATTTATGCACTTCGTTTAATTTGATCTCATTTTAGTGATGACAAATTTCTTTGCCAGAAGGTGGGATTAGGAAGTCCTACACAGTAAGCTCTACATCTTGTCACTCTATGAATCAGGCAAGCAGTGTTGGGTCCAAAGTCTACCCCCAAATGTTCAGTGATTGGGGTAGGCCATGACCCCTCTTCAAATATATGTTGTCAACATAACAATTATAAATAGCATAACAAAGTTTTTTTTAGTTTAGAATTAGCACCAGACCAACAATGAATTATGTTTTATATTAAAAAAAATACTTACGTGTATTTCAGGTCATATATATATATATATTATATATATATATATATATATTATATGTCATATAATATATATAATAATATTATATGTCATATATATATATATGTTATATATATATATATATATATATATATATATGACATATATTATAATATATATTATATGACATATAATATATATCTATCTCTCTACTCTCTATCTATCTATCTATCTATCTATCTATCTATCTATCTATCTATCTATATATATATATATATATATATATATATATATATATATTATGCATACATATATATATATATGTATATAAATTGATCCTACGTCCCCCCACTTTTAAAACCGGATCGACGCCCCTGCATGCAACCATAGTGTTGAAAATGCGTTAAAATCCCCCCAATTCTCACATACCATTCCAGATGGAATATTGCAACACGTGTATGTTTGGTTTAATTTTGTAAGAATGTTATACATCATAAAAAAATTCTTGAAACGTACATTTTCACTAACTATGGGCTCTGCCATTGTTGCCCATTTCACGGGGAACTCACGAAGAGTAACGCGAGAGAATGCGTGAGTGTGACGTAGACTGTCCACAACTCTCAGCGATATAGGGGGTGCGCAACATGTAAACACTAGCACAGCGACATGATTTGAGTTGTTTTTATTAATCTTGTGATAATGAAATGCTTGAATGTCAAGCATACGGATGCCAAAAGAAGGCAGGAGAAGGGTCAATGAAAGGAAAGAGTTTTTTTGCAAATGCCAATAAATTCTCTGCGAAGCGCGGATTGGCGATAACATACGGCTCCACAATATAGGTAGGGGTCATACTGTGGAAAAATTCAATTTCAACCGGAGAATGGTTTGCTAGGACCATGTCACCGTTTGTCTGGAACACAGGTTGCTGGGATTGGTTGAAAGACGACTGTTGAACGAGGCTACTGTCCCCACTGAATGTGTGCACAGAACGAAAGGTCTGGGGCCGAAGGGTCGGTGTTGCACGCGAAGAACGGTCTCGCAAAAGTGACGAACATAAATAAAAAGAGATAGGTATAAAAGGACCCCTGCTTTGGCATCAGTTCCAAAATGGATGTTCAACATAGAGCAGCTGTAGTACTGGCCCTTGAACTGGAGTATCAACACCAGCTTCTGATATAATAGGTAGAATAAGACTGCTTCGAAGAAGAAGGAGAAGATTCCCCAGGTGGTGGGTTAAACCGTGGCTAACACCAGCTAGAAGGCTAGAATATGGTCGCTACAATTGGTGCAGGGGCTGAGGGTGGAAGATGAGAATGCCTTTGCCAACTGTGTGAGACTGCCACCCCACATGTTTGATGAGCTACTCAACATCCAGAGGAGGGACATCCACATGAGACCAGCCTTAGATGCCGGAATGAAGCTGGCCATGACACTCAGACACCTGGCTACAGGAGACCGGTATCACACCCTCCAGTGACTTCCGATGTGGCTACAGCACAGTGGTACGGAGTGTGCAGGAAGTCTGTCAGGAGCTGAAGGACGAAGTCTGATGAAGTCACTGCCAAGGCCACAGGAAGACTGGACGGCCATGGCCCAGCAGTTCCAAGACCGGTGGAATGTTCTCAGGCAGTGTTTTCTACAACTACAAAGGCTTCTTCTCCGTGGTGCTGCTGGCCCTGTTGGATGCAGATTATGAGTTTATCTGGACAGACACTGGTGGAGAAGGTCATCAGTCCGACGGATCCTTTGGTGCTTCAGAACGGAAACAATGCATTGATAGCAGCACCATAAACTTCACTGACAGCGATCCCCTGCCCAATGATGACAGAGGCACACCCTACTATATCCTGGGGGATGATGCCTTTCCCCTGAGGAGCTTTCTCATGAAACCCTATGGCAGGAGGGGTCTGGACAATGACATGATGGTGGCCAACTACAGAATTTCCAGGGGCAGACATGTGGTGTAGAACGGTTTCGGAATACTGGCCAACAGACGGAGATGCTTCCTGGGCACCCTGGAACAAGGACCTGAAGTGGTGCGGTTACTGGTGGAGACAGAAGTCATCCTCCACAACTTACTGAGGATCAGGTTCCCTGCCATTGCAAATGCAGAGGTGGACCGGGAGGATGAAGACCACAACATCATCCCTGGTGCACGGAGGGGAGACCAACATGTGGAGGAGATACCCCAGTCCCAGGCACCCCACAGAGACAATCGTGTCGGCAAAGTGATGAGGGATTATCTTAAAGCCGGGAACTCACTGAACCGGCCGGCCGGCCGACGCACAAAAAAATGAAATCGGCCGGGCGTCGTGGGAACATCGGGCCGTCGGCCGGTTTGGTCATTTTGGAACTCACAGAACCGGCCGACCGACCAGCCGTTGCCCGCCCGATGCTACGATTTTTCGAACACACACAGCCGGCCGATTTCATAATTTAAGCGCTATTAATTTAAATTCAAATTAGTTTGATTTTTTGTCCATGAATACCTCATTCAATATGCTCGCCGAGGTGACCTACATCCAAAAGTTCATCATGGCGGACTCAGAGGATGAATTCATGCCAATTTGTGTTGCTGAAAGTGCCGCTTTTGTGGCAATGTCTCAGAGGAACTTCCGGCCGGGCGTCGGGTAGGCGTCGGCCGGCCGGCAATATCAAACATGTTTGATACCGCCGGCCGACGCCGTGCGGGCATCGGCTCGACGCACGACGCCCGGCCGATGCCACGATTTTTGGAACTCACATAACCGATGCCCGGCCGATGCCCCACGATGACCGGCCGATGCAAAATCGGCCGGTCGGCCGGCTTAGTGAGTTCTCGGCTTTAGCTATTAACACTGTTTCATGGAGACTATTCCATGGTTCGGTAATTCGAATTGGAAATACATTTTTCTTAAGTTTAGTTTGGCTCTTTGTGTGAATAGTTTTAGAGAATGTCCTCGGTTTCCTGTTCTTTGTGATACCTCATTGTTTTTCAACAGATTTGGTACAGATTCATGGTCATAAATGTTGTGTATTATTTTATAGACTTCTATCATGTCTCCTCTTAATCTTCGATATGCTAATGTAGGTAGTGTAAGCAATTTGAGTCTTTCTATATATGATAGGTCCCTCATACCTGGTAATTCTTTAGTGGCTCTTCTCTGAATATTTTCTAAGGCAATTTTGTGTTTTATCTTATATGGGTGCCATACTGCCATAGCATAGTCTAGGTGTGATCTATCCATTGACTCTGAGATCGTTCAACCCTTTTGTACTGATGCGCCTCTAAGCTTAGCATAGCAAATAAGGAATTATTTATATCACATGACAAAAAAAACGTAACAATAAAATAAGACGTCATCGTGTTTGCCATGGCAACGAGCAGTTGATAAACGTCTTTCAAACTGCTTTGCTTTCCGCTGGCTCCGACTTCGGGTAACATCAGAGGTCGTTGAAGCAAACTTTCTGCCTTACCACCAAGAGCCAGCGGCTTAAAAAAGAACTCGTAGCAACACCGTAGAATAACACAATCAGACATGGCGAAATCACGGAAAGGCGCCTGTGGCAAAACCATGAAGAAATCACGGAAAGGCGGCTGTAGCAAAACCAAGGCGAAATCAGGGAAAGGCGGCTATGATAACAACACCTATTTCGCAACTTCGATGAAAGCGCAACGTTTTATCTGTAAGGAGATGAAAGGCAAGAATGTGAAAGCCGTGGGAGGCATCCAAAACGCTCTGGGAGGGAGACTCCAGGATGCTGGATTCGATAGCGCGTCAAAACTCAGCTGCGAGGTGAAGAAAATGACGAAGCGCAATTTCATGCGTTATATGTTGAAGGTATTGTATTATGTTCGTCTTTACAAATTATATCGATTGGGGGCAACTCGTGCGTCTCAATGCTTTAAGGCAGGAACTCACTAAGCCGATTTTGCATCGGCCGGTCATCGTGGGACGTCGTGGGGCATCGGCCGGGCATCGGGTATGTGAGCTTCAAATATCGTGACATCGGCCGGGCGTCGTGCGTCGAGCCGATGCCCGCACGACGTTGGCCGGCGGTATCAAATATGTTTGATACTGCCGGCCGGCCGACGCCCGGCCGACGCCCGCCCGACGCCAGGCCGGAAGATGTTTTGGGTTGTTTTCCACAAAAGCGACACTTGCAGCAACACAAATCGGCATGAATTGATCCTCTGAGTCTGCCATGATGAACTTTTGGATGTAGGTCACCTGGGCGAGCATATTGAATCCATCTATGGACCAAAAATCAAACTAATTTGAATTTAAATTAGTAGCGCTTAAGTTATGAAATTATCCGGCTGGCCGCTGGCTGTGTGTGTTCGAAAAATCGTAGCATCGGGCGGACAACGGCCGGTCGGTCGGCCGGTTCTGTGAGTTCCAAAATGACCAAACCGGCCGACGGCCCGATGTTCCCACGACGCCCGGCCGGTTTCATTTTTCGTACGTCGTCCGGCCGGCCAGCTACCGGCCGGCCGACGGTTCAGTGAGTTCCCGCCTTTATGCCGTGTTAACAAAAACGTGAACACATATTCGGTATATACTGATTTCATGATAAAGGCGGACGGAAAGTGCTCTTCAAATATTGCCGTAACCTATCATTCTCGTTCCGTTTACAGACAGCCGGGGGAAACGTCCGTCACGCCATGGACGCCTACGTCTCTACGACGAACCATTGTCGCCAAGTCAAGGATTGCAAGTGCGGCGGGGGAAAGTCGTCGCGACGACAATGTTGACCTCTCCCGTCTGGCCGGCGGTAGCCATTGCCAATCGCACGGACAAAACACCTTCAGTGACATCAACAATCGGACGCAGTTAATTCAGACAACGGCGCACCTCGGGAAAGTCCGATTCAAAGAAAAAATGTAAACGTTACCTCGAAAATGTCGTTATTTCACCAAAGGAAGTTTTCGCTTACCACAGAAAAGAAGGCCGTTTACATCATGCAAGCATACAGTACAGTTTCGTCGTGTTAACGGTGACATGCGTTAAATATCCAACAACGCGTGTGATGCTAATAAATTAATAAAAAGACGTACTTAAAAGCGAAGATTGGCAGAATTGTAAATCGAATACACAACCATTGAAAGACGAGTTACGCTTTGTTCTATTTATTTCGATGCGGTGTCACCGTGTTGTTCTCCTCTTGGCATCTCTATCGTCAGGCGTGAGGTTAGCCATGATGTCGTCGTCTGTTTCTTCGTCTTGTCTTTCCTCACCTTTCTCAGGCTTCATTCTTTATCACCACTCTCCAACTCCTTCCATTTGTTGCTGTTGTTCGCCATTCGCCTCCCACTCTTTCCAGATCGCTCTTAATGCAGTCCTCCTAACACATTCTCGGTCTTCCTAACCTCATTTTCTTCCAGTCTCTGAGCAGCTGATCTCTTTGCCAGTTTCTCATCTCACATTATTTCACATTTCATCTTAACCTTTCATTAACTCCAGCCTCCATTCTCAGTTCGCCCATTCTTTCTTAATCCGCTCCTTTCATTCCCAGGATTATCCTGGCCAAGTTCGTGTACGATATGTCATCAGTGATGAAACCAAACTCAAGTCTGATGTCGTCTGGTCGTGGAACAAGGCACAACAAGCTTCGTTTGATAAGACGAAAGAAATGTTGACGACTACACTGACGTTGTCCTACTACGACTCAAAGAAGAACAATACAGAGAGAACAACTTCTTCGTCCGGTTGAACTACCCGGAAGACCATGGAAAAAGTCGCCATAGATATCTTCCACTACAAGCGAAACGCCTATCTCGTCATAATCGACTACTACTCGCGCTGGAATGAAATAAAACAATTGACCAATCTACCGTCTGACTGCATGATCAACCGCGTCAAGATTGTATTCGTATTCCAGATGTGGTGGTATCAGATAACAAAAGACAATTCGTCTCAGACGATTTCAGTAAATTCGCAATATCATGGTGCTTCGCTCAACATACCACAAACCCATATTCTCCGCAAGAGAATGGGATGGCAGAGCGAGCTGTGCAGACGGCGAAAAGACTGCTAGACCTCGACGAACCGAAGATCGGTCTGTTGAATTACCATGCGTCGCCCTACAGTGCAAATGTTTTCAGAAACCTGCACCTTCCGCTGTTTCTCTGTCAGTGCCGTTGTCTCTATACGCCATACATGTATGCCGGGATAACACAAGAGCTAGTTGTCTATCTCCAATCGCCCCTTCGACTTTCTTCCTACCGTTTCAATCCTCCTGCGAATTGCGATGTTCAAACAGCCATCCCCATATATCGTTCCACCCAGGTATACAAAAGTGTCTCTTTGCTTAAAGGAACATGCAACCACGGGCGTCGATCGGTGGGGGACGGGGGGGGACGCGTCCCCCACTTTTCAGGGTGGGGGACAGCATACGAATTGTCCCCCCACTTTTCAGTTCAGAAAAATTGCGAGGCATATAGCCTGACTCAACACTCCTCTCTCTTAAAAGCCGCTACATAGAACTAGCTAGACAATAAACTCGCGATATGAAGTTCAGCAAAGTTATTTATCGTAAATTAACACGAGGCAAACAAGTGTTGAGGTATGTTTTGCTGTTAGTGCGCCATAATCCGTGATAGTTATTTAAACAAACGTAATATTTTAATGTATTGAATGAAATTTTAGACAACTCTTCAAAGTAGTCATCACAGGAGAGTTATCGAACAGCACGTGGCATTTATACAAAAAATGCTTTGTTATTTCGCTGCACATTGATGATTTTAAATTTGTCGTGCATATGCAGAAAGGCCAATCGGAAGGTTTATAACTACCGAAAAAATGTAAGCCACTGCCGGGCTCTAACAACCTTGTGCTAATATTATTAATAGGCTCTAGCCATCAAGCACATTTTGGAACTCACAGAACCGGCCGACCGACCGCCCGGTGCCCGCCCGATGCTACGATTTTTCGAACACACACAGCCCGCCGATTTCATAATTTAAGCGCTGATGATTTAAATTCAAATTAGTTTGATTTTTTGTCCATGGAGGTATTCAATATGCTCGCCGAGGTGACCTACATCCAAAAGTTCATCATGGCGGACTCAGAGGATGAATTCATGCCAATTTGTGTTGCTGAAAGTGCCGCTTTTGTGGCAATGTCTCAGAGGAAGTTCCGGCCGGGCGTCGGGTAGGCGTCGGCCGGCCGGCAATATCAAACATATTTGATACCGCCGGCCGACGTCGTGCGGGCATCGGCTCGACGCACGACGCCCGGCCGATGCCACGATTTTTGGAACTCACATAACCGATGCCCGGCCGATGCCCCACGATGACCGGCCGATGCAAAATCGGCCGGCCGGCCGGCTTAGTGAGTTCCCGGCTTAACGCCTATTTCAACAGTGAACAGGTTCAGTTCCGTGGCAAGAGAGACTAGTAGGAATTACTGTTAATTAAATGCTTCGTACGCTCTCGTGAATTCGTAGATAGTTGTTACTTGCTTCGTACCTGCTTCGACGTGTATTCGTGGGATTCGTGACAGATTCGTAGCCGATTCATGGTCAAGCCACGAATTCACGAATCCCCGAATGAGCTAAGGATACCTGCGAATGCCTACGAATCTATTATGATTCAGTTACGATGCCTAAGAATGCACTACGAATTTGTTACGAATTAACTACGATTTGGGGGAATCGGGACTTCGTGGCCAAAACTTTGAACAGCTCAAAACTGTTGCCACGAATTCCCGATCGCTCAAGAATTGAAAGAACTGACTACGAATAAAAATCAGTTAAGAACGTCACGAACTGTTTACGATTCACCTACGAATCCTAAATTTTATCAATTTGAATCGATTTGTGGGAATCGTGGTCTGTATGGAATACTAATACAAAGTTCAAATCGAACCATGTAATGTTCCTCAAAACGACGGCACTAAAAGAGAAACAGCAGAAGGTGCAGGTTTCTGAAAACAACTGGATAAGGATAATACTGGGAATGAATGGAGCGGATAAGAGAAGAATGGACGAACTGAGAATGGAGGTTGGAGTTAATAAAAGTTTAAGAAGAAATGTGAAAGACTGCGATATTTGAAACTAACAAAGAGATCAGCTGCTCAGAGACTGGAAGAAAATGAGGCGAGGAAGACCGAGAATGTGTTAGGAGGACGGCATTAAGAGAGATCTGGAAAGAATGGGAGGCGAATGGCGAACAACAGCAACAACTGGAAGGACTTGGAGAGTGGTGATAAAGAATGGAGCCTGGGAAAAGTGAGGACAGAAAAGACGACGAAACAGACGACGACATCATGGCTAACCTCACCCCTGACGACAGGGATGCCAAGAGGCGATCAACACGGTGACACTGTGTCGAAATAAATGGAACAAAGCGTAACTCGTCTTTCAGTGGTTGTGTATTCGATTTACAATTCAGCCATTCTTTGCTTTAAAGTACGTCTTTGTTCAATTATTAGCATCACACGAGTTGGATATTTGACGCATGTCACCGTTAACACGACGAAACTGTACTGTATGCTTGCATGTTGTAAACAGCCTTCTTTTCTGTGGTAAGTGAGAACTTCCTTTGGTGAAATAACGACATTTTCGAGGTAATGTTTACACATTTTGTCGTTGATTCGGACTTTCCCCGGGGCGCGCTGTTGTCTGAAGTAACCGCGTCCGATTGTTGACGTTACTGAAGGTGTTTTGTCCGCGCGATTGGCAATGGCTACCGTCGCCCAGACGGAAGAGCTCCACTATCGTCGTTTTCGTCCCCCGCACTTGCAATCCTTGACTTGGGTGCAATGGTTTGTCACGGAGACGTAGCTGTCCATGGCGTGACGGACGTTTCCCCCGGCTTTCTGTAAACGGAACGAGAATGATAGGTTACGGCGATATTTGAAGAAATCTTTCCGTCCGTCTTTATCATGAAATCAATATATTTGTATATTTGTTTACGTTTTTGTTAACACGGCATAAAGCATTGAGGTGAGCCATTTGCGCCCAGTCGATATAATATGTAATGACGAACATAATACAGTACCTTCAACATAAAACGCATGAATTTGCGCTTCGTCATTTTCTTCGCCTTGCAGCTGAGTTTCGACGCGCAACCGAAGCCACCGTCCTCGAGTCTCCTACCCAGAGCGCGGTGGATGCCTCCCACGGCTTTCACATTTTTGCCTTCCATCTTGTCACAGATAAAACGTTGCGCTTTCCCTGAAGTTGCGAAATCGGCGTTATTGTCATTAACGCCCATGGCTGATTGTGTTATTCTACGGTATTGCTACGAGTTCTTGTTTTAGGCCGCTGGCTCTTGGTGGTAAGGCAGAATGTTTGCTTCAACGACCTCTGATGTTACCCGAAGTCGGAGCCAGCGGAAAGCAAAGCAGTTTGAAAGACGTTTATCAACTGCTCGTTGTCATGACAATCACGATGACGTCTTATTTTATTGTTACGTTTTTTGTCGTCACGTGATATAAATAATTCCTTATTTGCTATGCGAAGCTGAGAGGCTCATCAAAACAAAACGGTTGATCGATATCACAGTCAATAAACAGTTCCAGTTGTCATCAGATTGATTGAAACGCCATGGAGCTACGGTGGGTAGGCAAGGTTGTAAAGTTACGTCTCACACATGGCTAAATGTGAATATAGTCTGACATGTCCGTCAATGTGACTGGTGGCCCGACGACAGGTGTGTTACCTCAATGCCGGAACGGATGTTAAAATCATCTACAGCTCACCGTATTCATCACGCGAGATTGCTACTTCACACATAGTTAAATATTGACACCTTTTAACATGTTCGTGAAAGCATAATGTCTACATTGATGTACATTTACAGGAGATGGAACGTCATGGGGCGTGCGATCGTATTCAGGGCCAAGATGGCGTTGTTTTGGCTCTTCTGTCTATTGAGCACACATACATCATGCCGAAACATAGAAACTATCGCTGACGCTGGCTATGCGCCTGCACGGTCAATAGCTTACCCTTCATATGTATGAAAAGATATTTCACCATACAGGGAAAGGGTTAGATAATTGGTTTTGGTCATGGTTTTTGTTGATAAAAGCTGTGCAACGACGACATAAATGTGGAAACCCGGTGCACACCCATGCTAGGTACATCAGAATCCGCTAGGTGGCGTATAGAAATCTCGCGATCATTTCCGTTCCAAAAGTTGTGACCAAGATGTCTTCCCGCGTCAGCCGTCGTCAGAAATCACATGGTCACGCAATTTGCTTTGCCGCTGCATACTGATTAGGAAAACAGGGTCTTTTGACAGTGGAATCAACCAATGGATAATTGTTTTACATTTTCAGCCAGTTTTTGTTTACTTCGCCTTCGATCGCTTTTCTATGCATTGAAGTGAAGTTTGATGTTTTCTTTATTTGTGAAATAGACATATATATCTAACTTGTCCATCTATGAAACCTAGTTGTCCATCTAGTATGGTATATTAGCTTTAAAATGGTATATGTAGCGTTATTGTGCGTGCCTGGCCGGCGACACACCGAGGTGGGAAACTGTGGCACCCTTTGCCGTTCTGTGGGTTTATTTACCATCAGCGACGGTGTCGGTTGGCGCTTTCCAGCTTCGGAGTCATGCGAGTTCAACTGCTGATTGTAGGATGATTTAGATTTAAACAAGCGTTCCACAAAACGTTTGCAAAACAGTGCTGCATTTTACATACGTCAAGAAAACGTAAAAGACGGCGCAAAGACCCTAGTTGTGCCAGAGCGCCTTCTGTCGGATTAGTTATTGTGGTACCTCATTAAATACACTTTCATCACAATCATTGTGTATTGTTGCTGTTATTATTCACTTGTGTGATTATATATATGTGTATACATATAATTACAGTTTAGCCGTTTTGGATCTTATCGAGTATTTTCACGTTTTTGTTAAAACGGCATAGAACATTAGGACGCGTGATACCCTCATCATGTGACGCAGGTATTTGCGTTTCGTCGTTCATTGCACTTTGCAGCTGAGTTTCGCCGCGCTATCGAAGCCAGCCTTCTTGAGCCTGCTTCCCAAAGCGCCGTTGATGCCTCCCACGGCTTCCGCAGTCTTGCCTGCCATCTTGTCACAGACAAAAAGTTTCGCTTTCCTCGAATTTGCGAATTTGATGTCTTTGCTACAGTAGCCTTTCAGTGATTTCGCCATGGCTGATTATGTTATTCTGCGGTGTTTCTACGAGTTCTTTATTAAGCCGCTGGTTGTTGATGGCAAGGCAGAATGTTTGCTTCAACGACCTCTGATGTTACCCGAAGTCGGAGCCAGCGGAAACAAGGCAGTTTGAAAGACGTTTAGAAAGCAACTGCTCGTTGCCATGGCAAACACGACGACGTTTTATTTTATTGCTACGTTTTTAGTTGTCACGTGATATAAATAATTCCTTATTTGCTATGCGAAGCTCAGAGGCGCATCACCACAAAAGGGTTGATCGATATCAGAGTCAATAAACAAATCCAGTTGTCATTAGATTGATTGATACGCCAGGGATAGGCAAGGTTGTAAAGGTATGTCTATAAAATGACGGCGGAATTTAGCAATATATTCAACTGACTTAATATTAGAAAGATGCATATTGCAAAGAGTAGGCGCACCCACAGCAAAAACCCTTGTCCCAATACTAGTATTGACTTTAGGGACAAAAAGTAAATCAGAACTAGTTGACCGAATCTGAAAATATGTTTTATATGAGAAGACGGATGTAATATGGGCGGGCAGAAAAGGCAACGGCTAGAAATGCACACGGCTGGGAAGAAGCTTAAGTAAAGAAACAATGTTGTATACCTGGATGGAACAATATGTGGGGATGGCAATTTGAACATCGAAATTCGCAGTAGCATTGAAACAGAGACAAACGCTAGGAAGAAAGTCGAAGATAGAAAACTAGCTCGTGTGTTATCCCGGCATACATGTATGGCTTATAGAGACGACGGCACTGACAGAGAAACAGCAGAAGGGGCAGGTTTACGAAAACAACTGGATAAGGATTGTAACGTTTGTAACGTCAGATAACATTAAGAATGGCTTTATTTCAGGAAAAATACAACACGTCGATTTTGTAGTCCCAGCATGGTTCGTTGTCAGCCCCGTTGCACGGAGTCCGTGAAAACACGGTTAAAGGTGTCACACACTGAAATGTTTGTCACAGTTAATTTACCGATTTCGTGACATCTCCCCTCTTTTGCCCCTATTCCACAGAGACCGCGATTTCCACGAATTGCCACAAATTGATTAATTTTAGGATTCGTGAGGATTCGTGGAATTTTGCAATTGTTTTGTCCAAATCGTGCCGCTCTACGATTCTGTTACGTTACAGGTACGATAGACTAACGAATATTCGTGGGATTCGGCTGGAATCGCTGAAATGTTGTCAAGAATTCACTGTCAAGGACACAGGAGGACTGGAAGGCCATGGCCCAGCAGTTCCAAGACCGGTGGAATGTTCTCAGGCAGTGTGTTCTACAACTACAAAGGCTGTTTCTCCGTGGTGCTGCTGGCTGCTGCTGTTGGGTGCAGATTATAAGTTTATCTGGATAGACACTGATGGAGAAGATCATCAATCCGACGGACAGCTGTTTGGTGCTTCAGAACTGAAAGAGTGCATTGATGACAACACCATAAACCTCCCTGACAACGACCCCCTGCCCAATGATGACAGAGACACACCCTACTACATCCTGGGGGATGATGCCTTTCCCCTGAGGACTTTTCCAATGAAACCCTATTGCAGGAGGGGTCTGGACAATGACATGATGGTGGCCAACTACATCATTTCCAGGGGCAGACGTGTGGTGGAGAATGGTTTCGGAATACTGGCCAACAGATGGAGTTGCTTCATCCACATCTTACTGAGGATCAGGTTCCCTGCCATTGCCAACGCAGAGGTAGACCGGGAGAATGAGGACCACAACATCATCCCTGGTGCATGGAGGGGAGACCAACAGGTGGAGGAGATCCCCCAGCCCCAGGCACCTCACAGAGACAATCGTGTCGGCAAAGTGATGAGGGACTATCTTAAGGCCTATTTTAACAGTGAAGCAGGTTCGGTTCCGTGGCAGGAGAGACTAGCAGGAATTGATGTTAATTGAATGCTTCGTATGTTATCGTGAATTCGTAGATAGTTCTTACTTGCTTCGTACCTGCTTCGGCGTGTACTCGTGGGATTCGTGACAGATTCGTAGCCGATTCATGGTCAAGCCACGAATTCACGAATCCCCGAATGAGGTAAGAATACTTACGAATGCCTACGAATCTATTACGATTCAGTTACGATGCCTAAGACTGCACTACGAATTTGTTACGAATTAAATACGATTATTGGGAATCGGGACTTCGTGGCCAAAACTTTGAACAGCTCAGAACTTTTGCCACGAATTCCCGATCGCTCACGAATTGAAAGAACTGACTACGAATAAATACGAATCAGTTAAGAACTTCACGAACTGTTTACGATTCACCTACGAATCCTAAAATGTATCAATTCGAATCGATTCGTGTGAATCGTGGTTTGTATGGAATAGGAGTAATACAAAGTTCAAATCGAACCATGTAATGTTACTCAAAACGACGGCACTAACAGAGAAACAGCAGAAGGTGCAGGTTTATGAAAACAACTGGATAAGGATAATCATGGGAATGAATGGAGCGGATAAGAGAAGAATGGACGAACTGAGAATGGAGGTTGGAATTAATGATATTTTAAGAAGAAATGTGGAAGAATGTGAGATGAGAAACTGACAAAGAGATCAGCTGCTCAGAGACTGGGCGAAAATGAGGCGAGGAAGACCGAGAATGTGTTAGGAGGACGGCATTAAGAGAGATCTGGAAAGAGTGGGATGTGAATGGCGAACAACAGCAACAACTGGAAGGAGTTGGAGAGTGGTGGTAAAGAATGGAGCCTGAGAAAAGTGAGGAAGGAAAAGACGAAGAAACAGACGACGACATCATGGCTAACCTCACCCCTGACGACAGGGATGCCAAGAGGAGTTCAACACGGTGACACCGCATCGAAATAAATGGAACAAAGCGTAACTCGTCTTTCAATGGTTGTGTATTCAATTTACAATTCTGCCATTCTTCGCTTTTAAGTACGTCTTTGTTAATTTATTAGCACCACACGAGTTGGATATTTGACGCATGTCACCGTTAACACGACGAAACTGTACTGTATGCTTGCATGTTGTAAACAGCCTTCTTTTCTGTGGTAAGCGAGAACTTCCTTTGGTGAAATAACGACATTTTCGAGGTAACGTTTACACATTTTTGTCGTTGAATCGTACTTTCCCGGGGGCGATTGTTGACGTCACTGAAAGTATTGTGTCCGCGCGATTGGCTATGGCTACCGCCGGCCAGACGGAAGAGGTCAACATTGTCGTCGTCGTCGCTTTCCCCCGCACTTGCAATCCTTGACTTGGTCGCAATGGTTCGTCACGGAGACGTAGCTGTCCATGGCGTGACGGACGTTTCCCCCGGCTCTCTGTAAACGGAACGAAAATGATAGGTTACGGCGATATGTGAAGAGATCTTTCCGTCCGTCTTTATCATGAAATCAATATATTTGTATATTTGTTCACGTTTTTGTTAACACGGCATAAAGCATTGCGGTGCGCGATTTGCGCCCAATCGATATAATATGTGAAGACGAACAGAATACAATACCTTCAACATATAACGCATGAATTTGCGCTTCGTCATTTTCTTCACCTTGCAGCTGAGTTTCGACGCGGTACAGATGCCAGAATCCTCGAGTCTCCTACCCAGAGCGCCGTTGATGCCTCCTATGGCTCTCACTTTCTTGCCTTTCAACTTGTCACAGACAAAACGTTGCGCTTTCATTGAAGTTGCGAAATCGGCGTTATTGTCATTAACGCCCATGGCTGATAGTGTTATTCTACGATATTGCTACGAGTTCTTTTTTAAGCCGCTGGCTCTTGGTGGTAAGGCAGAAAGTTTGCTTCAACGACCTCTGATGTTACCCGAAGTCGGAGCCAGCGAAAAGCAAAGCAGTTTGAAAGACGTTTAGAAATCAACTGCTCGTTGCCATGGCAAACACGATGACGTCTTATTTCATTGTTACGTTTTCAGTTGTCACGTGATATAAATAATTGCTTGTTTGCTATGCGAAACTCGGAGGCGCATCAAAACAAAAGCATAATGTCTAAGTTAATGTACATTTACAGGCGATGGAACGTCGTGGGACGTGCGATCGAATTCAGTGCCAAGATGGCGTTGTTTTGGCTGTTCTGTCTATTGAGCACACATACATCATGCCGAAACATAGAAACTATCGCTGGCTATGCGTCTCCATTGTCAATAGCTTACCCTTCATATGTATGAAAAGGTATTTCACCATACAGGGAAAGGTTAGATAATTGTTTTAGTCGTGGTTTTTGTTGATAAAAGCTGTGCAACGACGACATCAACGTGGAAACCTGGTGCACAGCCATGCCCATGGGCATGGCACGGCCCGCATGGCATGGACATGGCATAGTTTCTTTTGACAATTAGTTACATGCAGCCTAATCCCGACAATAATAATAGTATGGCCTCACAATGACCTCACGCTGGTATCACTGACACTATCAAATGTGTATTTGTAACCAAAATAAAATTAAATTCAATAACATTCATTATTTTGATAAATAAATACAAATCGAAATTCACCAAGTGACACCAACCTTATTTTCACGGCCGAATATGATACATTGTAACATATTTTACCCGCCTAACATCGCGCAACGGTACTATTAGTGCAAAACAAATAAAAATGAGTATGTTTTGTAAGACCAGGTGATCGGTTCACGGCAAGAAAACGCTGGATATTTATACATAATGTCAGGTGGATAAGGTTGATATTGAGATAGAAGGTCAGTGAGTTGCTAACTGTTCAGTCGTAATAAATCCGGTATCGGTATCTGCAAAAATGAAGGTTGACCGTGTAGCAGCGTACCCTGTGGCTGTGTCAGAGGCCGAGCTGTGGGTGTGTTCAAAGACCAAGAATATGTATCAGAATATGTGCACGACAGAATAACCGGGACCGCGCCATTCCTACTGTAAATGTGCATTAATGTAGACATTATGCTTTCACAACTACGGACATGTCATACGATATCAATATTTAATAGTAGCAGATTCGTGTAAAGCATACGGCGAACTGTAGATGATTTTTAACATCCGTTCCGGAATCGTTCTAGCACACATGTCGGGCCACCAGTAGACATTCCATCGGCTCATTCAGCTACAAATGTACATTAATGTGCATATTATGCCTTCACATTGATGGATACGTTAGACTGTATCCATGTTTAGCTATGACAGGTTTCGGAGTCATGCGAATTCAACAGCTAATTGAGAATGATTTAAACAAGCGTTCCGCAAAACATATAAACAAATCCATGTTAGTTGCTAGAGGCGCTGATACGCAACTAGAGTTGATGATAATAATGTGATGTATCAACTCATTCCCTTAAAAATCGTTTGCTCCTAGCGATTATTAGTCATTTCACAAAAAGCGTATGTATCAAATACACCCGAATGATTGACTAGTTGGTTTATGCAGACATGTTACTTCAATTTTCTTCAATTAATAGAACAAATGCGAACTTTTTCGATTTTTGTTTCTACACGGAGCGTGTAGAAACTATATAAGATTCCTAACTATGGAAATGGAATTTTGAGCGGAATACGCTTTAGTCTTCACGCAAACGAGGCTTGGGGCGAGATTGACCCTGTCGAGTTGTTTACGTTTAGAAACGGCGAGTGTAGGCACAAATATGATTTTTATATGCCACCAACACGGCAAATTAAGCAGACAAAGACAGCATCGACGCATGATTGGGAAAGAATATAGAACTAAGCAGTGAACAGAATGACTTCGCCTTCGGAACAGTGAAAGTGCCCTTTGCAAGCTACGGGCACCGTCCGTGGCCGTGGGCCGGCGGCGACGGCCGGCCAGACGCAGTCCACATGCAGCGTTCGCACATATGTTCTTCCAGATAGGTTAGTAATTACGAATTGCTCAGCTATAATCACGTATATATATATTTAGGCGTATGAGTATACGTCATTGATATTTTTGTTGTTTTTATTAAATTTATGTTATTGTTTACCTTCAACCTTGGCGCTTATTCAGCCAAGCCCAATGGCAATGCCAGGCCCATGGTACGACAAAATGGCAAGGTTGAATTAAGGTATGGCTATGCTGCTATGATTATGACTACGCCAGGCATAGACTATCAAGTATGGGCCGCCTATATGACTATCACATGCCAGTGATTTATTATAATACTGTAACTATTATAATATTATCTATATCATGTTTATGTCACATAGCAGGTTAATATCCTAAGGCTAAGATTAATTAACTACCACTGTAGTCTGTAGGCTTAATTAGCCTAATAGTAGCTAGGCATAATGTAAATGCATTATAAATGATCCGTAACACTAACAGTTATACTTAGGCCTGCGTTATACTTATTCATAATGACAATATTTAATACATTTATAATAATAATTTAATACATTAAGCAAAATGTTATGATAATTTAATACATAAAAATAGGTATATACATATTATTTTAATTTATTAATAACATTAATATAATAAAATAACAAAATATTGCTTGCATTTGGAAGCCTGGGAGGTGATTGTTCATAACATTGCCAGTTTTTCAAGTACATTAAAATTTAAATGTGTCACATTTTCAGAACTTGAGGTGTCATCACCATAGGACATGCGGAAAAGCTCTTCATCTCAGGTAAATGAGTGTTGTAATATACATTAATTTACTCTCTCAACAAACCTTTTAATTTTTAACTTGTAATGTTTAAAAAAAGTGTCATAACAAATTTACAGATGTATGTCATTTGTGAATCCTGTGGATGTGCCTCCTACGCTGTAGGAATTTGGTATGCCTACAAACTTTTTATAATAGATCAATGCTAATGTGCCACAATATTGTTTGAAATATGACCCAGTTTAAGTGATAATAATAAGTTGTGACACAATTTGGTTTAAAGGCCAGTAGGTTTTTGTGCCCTCAAGACGATTTCTGAATCTACCCCTCTATGTGATATTTTATTTGTCTGTATTAATGGGTGGGTGTACTTGTTAAATTGTATATAAGTAAAGACATCATAAAGTAAAAACATTTTATCAAAACTATTTCATGAAATTAACTACAAAATAATGGCAAGCACAATATAAGTATAACTACAGGTACAATGACTGCACTTGATATATGTATTTATTTCATCAGATAACAAGCAAAGCAGTAATAACAAACTTAGGACAAAGTTGAATATGTGTTAACTAATTAAATGTAAAAAAACAGTTACTTTTGTTTCACCGAGCATCCAGCACATGGTATATCAAATACTAATTAGTTCAAAAACATTAATCCCATTCATTAGGTTTTCAAATTATGCCTTTCACAGAGAAGACATTAGCTTTAGCAAACTTGTGCTTAGTGATACATGTCATGGGAAAGTTGTTCAATATTCTGAAAGAATTGTCGTACGAAGGATCACCCATAACACACACACAATTGTTACAGAAACATGCTGTAAATAGATAACATAATATACATACTATGTACATATAATAACATGATGTACATAACAAATATGCACAGCACTTTGTGACCATGTTGGATATTGTGCTTTGTAAATAATAAATATATTAAATAAAGTAATTAGATTATACTTTATTTTTAATAACTTGTTTTTAAATATATTTAATGTTTTGTAGCTTTACACATAAAAAGTGGGTAAACTAGTCAGGGTCCTTGCCATGTGGCTGAGAGTTACATGTGCAATTGCTATATGTTACTCAATTCTATGAAGAGTACTGGCTAGAGATAATGGTGAATAATTTTCTTTTGTACAATTAGTATTTTCACATATTAATTTCAGTGTGGCAGAATGTTTCCCACATTAGTAGAAATGTTCAATATAACTGAGTAATGTATATATAACATGTGGGCATGCAAATTATATAACACGAACAAAACAATTATATTACCCAGAGATGGAGTAATCGTACTAGTGTACTCGTAGTCATGTACTCGTACTCAAGTATGAGTGCTTTTTGAGTATGAGTACTCGAGTACGAAGGAAAGTAATCGTACTCGAGTACATAACCAATATAATCGTACTCACGATTACTTCTCACGATTACATTTTTTTCATATGAACAGTTGCAAGCAAATATATTAGACAGATAAAACATAGCAATATTAGAAGTAATCTAATAAATGTAATACTAATCGAGGTATTCATTTTCTGTTACTGTTGAGCATTTCAATTAAATAAATATTCAGTCAGATGATTTCCCTAATTAATACCTTCTCTTCCCAGAAAAGCCACATCTCCCCACCCTCCTGCTTAGAACAAAGTACAAGTTATATTGTGACAGTCCCAGGGAAGCTCTGCAGGAGATAAGCATCCCCTAACATCTTGCTTTGTAATTTTAGAAGCCATGCCACAGCCCCACCTGTACTGTTTGCTCTTTCAGTATGGTGTGAATGACTGGGCAGTTAGCTGCTAAATCCCTGTCCATTATGTTTAAGTAAGTGTAAACTGTAAACCTGTCTAAATCCAGAACTGTTCTGTTTGTCCCATCTGATATATGACATATTTGAATTGGATATTATTGCTAATATGATCCCTGGGATTTGAAATGTTGTTATTGTATAATTTATATTTGATCATGTGTATTTGACATTTAAAAGGGGACATTTGAAATTCTTAAATACATCATATTTGTATTTGATTCAGAAGTTTAATATTTTCCTCTTGATACTTCATTGACATAGTTGAACCACCACTAAATTGACACTCATTATAACACTTGTATGCTATTTGCTACAGTATCACTATGATACCTTTAGTTTGTAGTATCATGATATATGGACATCTTGAGTATCAATCCAGTATTAAATGGTTCATTCAACACATGAGAAAGTCATCTGATGATTTATAATAATAATAACATCTGGACAGTGGATAGCAGTTAGCAGTAATCAGTTAGAACACTAGATATTGGCAGAGCAACAGAAAATGAATGACACCTGATTCCATGGAGGTTACATTTACGGTAGAAACAGGATATTCATTAAAGTAATCGTGAAAGTACCAGTAATCATGATTACATTATAAAATAATCGTACTCGTACTTGAGTACATTCTAAAGTAATCGTACTCGAGTACATTGGTTTTCTGAGTACTCGTAATCAGCATGTTCAAAGTAATCGTACTCGTACTCGAGTACATTTGTATTGTACTCACTCCATCTATGAATTATTACCATGATATTGACTTTGGCTACGTGTGTCGTCACATATAAAATATCATACATGTCAGAGCCATGTTAATTGTCACTTTGTTTCTTGTATAGGCAGATGTGGATGTACAGCAAAATGCCAGGCAGCTGGTATGCAGTATCATCAAAGAGAGTGAACTCACACAATGTCATCGATATCCAAGCTGGTGTAGTTCACCAAAGAATGTCGAACCTGTCTTACAGTGTCGAGAGAGGTTAACCAAAGGCTCATGCCATATTTGACAGACCATGGCATCCACAGTTCCATTACCAACTGCAAAGCTAGTCAGGCGTCACCATATTCGCATGTCAAGCGCTCTGCATTCTACATTCTAGTCAGTCAGGGGATCTGACCAGCATGGAAGCCAGTGTACACACCACCAGTACTGCGAGTACATTCGAATACTTGACATTTAATATGCAGCATCTTGCACGGCTCATAGCTGTATAGTCCTGTCCACAAATACAACTGTCCTGTAACTTGTTGAACTAGTGGTATTAAGCATTGTTCAGTTTCTTGACCTGTAAAGAAAAGCATGTATTCAGTTTCAGTAAACAAACAACATGCATCATGGTAATGGAGTTGGGAGTAAATAATGATGCCATGCAGTAACTACTACATGGTGTACACATATTTATTTCTGATATTTTATGTCAAACATGAATATGTGAGGTTGTCTGGTCAATGCAAATGTTGGAAATGACAAAATAAGGTTACTGTAATGCCAACAGCACATTCTCTCAGAAAATATTCAAGCATTCATAATATGTATGTCTACCTTCTTCAAAACTGTATTATTGATTTCTTGAGTCACCGCTTCAGTATTTCCCCTGCTATATGATGAGTGAGGTGGACCACCTCAGTGTTTTACTAAGCCATTTTGCACAAAATATGCCAGGATGGCCACCTCATAGGTATTTCTTGCTATAAACATGTTTACACTTGTAGCCGTGCATTTGTTTCCTCTCTATTTCCCAGGGAATAAGTTAAAACATCCTTAAAATACACCATTTTGAAGGTAATTTTAAAAATTGATCTATATAGCCATGCCCCACGACTCATGCATTAATGTATGTGTTGACACACTGGGTATAATATGCATTATACAAGAGCAAAGGTTATTCTAGTTTTCCATGTTCAAGATAATATGTTAATAAAAACAAATGTATTTTTAAATGGACATATTAAAATATTTTGATAATTTATACATTGTTGATTGTTAAAATGTTTAAATTACCTGGATTAATCAGATGTGAGCCTCCCACAGACTACGTATCATCACTGCATCTGCCATACCCATGTGACTGTCTTAATATTAGCCTCTCCTCTGCCTTGTCTCACTTTTGCACTGTAGTATGGCCTGTAGCAATATTATAATTCGAATATATTATGCATTCATATACGGCTGTGATGAAAATGTTGATAAATATTTGAAAACAGCTGTTTAAATTACCTGGATTGATCAGATGTGAGCCTCCTGCAGACTACGTATCCTCCCTGCATCTGCCATACCCATGTGACTGCCTTAATCTTAGCCTCTCCTCTGCCTTGTCTCACTTTTATAATGTAGTGTGGCGTGTAGCAATATTATAATTTGAATATATTATGCATTCAGATACTGCTGCGATGAAAATTTTGATAAATATTTGAAAACAGCTGGCATGTGTGAGTTGAAAGGTACCAGGTACATAGACTACAGCCAGGCATTGACTACAATGGAAACAAGTGCAAGAATGTTATATGTAATACTTGCATGATATAATGTACACCTACTGTATTAACATTTTATTTTCATGTTTATTTTTTATTGAAAAAAAATCATCACCATCAATCATCGCTGTTATAGAAATTTAAATTATTTTGCATAACATATAATATAAATCAACATTCAGTAATAGTACTGAAATGTGAGTCGCAAAACACTGTTTTAATAATTGTGAAATGTAATTCTCCGTTTGACGTTCTGTTACACGAGATAACGGATGCTCCCCCTAAAAATACAACGTTTCTTGCCCGACCGACAAGAGCCTATTACCAGTCCCCCATGCCCCCCATGGCCATGTCAATTTTATTTTTAATTTCGTCCCTCACGTCATCTATTCTCTCTGGATATGTACTTTCGCAATTACTAAGTTTATTAACAAGATCCTGCGTAATCAAATACAATACCGGTACATATCAACACACTTACACAGGTTTGATGCTGAGCGATATCGATGGCGATGCCGGTGCGATGGCCGATGCCGATGGCGATGGCGACTGTCAACTCAAACTGGCTTGCCTTGCCCTTGTCAGTGACACTGTCAGACTTATATTTCTTATAATCTTACAAGTTAGAGAATCCGCGTCGAGTCAACGTTCACAAGAGTGAATTAGCCCCCGACTACTCGCTCTTGTTGCTGACTGCGTTAATGCACTTAATGCGTACCTTCATAGAAGAATCGCTGCCTTTGACTTGCAATCTTAATTTTAGTCATGACGCGCTAAAGCACGTGCGATTTGTTATTGTGCCGTAGTAAGTCGATCTCGCATAAAACACGTGACCCAAAAAGCACAGGGCGTCGGCAGTTGCTGATTGTTTCGCCAGTTATACCCGGTGTAACGGCGATTCTTTTTTTACAATTATAAAATGACAAATACGCATTAAAAAAATTAACTGACTGTGCATACAAGTTAAACTATTAACACATTACACATCTGGTAATAAAAGAACC